>VZSV01000023.1:3625213-3643631 GCA_013398735.1 Nothocercus julius | reverse complement strand
TCTTTTCTTTTCTTTTCTTTTCTTTTCTTTTCTTTTCTTTTCTTTTCTTTTCTTTTCTTTTCTTTTCTTTTCTTTTCTTTTCTTTTCTTCCTTTCTTCCTTCCTATGGATCCAAACTGATGAGTAGAAGTAGTGCCAAGGCATTCACAGGAAGAGGGCAGTGGGCAGTGGAAGCCTGAATCACAAGTGTTACTTCAACTGCTGGTTTGTAGTAAAGACACAGCCATGTCAGTAGAAAAATCAAGAACTACTAGTCACAAGAAAGGATAAAACAAATCAGCCATAAAAAATGGATTCTAGCTTTAGAACTAATCAAGATGTACCTTTAAAAATGGTAATATGTTTGCCTACCATTAATTTTCCTTGTTTTTGTTTTGGTTCAGAGCCAGGGCTTATGATGTCAAATCCACAAAATATTGCAAGTTAGCAGTAAACTGAAATACAAAGAAATTCAGTCTTCTCAGCAGAGCTCTCCCAAACAACTCTGCAATCTCCCATCTTAGGAAAAAAACACGAGCTTAATAAACTGCACACCCAGAGATTTTAACACGCTTGCCACTACCTGCAGTATGACTCCACCTGGAAAGCTGTGAAGTGCTGCGCTTTAAACTGCCTGCAGCCATTCTCTGCATAGAGAAATCCTCTCCCAGGCTGTCACTGTGACACACAAAGTTAAATTAAGATTAGAGCAAAATTTGGGAGGATGATTTAAAATGAGAATCAAAGGTTATAAAGCTAAACGCTTTTCAGAACCAGTGGTTGTCATAGTAACCACTTGTACAACTTTTATTTTTTCTTGGAAACACAGAGTAAACACTTTTTAAAATGGGCCTCAGTGATACAGTAAATACATGAATTTATTGCTATTTGCAGTCAGAGCTGGGTGAAGCTGGGTGAAAAAATCCAGGAGACGCTATTTCAGAATTTGTTTTCCTTCTTAAATCAAGAGTCCAATGATACAAAGTTACTCAAGCAACGAAGGAGCCAGAGATGCGTGTTTACTGTCTGTTTTGGCCCATCCTTGGGGTCCTGTGGCTGCAGCTAAGCAACCAGTTTCATCTGAGTCAGACTCAAAGACATGGATAGGACATATTAGACCATCACGTTGTGAAGTGTATGACATGATGTACATCTGCCATGGAAAATTTTATTTAAAGACACACAGTTTCAAATTAGTCTCATTTTTCTTTACTTATTAGGTTGCATTTTTTTTTAATTTGCAGGCAAACTGTATGAGTTAAAAGTCTACTGGAAAGAATAACACATAATGCAAGCTGTGTTTTCTCCAGACTTTAGCTGAGTAGGACCAACCAACACCCCCTTAAACATGGCAACATTTAAGACTATACATAAAGCATTCCAAGCTAACCCATGGACTTGAGCTGCCCAGGAAGACACCTACAGTTTGGACTTTCAACAAACCAGGTGCTCTGGTTCTTTCCAAAAGAAACAAATGTGCTGTCTCAGGACAAATTTGTTCAAAAAGACACAAGCAAATAAAGAACTCTTGATTGCATATTAAAATATGGCCAAGCTTAAGTTATGTGAAGTTCTAATTTCAATTTTAAATTGAAGAGGGTTTAATTTTAGACTGAAGTAAACAAATGCTTTTTAACAGAAGATGTGTCATGAGTGCTTACTGATTTATAATCTAGACCACAAGTGGAAAAGTGTACAGAGTGTGAACCTGACAGCTGGGTCAAAAAAATCAAAAGACTTCAGCCATAATTCAGAGATTAACATGAACATTTGCACAGTTAATTATTACATAAACTTTAGAAGCCCACAAAGAGGCATTTCTTTTACTGCAGTTTTGTTTGCTAAGAGTGTTAGATACTAAGCTGTTAGATAAAGTTGTTTTGAGGGATACTTGTAAAAGATACTGTCATTGCCATTTGGGGTTGATCCTATGAAACTAGAGGTAACTTTTCAGTGCTTTGAGTTCTCAATCCTCATCGTAATTTTAACTTCATTGTTGATCTTGATGGAAAGCGTAAGTGCTGGGCATCTCTGCAGGCACAGTTAGCAATTGCAGCTTTACCACTGAGCTCTTGCTTCTCACATTTTTTTCAGGCTTTTCAATTTGCAGTATTTTGGCAAGCTGACCTTGGCACATCTTGCATTGGTATCGAGCAAATTCCCTGACAAGAAGTGTTAGATAGCCCCTGCGGTAACTGCTGTTGTGCTGAAATACAAATGTAAATTTCTTGTAACATGTGCTAGGATTTGCAGTCAACATATCTGTGAAATACATACCAGTGCTTTGCGTTTCTTTTTTGAGCACTTACCTATCTCAAAACAGAGTCTATTTAAGGCTATTCCCATGGATTTCAGTGTGAAAACAATGCCACTGAGAAAGCTGCTTCAGAAAAGAAATCCCCCTCAGATAAGCTTTGTCTCTGAAGTTATCTCCATACATCAGGAAAAGATGGAGAACTTACTGATTACCACAACGTGCCTTCACAGTGTGCAGCTAGGGATAGGCAGATTCATTGCATACTGCAATGGAAGAAACCCTAGCATCTCTGATCTAGCCACACTTTTTTTGCCTTCCCTTATTCTGTCACACTTTTAACCTTCACGCTGTTCAGCACTCTAGGAGAGAAAGAGTTAAACTCTGTGCAGCATATGGCATGCAGTGTGGTGGGACGTCACCCTCTGTGGAGATTTAATTAAATAAAGACAACAGGATTTGTCCCAAGAAGCATGGAAGGCACCTACCAATGACTCTGAGTTGAGTTCTGAACAGAGCTGAACATACGCTGGCTGCGTAAGTGCCAGCTAGGAGTTTTTGGACATTTGACCTTGTACCTTTTTCCCCTTAACAACCTAATTCTGTGAAGGAAACTTTTTCTTTAGCTAAGGAGTGATGGACACAGCTACAAGTCAAACCCAGAGCCAAGGTACTGTGCGTCGGCTACAAAGGTTATTGAAGGCAACAGAAACTTGCACGTGTTCAAGGTTTGTAGTAGGGACAGAGAGGTCTGGGCATTAGTTGCACCTCCCAGTGATTTTAAAAATACAGAAACAATCTTGGAAGCAAGGTCTGGACCATAGTCTTCCCAACACATAGCAATTTTCCTCTTGCTACGTGTCAGACTCCTGCCTATGTGCCTTTATGTTCTCTCTTAGATGGAACAAATTATTTTCGGCTCTGTGATGCTTATCCAAGAAGTTGGTCAAGACTGTCTCAGCTTCAGCATCCCCATTCCTCCCACAAAAGACTGGTGTGAGGGTTGTCCTGAGTCTTCACAGCTGGGGAATGCAGACTGGAATTCCTTCAGGAGCTCAGTCAGGAAGGAACTGAATTACTATTTCACACCAGGGCATTCTACTGGGAACTATTTTTGTGGGAGAGGGGAAAAATGAACATAAAAACATGAAATAAGGTGACAACTATAATTTCATTTTCTGAAGATCCCAACATTGAAGGTATTTATTTTTTTTCTAGTAACACCTACCAAACTAAGCCTCTCAGAAGGCAGATAGAAAAGGCATTGGCTACATCTATACTAATAAATTAAATGTGCCTGAGACTGTTTTCTGTCACTGAGTCCAACTGGCATCAAGCAGTCTATATCCATACTGCTAAATTCTCATCTTCCAAAACATACTCGCTACAGCCAAATTGCCTATGATCTTTGATTGATCTTTGGACTGTGCAAATCTTCACTGCACTCAGGAATACTGCAAGCTACTCCAGGTCAAAACCACACTAGGGATTTTTCTAACAATTTAGCACTTAGAAGACCTCAGTTAGCAGGTCCAGGAACATTCCCAACACAGTCTAAGTTACTAATATAGGTATGGTCATTTAACTCTCCTCAAAACAGGCACATATGTGACCTAATTGTTAAGCAGACTAACTCTTTTGGGACTGGACTTGTTCTGGGAAAATAGACAATTAAATTCAATTAATTTTTCAATTTGCAGGATAGAAATTTGTATGTTGGCAGTCAAACTTAATCTAAGACCTTCCTTAGGTGTTAGAATGTTTTGATCTCACTCTATAATTTTATTGTAACAAACATTTTCAGTATGACTAAACGAAAGCTTCTAGGCTCATTTTGCTTCATAAACAGCACAATTTCCCTCTTACAAACTAATCAGCCATTTAAATGTTTCTCAGCTGCATGAAACACAATATAAAATTTCTGTGGGAAATCAGAATTTGTTCTGGTTTTTCACTCTGCATAAATATTTCTACACAGTTTTATTCAGGACAAAATTCTACCTTAAAATATCCATTTCCCATTTATTGTCGGTTTGAGATATAATCACTCCTTGCACTATTGCTTTTCATTATTTATTCAGCTTTTAAACATCCAAAAAAGAAAACTTACATTAAAATTGAGCCTGAATCATGATCTGCTAAAAAGAACTCCCAATAAAATTTACTAGGTTTCAGATGGACAAGGGAATCTACTATTGCAATCCCTGCTGAGGACTGAGAAGTGCAGAGCCTTAGGCTCAAAGCTAGATGTGTTACAAAAACATATGGGGTCTTTTTAAAAGTAGCTGATGCATGAACATGTGTTAACTTTTCAGCTGGAGGTTCAGCAGCACAGGGAGTCCTCCCGTGTGCTATGGTGAAGGACAACTACGGAGAACTACAGCTGAGAAAAACTGGTCCTCTCTGTCCACTGCTCTTCTTCGGGCCATACCTGGTTTCTTTTGGTGATAGTCCCAGAATCTCTCCAGCTCATTTCATTCACTGACCAACTTAGTGCCCAATGAAGTAAATTGTGCTGCTTACTACATGTGGCATTGTATAGACACTGAGGTACAAAATGCTTATTTTCATCCATTTCTAAGGCTTGCATACATCCTAAAATGTGTGCCATACATGGAAATCAAAGAACCTCAGGATTTTAAAGCAGAAAATAAAGTACTTGACTGGGCAGAGTAGATCTTCTTGCACAGAACGAGAGAACAAAAAGTATCTTGATGCCTGAAGCAGAGGAAAAGTAACCACAAAATAAACAACACCACAATGTTCTTTCACTAGTCATGAATTATTTTAAAATGTCCTTGAGTTTTTATCAAGGTGGAGAGGAATCTTTATTCTGCATACTTTTTGCAAGATAAAAAAAAAAAAAAAAAAAAAAAAAAAAAAAAAAACCTCTATCCTTCCTAGCTCCATTTCTGATTTTTTCACCCTCTATACGAACATTGGTGCAATTGTCTTGAAAGCAACTCTTGAGCCCACAGAAGGCACAGCTCTTTCTATGGCCAAGAGCTGGTCAGGGCAGGAGAGAAAGTGGATAATCAAGAAGATCTGGTTGCAAGTCTCTAATTCCCTGCCAGCTTTTGCCACAAAGTCAAGGTATGTTAGAGCAACCCTCCGGCTGTTCTAACCTACACCAGATGACAGTGGCCTTGAAGGGACAATCTGCCAGCTGAAATCATTTGGAGCACTGTGATCTCATCTTCTGCAGCCTTGGCATTATATAGGCCAGGCTGGTAATACTCAAAGCTATGCCAACTTAATGTCTACTAAAAGCTCCCTTCTGTTGAAAAATTTTAACTTGGCCACATACAGCTGAATTCCTGAAGTACAAAGAGGCCAGCATATGGAGCAGAATCTGTCCCAGTTTAGTTTTGATCTATGATCTTGTTAACTCATTAGTTAAGAAAATCTTCTCAGTTTTAGAGGAGTACTGTCCTGGTGTCATTGTGGTGATCCCACTATTTAATAGCACACTCTGCACTAGAACTCAGTGTCACTGACACATCTAAAGGGAGAGGTCACACCAGGAAGATAATCAGCCAAGAAATCTGACAAAATACAGCTTTCCTGGCACTAACCAAACCAAGATTCCCAGAAAAGACTGTTTCTAAAGACTAGAAGCTAGCAACGATAGTGGTGATAACCACCAAGTCTTAGACAAGTGCTGCCATGGTGACAGATAGACACAGAGAACATGGCAGGAAAAAAAAGTGACTTAAATCAAGCTCTTATATGTGTTTGGGTATGCGTGTGTATATTTTTAAAATGATGCAGTTAAAGTTTTTTGCACAACTAATGCCCAAAGATAAAAAAATAAATAAAACAATACGTTTTCACATACGCACAAATCTAGTCTCTATAAGTAGGCAAGGCAGTGGGAATATAAACCAACTGAAATTAACACACAATTGCCACGTTATCATACAGTTTCCAGGTTCCTTGGGAAGGAACTAATTATTATAAATTATCCTCTCTGATCTCAGTAGCAAGCATCAAAGAGACCATGGGCAGGAAGGTGCTCATCAGAACTCCTGGGCTTTATTTCTTGCTCAGGTGTGTCTTACATATGTCATTCCCTTGACAAACTGCTTAACCTCCATGCCCTCCAGCATAATGTTAGACACCACTTGCATTATTTTCTAGACCAAAAGCTTGATTTCAGAGTCTAATTCTGCATGGCCATCAATAACAAAACAGTTACCTCTCAGAGTAGTTTTAAAGGACCACTCTGAAAGTCTTTAAAATAAGTCTGTCAAAGACAGACAAATATATTCAGTGCAAAGGAATATTAGGCAACTACTTTTTGCTGGATAAAAATATGAAAATGTTAGTCAGATCCTGGTTCAAGGTATTTTTCAGATGATCTACAACTCAAAATCTGCCTAATTTCCTCCAAGCATATGCTTTTGCTTTCAGAGTAACCTCAATACACTCATAACACAATTTCCCCATCTTACAGGGGGAGCAAAAAAGCGCTGGTAATTGGAAAATGACTGCAACCTTACCTTCTGTTATAGTAACATCTATTTAATTCTCACTACATTTCTCAATAACTTTTGCTGTTGATGAGGGTTTATGAGGGAATTCAGTGAGTTAAAGGAGAAATGTAAACTCTTTCTATGAAAGGTAGCTGGATTTCTATGCAATATATACTCTGGAAGAAAGTAGCTTTAAAGGCAAAACATGTGTTTGATGTTGAATTTAAAAGGCTGACCTTTTTCATGAGCTCTTCTATTGATGCTGGTCATTGTGGTATCTGAGTACTGTCCAAATTGTTAGTATAAGAGTTTACTTTCACACTACTGAGTTTTCTTTAAAACTTGGGGTATCTGCAGAAAAACAGACTAATCCATGAAATCTTATCAGCTTTATAGCACTGCTGGAACTTTTGGTTGCTTAGTGGAAATCTCTACCTCTTGAAATAACTAGAAGTGAATGGAGTGACTGGAAATGACAGAAAACTGCTGTATTCTGTGTGAACCACTCTCCAGAGATGAAGGAGAAGCAAGCTTTGTATTCAGCAAATATCCTTGAAATTTAATGACACGGTGTAGTAACAGAGTCTAATAAGTATGAGACTTGCATGGAGAGTATTCATGCCACCCAGATTTGGGCATCTAGCCTGCTCAGCAGCTTAATTTATAATCAGTTAAAATAAAAATACTTAGAATCCTAGAATGCTTAAGGTTGGCAAGGACCTCTAGAGCTCATCTAGTCCAACCCCCCTGCACACGCAGGGTCACCTACAGCAGGTGGCTCAGGACTGCGTCCAAGCGGGTTGGGAAGATCTCCAGAGAAGAAATTCCTGCTTCCAATAGGAAAGGACCTTGAGAGGTCATCTGGCTTGTTCTTTACACTAAAACAACAAGATCAACAACTACCTTTGTCTTCCTAAGAGACACTAGCCTAACTAGTCTAACCTGCCCTTATAAAATGCAGATCTGGTAAAGGCTTCACAACCTGCCAAGGCAACCAACAGTTCGTAATTCTTGTGTGAAAAACTTTTCCCAACTCTTAGCTGTATTTCTGTCTTTACAGTTTAAGTTTTCTTTTCATTTTCATTCTACCCACCATGGTCATTGGGAAAAAGCTCTTTCAGAGAGCGATTCAGAACTAAAATTGAACTGCAGAGGGTTTAGAGGGACCGGCTTTGCAATTTGGAAGCTTAAATGACCGTACAGATAGATCTAATTTCTTTTTAAACATTCAGATTTCCTTTACGGATAAAGTTGGTTGCTTGTCATGGCAGAAATGAGAAAAAAAATGGTTTTGTCATCACCAAATACATAAAAAAAATTGCCAACTGAAAAATAAATGGCAGAGGGAAGTGGAAAAGGACTGTGGCACACACTGTTTTAATTAATAGTAGATTGCTGGAAGAGGGAAATCATGAGAAAAGTCAATATCCTCTAACTCACAGTGAAAGTAGTTTTAGAATCTCTTAATATTATTAAGCAAATAGTTTCAAACCCTTTCAAAGTCTATTCCCTGCTAGGCTGGAGATGTGAAAATGCACAGAGGAGTCTCTTTCAGTACTGGGCTGGCTGAGGTGACAGAGAGTGTGACTTTATTTTTTTAATTCTTGAGTAATATTTTTAGTTGTTTTTTCTTTAATGGAGATCAAGGGTAATGAGACACATATAGCCTTGGGGAGGATTTACTCATTCACTTTAGCAAGAGTGCTTTCTTGGTTGACTGAAATATACTAGCTGTGGCCAAAATGGTCTCCATACATACCGCAAAAATTGAAAACATTTCACAAATAACAGTGTGCTGGGACCACTACCTCAAGAGCTTTGAGAAAAAATCTTGGTGGGCTTTTCTTCCTGGTGAAGGAAATTCAGGGCCAAGTCTTTGGCAGAGCTGACTATTTAACACAGAGCCCAGGAAAGGAACAAAAAGTAATACCATCTAAGTGTGGTAGCCGTGTAAAATGCAAGTATTTAAAGCCTTTCCATACAAGATCAATAAAATGTTATCCTACTTTTCATCTCCTAGTCAAAAACTTCTGACATTTTGACTCCATGAACAGTTGCAGTAATCACTGCTTTCTTGAATATCTATGTCTTGCCCCTCACGAGTTCCTCCCATGCACAATAGTTAACACCGTGCTTATTCTGATATTTCCAAATGCCAACATTCCCCTCACACAGACTTTCTTATGAAAAACAAAAACAAAAACAAAAGCATATTACTAGAGGCATCTTTCAGTAAGTTTAACACCCACCATCAACTCGTTCCTTCATATAGTGGCAATCCAGGATGTAAATATTGTTTATGTTCATGACGGTTGTCCACAAATACTGTGAAAACAGACAAAGATATCTGTATTCTGGAAGTCCCTTTTCCTTCCCATAAAACAACATTGATTTTTCAGAGATGACCTTTCTCTTTGGTTTCTGTTAGGAAGCACAAATGATCATTTTACAGGGCAAAGGAGAAAAGTATGCATTCAGATAACAATTTTCTAAAAATAATTATTTGCTTTCAACTGAGAACAGTTTTATGGAACTTTTAAAAGTTTTCTCACTTCTGGATTGATTTACTGGCACCCAAATTAGTGGTTGCAGATAAACCTTCTGCTTACAACAGTGTTTCTGCATCAGTTAATTTTTTTAACTATTTAGTTTTATATTATCATAGAATTGTGGAAATTAGTTATAAAGAAAGCTACTCATTTTTCCATCTCACAGGTCATTCAATTTATGGTTTAAAGAGCTTTATCCAGTCCCTGTTTAAACATCCCAAAGGATCGGTATTCTACCTCTTTTCTTGGAAAAAAAATCTACAGCTTAATTAGAAAAAAAAAAAATCTTGTAATTCAGGCTAATTTTCCTATGCTACATTTATATATGTTATTCTTCTAAGTTACTGTGCCCTGGACCACTATGTATAATTCAAAACCCTTCCTTTCTTTTTCACATCCTTCAAAATTAGTTTTCCGTCCCAAACAACTCTTGTCACCTAATCCTTGGGCAAAAATGCTAATTTTTTTTTTTCTGGCAAGAGACATTTATCCAGGTAATTCTGGGCACATCCTGTTCACAGATATTAGGCAGCTTTGGGGAGCCAAGCTAAATTTCTTCAAAGCCAGCTGACATATTGAGATATTACGTGGTAGTAATTGGGTATAAGCAGGCCCCCAAAAATCTGGTTTATAGAACCCTTACCTATTAAAATGTGCTTTATCTGTGCATATTTCTGCTAAAAATGCTTGTGTTTTTTAGCCAGATTGCAGAAATTCTGATAATAAACCTGAGAGTTGAGACTTTTCCCTACCCTTCCTCTCAAGGCTTTTCTCTGTAAAGTACAAAAGCAGAAATTGAAGACTATGAAGAGGACAGCCAAGAACAACTTGGGTTCTTTTCATGAAGTGGCTGAAAAAAAAGGTCATTGTGCTGAAGCTACCCAACTGCTGTTTGTCATGTTTGAATAGCTGCTGTCTAAACTCTTTGCCAGTGCTGCCCCTGAACAGCCGGAGAAGTGGGAAAAGATCCTTGTATGGAACTTCAGTTCGGACTGTGTAGACGCTGTTTTTCTTCTCCTCGGTGAAGTAACACATGCATAGAAAGAAGTATTGAACTATTCTCGCTGTCTTAGAGATTGGTATCAATATGCAGAAGGATCAGAGGTTTAGTGTAATGAGAAAATGGAAAGAACCACTATACAGAGCAGATGCACAACAAATTTCATTCCTTTCCCCACATTCCACATGGCTAAAGCTGTTACTTCTCTCTCGACATGGAGAACACCAAGATAGAGATGATATCCCGTGCCCTTGAAAAAGATTCCTGCCTATTATTTCCAGTGTGACTGATAGCAGTACTAGATTCATGGAGCTCTTCTACGTTACGGCGCCAGCTGTGGGATGCCTGGTTACATTTGTGAACACTTAGATAAGTCTCACTAGTAGAAATAATTCACGTGTTCACCCACGTGAATAAGGTTGCGGAATCAGGACTGAATCTCAGAAATGTTGTTTAAAGGGGATCTCTGAAGGTCATCTAAGTCAAATCTCCTGCACAAAAATGGACTATAAACACTAGGCTAGTCTGTCCAGCCTAATCTTGAAGACCTCCGATGATGGAGATTCCACAATCTCTCTGGGCAAATCGTCCCAGTACACTTTCATCCTAGTAAAAAAAGAAAAGAAAACAAAAAACAACCTAATTTCCTATCTAAACTGGATAAACACACTCACCAGCACCAAGGAGAGAGAAATTATAACTTCCTTTCATCTGCTGACCACACTTCTCCTAACATCCTAACACAGCCCAGTACTTCTGTTCAGGAAATACCTGTGAAGAAACAGAGAGATAATCCCAATAATCTAGCCTTGGCTGGTTGCAGTAGGAAATGTGATTCTGTAAAAACTGAGGTTGTTAAAATTTTGTGTGACATTTATCAATTTGAAACACTAAACAAACGAGTTGTCAGAAACCTCCTAACAGATAGATCAGAACAAGCAGCTGGAAATCTCTTAAGCAAATCAACTGCTGGAAGAATACAAAATGTCTCTGTTGGTGGCAGATCCCCTTCAAGAATTTCCCATTTCACATCCACTCATTCTTGGCCTGATTGTTGAGTCAAATGTCAAGTAAAAATTTTCATGTAGTTATTCTGTTAATGGAGGGTATGAAAACTTCTGTCAAGCAAAAGGACAGCATCAAACAGCGGGGAGTAGGAACTTCTTGAAATGATAATAAAAAGTTTAACAATCGTTTATGAAAAAGATAGTTGGTAAACAACTTAGACACTAGATTGCTATCAAGAATAATATAGTGCAGAAAAGTCATCCATCTTTAAAAACTTAATTACCTTCATTGTATCTGTGAGAGAGAAAGAGATGCAGGAAGCAGGGTCTTCAGCAGGACTATATACTCTGTGGCTAATCTAGAATAAATTTTGAAAAAAAATCTTAGTGAAATCAGATAAAATGTTAATAGGGAGAAAATAGAATTTGAATTCATAATTTCATGTGGTATAAATAATCCAGCAAACCTTAGTGACTGAGTAGGACTCTTAAAAAGAACAAAAAATGTCTAAATTTTAACTTAGTTTAGTGACTTGTGTAACCATTTCTAAGAAAACCAAACTTCTATATGGACTTCCTAAGTTTAATTCCACAAGCCTTAAAAGGTTTACCCATGTTCTCCAAGAAAGCACTATATTATGTTCAGCCTTTCCTCAGGTCAAAATTATTTTCCTCTTCTCTGAGTTGTAATATAACAATGAGAAAACCTCCAAGACAAATGATGATACCAGCTCCCTTTGCCTTGCAAGTATTATTTGAGCAAATGAGATAATAATGAGCCTATAAGCATAGTTGTGGGGAAATTCTTGCGATAACACCCCACAGAACATTATTCAATAGTCATATAACTGGGACTCTACCCAAACTTATGATGCTGTTTTTCCTATAAACCTCCAAATCTTAATGTGAGGATGACGACAGTATATATACGGCATTTGCATGGAAAAAATGAGCTATAAAGTGTTATAAAAAGCTGGAAACAATTCCTCAGTGTGCTGTTTGTTCCAGCAGCACCACTTGTCTACAGAGTACTGTGGCAAAGATTGCAGATTATAGTTCTAATAAATGTTTGGCTTACTCTGTTATTTTAAAACAAATAGTTCTGCAGGATTATAAGACAGCAGTACAAACTGGAGGTAGTACTGGACATAAAGATTCACTTGGCTAAACAAATGCTTGGCTACATGCATTTTTGCTGGGATAGCAAACACTCATAATCTACAAATTCACCCAAGAGTAGCTGCTGAGTTTGCAAAGCATTTCTGCTGATGAGATTAAATACTCAGCAGGTTTAAGCATTTAGGTTTAAATCTTCCATAGTATATAGATGTCTGCCTCGCTACTTGACACATTTAGCCTATTATTTTGGCATCTTTGATATTCTCCAACCATCTGTCTGCCATGTAGTCTCAGAGAAAACTCAGTTTCTGCTGTTCTGCACGTGTGAAGCTGATCCACATCTGATGAGCTATTTGGAGGCCCCACTGCCTTTGAAGCAGAGCAGGAACTTCAGCTTGGTCTACCTGGTCCCAGCTGATCATCCTGTTATGGTCAACCTATTGGCTACTGATGAGCAAATCTTTCTCAGTCTTTTCTGATGAATTTGTTCTATTTGAATAAAGAATTTCTAGATCCCGCTCTCAGCTAACACAGGCAACTCCTTGCTTATCTAGTTTCCCAAGATCACTTCCCTGTGTACCTAACTTTTCCACAGAAACACTTAGAAAGCCTGAACACCTAACCTGGGTCTGAAATTTACACACCACAGTAAAGCATTTAAGATATAAGCAGTGTTTCACTAAGCACTGCTTCACCTAAGCAACTTAAGGACTTGGAATAAAGTCCTAAACCCATTGAAGTCAAAGCAAAACTCTTCTAATATCTTTGAAGGATCAAAAGAAAAAAAGAAAAAAAAAAGAAAAAAAAATGTGAAAGAGGGATGAGCACCATGTCACTTAAATATTTAGTTTTGAATAGTTTCAGAAAATACATGCAAGAGAGACCAATGAAGAGACCCTTCACTGGGGAAAATGGCAAAGTGCTGATGTACTCATCTGTTATTAGTCACATATTCACAAATTCCTTTAGCAAAAGGAGGAGCTATATTTGCATCAGAGCAAAACCCAGCTTTTCATGGGCAGATTGTGTTTGAACTTATTAGTTGAACTCTTAAAACTCCAGAGCAGTGGACGAGAATTTCGCTGGCTCATAGTCAATAGTGCTGAGCAAGAATGCTGCCACAGGCAACATGATGTTTTCCCCTCCCTCTAAATTCAGGTCATAACAGCAATAGCTGTAACTCTTAAACAATTTTCCTTACCACCACAAGAAATCTGCAAAGCAGCTGATCTGTCTGAAATCACAATCAGGACACCATTGTTCTTTAGAGATTAAAATATAGATTTTGCTGCCCATGGTAAGAAAGTTTCTGGTACTATTTGAGCAAGTATCTCAATCCACATGCCTGCAAATGAAGACAAAAGATACACCACTGGCTATTTCCTTCTCTCTGATTTTTTTATAAAAACATTAAACCAGATTTTCTACTTGAAACTGTTGTAACTCCATTGAATTCTATGCCATTTGGTTTATCTTAGTTTATTCATCCAAGTAAAAAGAAAAAAAAGAAAAAAAAAAAGAAAGAAAAAAAGAAAGACAGTCAAATTTTAAGTTTCTCCTGGAGTGATCTGTTTGAATCGATGTTGCATATCCAACCACCATTTCTGGGAATGGCAAGTGGATCTATTTTTTCCCTTGTAAGCATTTAAATGTAAGATTAGCCAGAATTCTTAAGCAAAATAATTACTTGTGTCAAAATAGAGTGTTTTGATACTTGCACAAATCAATGCCTACATCATTTTGCTGTGAGAAACAATATTCATACTGATATCTGAAGAAACTTCTGTAAGGTTACTTCATAAAAGTTCACTGTAGGTCTTTCATCACTCTATTATCATCTAATTAGATCTAATTTTACTTTGTGTAATTCTTCAGAATTTGTGACTCACTAATGCCTGCTGATTTTGTTCTTTAGCATTAGTAAAGGTAAAACTTTGTTACAAAATAGTTCTCTCTATGTGTATGTTTTATTCAGCAATATTTCCTCTTTTGGAAGCATGTTCTAAGTGCTTGTTAATAATTGTCCCAGCTCAAAAATTTCAAATACAGCGATAACCAATAAGTTTGACTTTCATCAGGGTATAACCCTCAGGGTATAACTCTATTTTTTAACTAGAGGAAGTTAGCAGGAAAAAAAAAATGGAATTCGAAGACCAAAGCAGAAAGGTTTTAGATGTTATCTTGAGAGTAAAGCTCTCTAAAAAGATCTATATCAATATTACAAAAAACATTTAGAAGGAAGTAAAATACAGTATGTGATATGGAATATCCTTTAGTTAGTCAGTTACTTGGTTCGATCCCCTCAGTCTTTTTATTTTCCCTTCATAGGCCACTTCATTCTACAGAAAAGATAATTCAGTTCCAATTCTTCCTGTATATTACCTTTAAACCAAAGCAGTAAGGTGGATCCTGTTTTCCAGAGTCTGCAAATAAACGGAATTTCCTACTCTTTCTTTCTAAGCAATTTGTCATTCATTGCATGGTCCAACTATGACTACAGTCTCTAAACATATATGTTTACCTAAGTCATTTAGGGGTTTGGTTCCCAAAATGATTGGGTACTCATTAATCATGTTCTTTTTTTGTGGTAGCCGTGAGACTGTTCCTCCACAGAGTGTTACTCGGAAATATGGTAGTAGCAAAGTCAAATCCATCGTTTAGAACACATTATTCTATGAAAAACTCTGTCTAGAGAGAAGCTTGCAATCCTCTTGTGTGACCTCATCATTATCTTTTGCAGCACCACAAAAAACAGTTTGATAAGTATTTTCATTCATAACTATTTTGATACAAAATGTGTAAAGAAATATCACTGCATTAATCTTTTCTTTCCCCCATGAGTTATAACAGTGTGACATGGACTTTGCTCATTTGCCACAGTATGTGTGTATTTGCCCTCTGCATTTCCACAGCTGTAGAACTGCCTGGGATGAGAAGCCATAAACTTCTGCACTAGCAGGGGCCAAGCCTCCCTTGGTGAAGGCTGACAACTCTGAGCACTGCCCAGATCAGACACTTCAGATGCGGGGCTTGATTATCTGTCTTTTTATGTGTGGGTGTGCGTGGCGAGCTGTATACGGCTATACAGGCTAGAAACTTTCCAGCTGCTACATAGTGATGCACATGGTACAACACCTAAACTGTCTCTTCAAAAGATAACTCTGGCACCAGTATAAACAATGTAAAATTAGTGCAGAATGTCACCAGGACTAATAGACTGTGCTTTTCTCACTGTAGATTCATGAGTTTGGGTGGTAGTGCTAGCTAAGATAGTTCTCCAGTTTTTCCCAATCCCTACAAGTCATTCTGATTCTTTTACTCCGGCAAATTATTTCAACTGATTGCAGAATTAAAAACAAATAAAATAGAGTTTCCCAAATAGATGTAAAGCCTAAAGCCTAGAAAAGCTGACACATCTGGACTGCCCCAATGTATCTCTCAATGGCATTGCATTCTGCAGTCAGGATTTACTAGCAGATTTTCTAATTTGTAAGAGAGTCGGTGTTTGGGGTTACAAGGCCATGGAGTTTGGCTGCAGTATAAACTAACAGATGTGACTAAAAGAAGCAACCCCCCCCCCCAATATTTTTTCTTTTTCTTTTTGCAGGCTGAAAATTAACAAATCGGCTAAAGTTATAAAATTCTTTGCAATTATATCTGAACAACCCTGCAGAGGAATCGTGACTAATTCAAGTGATGCACAAGCCGCTTTTTAAAAACAAGTTGTTGGTG
This sequence comes from Nothocercus julius, assembly GCA_013398735.1. Classification (NCBI taxonomy): domain Eukaryota; kingdom Metazoa; phylum Chordata; class Aves; order Tinamiformes; family Tinamidae; genus Nothocercus; species Nothocercus julius. The sequence continues at coordinate 3,627,517 of VZSV01000023.1, read as the reverse complement.
TTAGCTTTCCTGGAAGCCCATAGACTCCTGAAGAGGAAGAATTTCTTTACCCTGTATTTTTGATGGGAAAATAATTCATCAGCAAATTAGATCTTGTTTTGACCAGTTTGTTTTCTGCTGTCGAGAGAAAAAAAAAAAAGCTATCATTTTACTTCTCTAAAGAAAGCTATAACTAGATGAGTAAAATGTGTGGAGGAAAAAGCAGCTTGAATTCCAGGATGCCGGTGAAATGATATCATCAGGATGAAATGATTATGTGGTCTCATTGAATAGGTGTGCACCCAGCCACTATGACTCTTGCCATTTCCTTAAATTGACCCAAAAGGCTCACATTGTTATGTCTATTGTAATCTGCATGATCCTCCTTTGCATGCTCACTTTGCAAGGACAGCTGTATTTCTGCAATCAGTTGAAATGCTTCTTTTGAAAATGCGGTTATTCAATACACGATTCTCAATGAGGTATTACTTTAAGGGCTGTGTTGTGCAGTCCCCCTCAGAATAAACTTACTCCAGATGAAAAGGATCATCTGATTTAAAATGGTTAAAGTTGATTTTTTTTTTCTTGGTTTACTTTCACCAAAGTATAGCAGGAGATAAGACAACTTTCTCCTTTTAAGGCAGGGACTAATTCTGCTAGCTGTACACAAGGTCTGATTGAAGGGTTAACATTTTGATGCAAAGTATGTATTTTTAGGTTGTACTCACAAAGCCAAGAAAGATGATCTAAAAATTAGGACTAAAGTGTTTGGACATTCCTCATGACACCAAGTCTTTATGGATTTTGGTACAGATTCTGACGATATCTATCAAACCAACCAAAGTCTAGAAAATTGGACTGAAAAAATCAAAGAAATTAATCTTCCTATAAACATCAAGAAAAGTAATAGTCTCTTTTATGGTATTATGATGCCCCTGATTTTCCTTTGAAGCAGAACTCAAAATTTCAATCATATGATAAGAAAATGAATGAAGGTAGCGAGGGTGAGGGGAATGCTCTCATCTAAACTGTATGTATTCAATTACTTTTTTTTTTGTACAAAGATTGATGTAGATATGTCCCTAAATACTCCTCATCTACTGCCTTCTCCTGACTTATTCATCTGCCCTGAATTTACTGAAAAGCTACGGCATTAACTTGTGTCTGCCTCATCTCTTTGTGTTTTTTTGCTCCTAAACTCCACAAGGGCAAGACCATACTAGTTCCTTCTACTATGAATGTTTCTTTCTCTTATTTCAACCATACTGCCTCTATGACCAAACAATAATTCTTATCCTTCTTTACTGGTTTCCATGCCACAAGTTCCTTAAATATCTTTTAAACTCCTACTATTTGCTTGACCAGATTCCAACTACAAAATATCTGTCAACTTCTGCAAACGCAAGATTTATATATAATTGAGAATTCAGTGTGTGAGCAGCCCAATTATTTTCTCGCACCTGTTTGGCAGGAAGGCTTAGTATTGCATTTGGGAGATAATGACTAGGATTTAACCCAAAGCTTTCCCTTCTCTTTGGAAAAAAACATACTCAGAGCATTGGAAAGACACAGCTTGATTTTCTTCAGTCAAGAAACCTTTATTTGATTTGATTATAGGAGTTTATCAGAAGTGGGAGAATTAAAAGAATTGTTTCAGCCTGCATTTATACAACCAGAGTTCCTGTCTTATATGTTTCAATAATTCTAAAAAGCAAAAAAAATTATGAGAATAGAATATCTATAATGATAGCTATTCCCCAATATGTTATAATCCATTGATTTTTTATTCCCACTGGAAAGTAATGCAGATGTAATTTCTTTAGAAAAGGACACTATAGCATTTTGTACTTGCTTACAGCAATGCTTTAATGCAGTTGTTCTGCTATATCTAATATGTTTAGTTACAGTAGCCATGAAAACCTCAAAATGGTATAAGGTTTTGCAGCTTCAGCAAATTAGAAGTTTTGCAGTCTCCAAGAATGACTAGCTATAGCTAAACCATCTACTTAATCTTTATGATACTACATAAAGCTGCCGAAGTCTAACATCAGAAAATCATTTTGCTGTATCAAACATTAATATATTTATTTATATTTTTAAATCCAAAGAAATTGTATATCATATCACAATTTTAATACTGCATTTAAGATTGTTAGATGATGGAATATTTTATTTCATTGAAATGCCTATGATTAAAAACTGTATTTTATAATGGGAAATTTGCATGAGTAAGCCAGATCACATTCAGAATTTTTCTTTCTTTCTTTCTTTCTTTCTTTCTTTCTTTCTTTCTTTCTTTCTTTCTTTCTTTCTTTCTTTCTTTCT
>VZSV01000023.1:3600578-3624610 GCA_013398735.1 Nothocercus julius | reverse complement strand
TTCCTTCCTTCCTTCCTTCCTTCCTTCCTTCCTTCCATTTTTCCAGTGCCCCAGGTAAGTGAAGGCAGACATACAAGCTGAAGTAACACACAGAAAGACTGAATCTTAATAGGGGATCATCAAATAAACTAATCCCTCAATACAGAGGTCATAAATTGAGATCTTTTAATAAAGCAAAATCAAGAACTCAGTCCCAGAACCAAGAATATTCTGCTACCAATCTTTATTAATTCAAGTCTATTACAATTACCAAAGCATATTTTTCAGAGTAAAGGAGAGACAATAAGTGAAAAGGTCTTCAGGAAATTAAATTTATTGAAAACGTATAAATTTTTGGTTTAGTTTATTAGAGCAGTTCTTGAAGAACATCTTGAACAAATTTTTATGAATTTAAGTCTCGCAAATTTGAACAAATTCAACACCTAGACCTCCCAAATGAACCAAAATACATAATGTTTAATCATTTAAACAATTTAAAACTTAACATATGCCTGAAACCCTGTGTGTTCAACATAGCAATCTTCTTTAAAAGGGTCATAAAGGAAATTAAGAAGCAATGCCCTAGTTAGTTCATCTTTACAAAATCATAAGACTACTCCAAATATTCTGGCTAGACAATGAAACTGAACCAGGACAATGTGGAAATCTGTTTAATAGAAGTTCCTTCAAATAAATTTCAAGAGCATGAAACTGAAAACACAAGCACCTCTTTTTGAAATAAAATGAGTTTATACTTTCTTAGCTTCAGAAGAGCAACTGTGCTTCCCTGTAGTTAGCACAATTAAGTCTTATTCCTCTGAGAAAGAATTAGAAACAGATTCCAATCTGTCCCAATCTTCTGTCCCCTTCAGGGACTCTCCTTGACAATATCCTGCTTTAAGTATTGTCTGATTCAAAAGTGTATTTGAGTAGCGTATCTTGGCAAAGTGAAGATGCTTTACTCACCAGGAATGACTGCAAAATCTTCTGGCACTCAAAAAAATCACTCAGATTCACTGAGATGAAGGGTTAGAAGTGCAGGAACTGGGGGTGAATTCAATCATCTTTCCGACTGAATTTGTAATGATTCTGACTTTGACACATTCCAGATGTCCTTAATAACATGGAACAGCACTCTCCCCCTCATAAATGGACAGTCTTCACACTTTGAAATTAAAACAAATGAACAGGCAAACAAAGAAACCGGGTCAAAATATTAGGGGAAAAGATGGTGGAGGCAGCCGGGAGACTTAATCTCTACTGGTTGACCTGAGAAGGTGACAAAGAAAAGGAGAACCAAAAATATACTCCAGCCTAATATTTCTGGGATAGTTCAGAGCAGCCCTGGACTTTCTTTTACCATATTTTGGATATTGACTAAACTGAAAATGCCATCCAGCAGTTGAGAATAACTACAGTATAAGAGCAATTTAATAAATTCATCAGTCACCTCAACCTCACTCTTCTAAAACCATTAGTGCAGGATAGTGAAATGAGATACCACAGACCTGATAATCCTTTACAAGCAGAATTTTTAGCTTTTGGGAGGTAGTTTATTTCTTGCATCTTTTTGATGGTGCAGAAGGCCCAGTGTGAACTTGAGAAACAGATCAAGTATCTTTTTTAATTGTACATAGCAGAATCCACCCTCTGGGACTTGAGAATCCACATTTGAACTCCACTCTAGCCCTTCTTTCACTTCAGAAGTTGTTTGTGGTTCTCAGCTAAGAGAATGAAAAACATGAATCTGGAATATCTGAGGCTACACCTTGCCAGGACAGAAATTCAATGAGCTAGCTAGACATGTCTTATACATACATATATAAGTATGGATAGGTATGTATGAGTGTGTGAAATTTTCATTCTTTCTCTTTCATATAGTCTACGAAATTTATGGATTTTAAAATTATGTTCTGGAAGAACTCTCTAGCATTTTTTTCTTGGTAGCAATGTTTCTCCTAATATTTAGCACTTCTGAGTTTATTGATTATCATTCTAACGTGCACTGAGACGGATTTAAAGGGATTATACATTAAACACTCAACAAATTCTAGGCTTTGGCTGATACCAAACTAGCCATTTAAAAGCCCAGAAAATTCTATATTTTTTTAATCTTGACATTAAGTAGCTTATTCTATGTATCTCATATATTCATTTAAAGAAAAAAAAATGCATTGATTAGGGTCTACATAAGAGAGTGATCTCTAACAAAGTAATTGGTATAAAATATTTAATACTGCTAAAGTTTCTGATTATTTATGCTTTTTGTGAAGTCCTGCAAAACAAGGAGGGGATGCAAGCATATGGTTGTAGGCAATGTCGTTTTCAATTTATTAGCAAGCAGGAGGCAAGACAAGGATTATATGTTCTCCTTCCTCCAGCCTGTTTCAAGAAGGCAAACGCCCAAAATGGTTGGGCAAGCTCCAGAAGAAGAGCTGAGTTTTCTGTCTCTCTGAATTTGGGATGAAGTAACTGGCAGGGCTCTGTGCCAGAAAGGTGTTGGCTGCCATTATGGCTGTATCCAATGTGGGTTTTAAAGACAGGAAAATGTTTCTGTTTATTTTTAGTTGTTTTGTTACTCCTCCTTCTTTTGAAGAAATTCTTATAAAAACATTTATCTTGTCATCATGTGTAAATTATGTAGTATATTTTCAGTATTAGAGGGTTGTGTCCACTCCACTGTGGGTTATATATCAAGATTCCTGCAGCTGTTCTGAAAAGTATTTTACTCTGAAGATACTCCAAAGTTCTGGTTGACTAGAATTTGGAATAAGGATTTTGCCATTATATGCTTTATGAGAGGGAGACTGGTAAATGTCTGGACTTTGGAACTGACTTTGTGATATTTGGACTGTGCATACACATCATGTGGTGAATTAGCATGTGGTGTTCTTATGCAAACAATAAAAACAAAATAAAGAATGAATTAAAAATGCATTTAAGAAAATGTGTTTCAGCATATGACTAAAACAATCCCATAATAGCAACAACTCTGTGGTAAAGGTACATACTGGCCAAAAATATCTCTTACAGCGTAGAAGCCTCATATTCAAAACCTTCAATTCAGCAGCAGTACAGATGCTGTTACTTAGTTAACATCCTGTATCAGAGAAAAATTAAGTGCAGCGTGGAGATCACACTTCAGAGCAAGACGCAGAAGTCAAATCTACTGGGGAAAATCTTGCAGCAGAAAGATCATTTTATATTACCTTGGATTTAAACAGCATAAATGAGGAAAAAAAATTGGCCTAGAACCTACCTAGAGGAAAAAGCATGTTAATAATCTTAAAAATGATGTGCATCATGAAAAGTTCACCTAAACAAATCTCTGCCTCAGCCAACTGATAACTTGCATTCAGCAACTGCAAAGCACAGTCAGCTAAGCCCTGAAGAAAACCTAATGCCTAAAGACAGTGGCAAGAATGGTTCTTATTACTGAAGACGTGCAACTCTACATTTCTTCATACTAATCTCTTAAATGGTAATAACTGTTACGCTGTTTACCTCGGTTGAACTAAGATTTGGATGCTACTGCAGGACAGCTGACAGATAAACAGAGAAAGTAGATGGCCTGTCTAAAAAGTAACAGATGACATTGTATGGTAAAGAAATTATTGTTTGCAAATTTTTAGCCCTTGGCTTCCTTTCAGATCAAAGGGCTTCAGTTCTTAGAATCATTTATATTAGAGATTACATCTCATCTTCCTAGACTTATTACTCTAAGGGGAGGAGTCTTTTCCAATGCACTGGGTCAAATTTCTCATCTATATCTTATGTTCTGTACAAATATCATATTTTACCCCATTAAAAGAAAAATCTGAATTTCAGTAAAGCTGTATAATTTATTACATTTACATTGTTTTCTGCAACTAGAACCAGGTACTGTGAAATATTTTCCATGAATGGTAATTCAGATCTTTAAAGAAATATATGTCAGTTTTTCCCAAGTTACTGAAATATCATCACGAATGGAGATATAAGTAAATTATGCACACTTCAGAAAGTGTTAACTGAAAGGCATGTTTATATCTGTCTTCTGAAAGCTTACAGCTAAGAATTATTACATGTGTTGACTCAATACAAAGAGATGTAACATGCAAGTTAACTGGCTAATTACAGACTGTTACATTTCATATGGCAATCAGTAAGAAGAAACTGCTGATTGGTGAGCTAAAAAACATGACTCAAAAAAATTTCTACAAACAGTTCTGAATGGTGATCATATTTTGAAGAAACTGAATTATTCTTCAATAAATCACAATAAAAAGAGGTTTTTAAATGGATTTGCTACTCAAAAATGTTTTAGAATACTGAAAGCTGTAAGGAAACATTTAAATAAGATACATTTAGTATCTTCTAATCAAAATGGAAACTTCATTATAAAATGTTCATGGATACTACAAAATTTGATAAATCAGCACAAGATATTTTCATAATATCAACAAAATCTAAGTTCTTATTAGAGAACCAGAAAAAGATATCTAAATCTGAAAAAAAAAAAAAGAAAAAAAAGAAAGCAGGCTAAAAATGAATTTGAGCTAAGATTAGCTAACAGCTAATCTCTGTTTTCTTGCTCATCTACTCAAGGGATATATTGTAAAGTATATGAGCCAAAAATTCTAGCACGTGTTTGAATAACAGATTACTATATCCTAAAAAGGATAATTTGAACTTTATTTTTGGAAACTTTCCATAGATTCAGTCCTTTTTTTTTTTTTTTTTGGCTTAATAGTGGGGAATACTTTCTGTCAGTATTCACATACAAAATTGCAATGCTGAAAACCTAAAGATTTTTTTAAAATGTCATTTTCAATAATTAAATATAGCTAATAAACCTTTACATTGACTCATTTATGTGATTTGTATGATGTCTAGAACATCACTTGTGCTCATAGTCTTTGATCAAAGTTTTAAATCTATCTCCAAGCAATTTTTTTAGGAAAAAAAATTATACATATATGCATTAAAATAATACATTAATAATAATAATAACAATGCATTAAAATAATGAGTAAAGACTTTGCTGTTAGATAACATTTATCCTCCATAGGTTTCAACACCTCTATAGTGTCTGAGCGTTACCTATTAAACAATGCAAGGTACATCTTTAATGTGTGACCTCATTCTTCCTCACCACCATTCCAGAGGCAACTTTATACAAACAATGAATAATTTCATAATTTCGAAGTTATGTAATATAAAACAAACTAGTATTGAGAATTTCTGCCTGGTACCTCGTTCATCTCAGGCCACGGCCTCCAAAAAGTGAAATCTGCACAGCTTCTCTAACATTTCAGGAAGTTAGGATGATGAAGAAAAATGAAAGCAAAGGAAGTGAAGAAAAACGGAGTGGCTGATTTGGTTACCACCACACTGTTAAGCAATTTTTATGATACAATAGAATCACATTACCAAACAATGTGAAAATAAGGTCCACTATTTTTGGTTTTCATTCCATAACAAAGGGAAAACAGTGAACACTGTGGAGAATTGGTCTGATAGGCCAATCTTGCTTAGATTCGCAGCAACCTCAACCCTGTTTGCAATAATGCAAGCTTTCCAAGATTAGATAGCTTTCTTCTTAGGTATGTGGACTCCAGACTGGAGACAGCAACTAACATAACAAAAAGCAGGTCACAATCATCTTTCTTTTCCCCAGCTGAGGTGGAAATTCTTGTATTTGTGAAGATGGTAGAAATCTTTATTTGGAAATGCTGCTAACACGAGAACTGAATTGAGCAATCTTGAAAATAATTTGAAACAGAAAATTTCATCCTGGATGGAAATTCTGTAACACATATCCTCCTAGACTTCTACACCATTTCATGACCTGAGAATCAGCTACAAGCTCATAGGCTGTGCTCACGTGAAGACAAGGCTTTCACAGGAGCAACTGTGAAATGTTTTGCTGTGAACATGCTTGCTTACAGTGGGTGGGTGGAACTAGATCATACTTGCTTAGCTCTAGAGCTTGAGTCTTCACAATTAATTTCTCTACTAGCCTCATAAAAGCTCATACAAGACTACAGAAAAAATACACCATACTAGTGTAAAGGTACAGTTTCAAATAAATTTAGGAAGTTTGAAAAAATTCATTCCCTCTTCACTGGCTACCTACCTGGTTTCTGTGTTATTAGATATCCACAATTAACAAGGTGGGCAAAAATCTTGCATCTTACTCTAAGGAAGATACCAGGACCAACCTTACCACCCCAGCTTTCCCTAAGAGGCAGAATTTGACTCTCTCTTATCAATCCTTTGATAGACTTTAAATTGTTTGGATGGGGGATGGGAGAAATGTGAAAAATGATGGATATAGACAACAAAAATGATGCAACAAAAATTCAGAAGCATTCACATGACCTCTTGTCTCTCTTACACACTGAACAACTCTCAAAGAAAATGTTTTGATGCATTTCTTTATATCCTCAAGAATGTAATCCTCCCACAGTTCACATGTCTCTGGTGTAGATTAGTTATGGGCTTTTCATGTTGATGACGTAATCCTCTTAATATTCTATACACCATAGGATATCCTCCTCTGTTTCACGTTCTGACATTTGAAAAGGTCAGAGAAGTGCTTCATGTGATGTTAAAGCCTATTGAAATGAGAAATTACAAAAACACACAAAAATGTACTTTTCTCTAGGATTTCAAGAATAGTATTAAGAAACTTAAGTAAAAAAAGAATTATGAGCACATCTTCTATCAAAAATATGGTCAATCATAATTTTGTTCAAAGAAATTGACATTAACCTCTTGAGATTTATTTCCAGTGTAATGACTGGTAACACAGTGGTACTGAAAGATTAGAAAGATTAGGAAAATTAGATCCATACTGTAACTACTAAGCTTGCACACAGTAAATTCAGAGTTCACATCAAACAGTTGCAACATAAAAATAATTTATGTTGAATGCAAAAATTACTGCTCTAAACACATGACTTTTATTAAAACTATACTTCCTGTATAACAGAGGCATGTAAAAATTAAATTAACTCAGAAATAAAGATATTTTGTTACACAAATTATGTTGCAAACATGGTCCACATTTCTTTGCAAGAGTGAAATAGGAATTAAAGTTATCAAGTTCTGAAAATGTTGTATACAAGCTTTTTAACAAGCATTGTAATATTGCACAGATTTTGCAAGAGAAGACTTGAAAAAGATTGAAATTTCATAAATGCTCTTTTAGTATTAGAACTTTGCTTGTTTAATAGCCTCCTGACAGTTTCTTTTCTTAAATGATACAATGCATAAGTAAAATACATACATCCCAGTTGTGGTAGAGGTTTAAACTTCTGTCTTCTAAAATTTAAATCAAATTTGCTCAAAAGAACATACATGCCACAGAGAAAAATAAAGAAAACAAAATGCTTTTCAGTCAGTAATAAAGACTCAAAAGGATAAAAGAATTTATCTTGGTCCATTTTTATATTGGATTTGATGCTTCCTTTATTTATTTATGTTAGCAAGGAGATAGATTATTTATTGTGGGAATGAGGAGAGCAGGGAGGGGAGAAGTATTTCCACAATTTTGGTTGCAATTTTTGTGAGTGCATCTAATGTAGGTTCATCCTGTGAATTTTCTCCTCAAGAGACTACCTATGCTTCACTTACTCTTTTCTCCCCTGAAAGTATGGCAACCGATAGTACTATTGCTTGGGTTCCACTGCACATGTTCCATAGCACTACTGCAAAAGTCTGTAAGGTGCATAAAAAGCAACCAATACATGATTTCTTTTGTACTGTACCCACATCCATCCCCTCCCTTCTGAATTTAAGCAAACAGCAGAGAAAGTTGTTGGGAAGAAACGCTATTTAGTGTTCTATATTAAAAATAACAGTCAGGGAAACTAGAAAACTTTTCAGGGTCATAATTAGGTTTTCATCCTTGAATAAATGGGCATAATATCAAATATTTAGCAAAAATCCCTTTACTGTAAAATATTCGCTAGTCTAACCTTTAAAATCTTCTGTTCTCAACTGCAGACCATTTTGATATTTTAAATTAATTGTTTCTTCAGAGAGTAAAACAGCCCCAGGTAATCTATGTTTCACTTGGAATTTTTTACTGTGTATAAGATATAAATTTTCAAATTACAAAAAGAAATCTGAATTTCTTAAAAGTTACATGCATAATATCCTCTATATGCAAATAAAGTCTTAACATATCAGAGTAGCAAACTTTTTAAACTGCACTTAGCCCCAGAGAATACCTCTTTCATAAATCACCAAATTTCTAAGACTTTATTTTAAAGATACATGATAGTCTTCATCATGAACTTTTTCACAAAAAAAGTCTTTAGAAGAGTTATCCTTGGATGAAAGTCATCCGACTTATCCCACTGTCCTCCCTCATGAGTGAAAGTGAGCAAGCAACAAGTAGGAAAACATGTTAGTGTAAGTGTCCAAGGCACAATTCAGGTCAATCTGCATATGCTTGTTTTGGAGAAGTTCAGTGTAATTAAGCATCTACTCTACCCAAATAAGGATGATTTGGAAAGGTGTTTTCATTTTATTTCCAGGAAAGCATTGCAAAAGATGCAAGGTTCATGAAAATAATATGCCAAATGTAAAAGTGCTGTGCTTGCAGTCATCCTGTTTTTAATCTTGCCTATTCTTCCAACTCCTGGTTATAGCTACACTGCGAGTTAGCTGTTTAGCAAATAAGAAAAGTACAACACAAGGCAGAGCAGTGGAATTACAAAAATTACATTTCTTTGTGTTTCTCGTTACAAGATTAAAATTATGGTACCGCTAACACCTTCTTAAACCAATAAATTATTCCATGCCTTGTTGAGACTTAACTTCAAAACCTGCCATCAACAAAAAGCATCATTAAACTCTAGGCTCTATTTTCACAGCCTCCCTGTGTTTGTGCTTATGCTACGTATACACGGAAAATTGAAAGTAAAGAGGAAATGCAAATGAAGATAATTCAGCAAGTCCATAATAGTGTTACTATTTCCCATGTTTTTTTTCTCCTTTTGATTTTTTCTCAGAATTCAGGATGAATTAAAGCAAACAACATACTCTACGCAAGTATCCATAAAACACAGGAAAAGTACAGGAAAAGTTAAGAAAGCTGGAAAATTCTCTAGAATGGACTTACTCTAGTTTCATACAAAAAGACAAGTTCCACTGAGAGATTGAAGCCTTCTCCTGCCCATCAGTGAACAGCAGAAGGTATCCTTTGAGACACTGGATCCAAACTACCTTTAAATCATTTGTCTGCAAGACCTTTTACTAATCTAAAGTAATACTGGTGATGGGGCTACACTGTTTTTTTTCCTACCTGAAACCATTTTTAAGCAAACATTCTCTCCTGCCCGTATTTAAACTCCCAGCAATGGGGGAAAGAGAGGAAAACAAAGTTTCACCTAGATGTTAGTGGGCTCTTTGAAGCTTCTTCCTTCTCTTGAATGTATTCTAGATATGACAACTAACAAACTGCTGAAAGATTAATTTATTAACTACAGTACTTATTCATCAATCTTCAGTATCACCTTTAAGTTAACAATCTTTGGTAGCTCTCACTTATTTCTTCTTTTGAAAACAAAAAAAGAAAAAAGAAAAAGAAATAATACATGAGAGCGGGGAATAGAGATTCTCATTTTTACCTTCTGCAGCCAAAAATGTAAATATACTCTTAATAATCTCCATCAAACAGCTATGGCTGAATGATTCATTGGTCATGAATAGTACTTAAACATTTAAATGAAAAACGTATCATTCTCCTGCTTTACACATAGAATACTAATGTGCCTCAGAGGAAATTGATAGTTCATTCTTTTGGCAGTAGAGTTTTTTTTTTGTAAGTTGTTGCTGGCATAAAATAAAACTTTATTATATTCTCCAATTTTTAAATCTTGTCAAGAAAAGAAAAAGAAAGCAAACAAAGAAAACAAAACCAAGTTGAATTATTAAAAAGCAGATACATTAAATGAATGTATATTCTGTTGTGTCTTTTCCAAAGCGTTACTCACTATGGAAAAATTTCTTGCAGACTTCACAGACCAGCAAGACGAAGTTCTTTGGTCCACTGCTAATTTGAATTTCAAGATATTTTCATACTGAATTTGTGGAAAAAAACGTTCTAGAATAGGCAAAAGGAAAAGTATTGTCAAAATTAATTACTATGTGAAACCCTGATGACATCTTAGGAAGATAACCCAGTGTTTTAGAACACTGTTACTTAGACTAAACAAAACCTACTACCCTTCTTTTTCCCCAAAAAAACCAACCTTTCCAATTTGGAAAGTGTGGGAACCCACAAAATTGAATTTCCACTTGAAAAACAGATCATGAAAAAACAAGTATTGGAAACTACAGAACGCAGTTAAGGCTGGCCAGACAACCATTGCCATGCCTATCTTCCTCTTTTCTTTAGCACTCCTCCCCTATTTTTTAAAAAACAGCATTCTTCCTTAAACCATTTTTAATTGCTATCTAACCTTCAGAAGTCAGTAATATTTGGAAACAGCATTGTACACATATAATTTTATTTCGGAGAGTAAAAACAAAAATAAAGAATACCAAAATTAAATGTCTTTAAATGTATTCCATCATCAGTATATTAATCTTGGCTTTTACTCTAGGAGTACCCTGAAAGAGCTCAGAATAGAAGCTAGTTCATGTACAAAACTTTCGGCTATACAAAAGAATTGTAAAATGGCTCAAATCTTTTCTTGAACTGGCTTATTAATAAAACTTGTAGAAGTCTCACAGAAAAGATTTCAGTTATACAACCTAATTTGTGTGAGTACTTACATGTTTAAGTTGAAAGAAACAAGGGCACATTAGGCTGTGGATTGTAGAGATTAACACAAAAACAGTTAGACCAATTTAAGCTGATATTACAAGATAGAATCTCCAGCCTATCCAAGCCTATTCCTTATTATGCTTATGTAGAAGTGTTTGTCCTTTAAAAATTCTGATTCACTGGCTGTTCAATTGCCAAAATATACCTTCCTGTGCTTTCTGCATGCTTACAAAGCAAAGCAGGAATCTATGTTTCTGCAGTATTGTTGAAACAATAACCTGACATATTGTGGTAGTAGATCTAGAATGAACCTTTGCTATAGGAAGAGCTCTTGATGTTACTTAACAGCTGTAATAACTCTATTACCAAGTAATCAGAACGTGTCTACATTTGTTCTTGTTTTATAAAGCAGAAGTGATATTAAGGTTGCTTGGGTGACCTTACCTCTATTTTTTTACACTCTACTCAAGCTTGCCGGGTACTGAGAGCATTTCCCGAGGAAAGTGACCTTCCCAGTAAGAAACCTGATCTTACAGGTATCAAGCAACCCTAAAAAAATCTCTCAGCAGTTTCACCAGAACAATGTTAATATCCCTGCACACAGGAGAATATTATGTATCAAATCCCATATGAATTTGCTGAACATAGACTACAAGGAAACTGATATTCTCTCAACATTGATCACAAAACAGCAGAAAGATGAATTTGGACTGACTAAATCTACAGAATCAAGATCTGTCAGGTGAGAAGGCTGTTCATCTTCTTCTTCTAAAAGCTAAAGCTTTGTGTTTAGCATAACAAAAATGCTGTATCATCTCATTCTGGGTCTGAGACTACTTAAGCGTGTAAGAAATGTATTCTATCATGCTTTAAAAAAAAAAACATATCTAAGTATGCCCAGCAAAACACAATCCTAAGTACACATAATTACATGTACCACTGCACAAACCAAGTGTCATATGTACATTGACCAGTATCATAAACACATATTAGAGAATTTATATTCCAATAAATGTACATATAGTATCAACCAATGTACTGTACAAGAGTGTACTACAGTACATTGCAACAATCACACACAGTGTTTCCAAACAGTATGAAGAACTTAAACTTGACATACAATTTACACTTCTTGAAAAGGGATTTTTTTTTACTCTAAATTTTATTTAAAATGTCACACAGATATATATTCATAAGTAACTGCAAAAAAAAAAAAAATCAGAGATTTATTGTTCTATTATTAGTTGCTTTAAACTGATAAAAGACTAATGGAATCAGTAATTCAACACATTTTAGATATCTGTTTAATATTTAAAGTTATTATATGAGGAATGTCCTGTAACTAGCTCCTGTATAAAACTGCACAATGGAATAAACACATTTCTAAAACTTAGTTTTGTTGTACAAATAACTGTAGGCCTATTTCTAAGACAAAAAAAAAAAAAAAAAAAAAATCACTACACAACAAGGGATCCCTTTACTGCCAAAGCCCAAGTGCTGAGCTGGAAAGAACACACTGGGAAATGAAGACTTAATAAATATACATGCATATATATATATATATATACGCATACATATACATATATATATATATATATATCTCACAGCAATGGTAATAGTAATGAAAAAGGATGCTCAAGCCTGCAAAACAAACCAGACAGCCTCAACTCCCTCCTGTACTGAGCAGGCTGTACATGGGGAAACAAAGACGCTGCAAACATGGACCGCTGCACAGAGCGCCAGCACAGGCCGCCTCACAGCAAGGCCCCGTCCCGCGTGAATCCCGGGTGATNTGCACAATGGAATAAACACATTTCTAAAACTTAGTTTTGTTGTACAAATAACTGTAGGCCTATTTCTAAGACAAAAAAAAAAAAAAAAAGCAAAAAACTATTTAGTGCCAAAACACTCAACTTTGAAGAAAGAAAAAATCTTCAAAATCTATCAAAGTCTCCCTAGCACATCTAAGTTTTATCCTCTCAGTATTGATCAACAGGACATCCTATTTTGGTGCAAAGAACTTTTTTCATACATTAATTGCCATGCATCTGTCAGCAGCACAGTGTTGGTAGTCTTCAAAAAATCTGGAAGTGTCACAACATACAGTATAGTTCTTAGCAAGAATAAACAGAGTATTTTGTCTAATTGGAAATTTCGGCAGGGAAGAAAAAAGACAGTTCTTGCTCTATCTCCACCTTATGGCAAGGAAAAGAAATTTCCTGCTATAGACAACATATTTCTGAACCTTTTCTTTTTTCCTTTATTGTGTCATTACAGCATGGAGAATATTTCCTATTTTTTAATTAAAAACTTAAGACTTCTTTCTGATAGCCCTTATGCTCTTATACTTACAAGAACAAGAAAGCTCCAAGGAATAAATGTCCTCTGTAACATCTGTGTTGATTGCCTGACTCAAAACACCAAACTTAAAAATCTCACCAAAGCTGAGATTCAGATTGAAAGGTGATTATTTAGGCTTTGAGGCTTTGACCCACAAAACTATACAAGTTAATATATATTCCCATATATATATATATATATATATATACGCATACATATACACACCAATGATATATTCCCATTGACTCAGTTGGGAGTTAAGAAGCTAAAATTCTTCACAGGTTTGAACTTCACTGACATATCATTCTTGATATTCACAGTTTATCTATAGTTTTAAGCATATTATTTAGGTGATTTATAATACCCAAAGTGTTAAAAAAAAATCAAAAAAAAATGCATACATCCAGTTTTAAATTTTTCACAGCACTCAAAGCACTCTGTGCAAGCAAGCTTATGTAAGCCTGACAGCTGGCACAGTGCATACTCCTCAAGAGAAGGCTTACCATGGCAAACAGCAGATCGCCCTTCATCAGCCACTCCATAGAAAAATGAAGTAACACACTCTCCTCTCATAGCCACTTCCTTATCAGTAAGCACTTTTCTTGTTTTATTGTGCCTGTTTGCCTTATTTACTTGTGATATCACCTGTTGGCTCCCAGGCTAACATCAGCTATTTCAGAACCTGGAACTCAAGGCAAGGGCCACTAGAAATGCTTCTACCAAATTATTCCATTCTCTGTTTTGTCTTTTTCCTCTCATGTTGGCAGTTATAGTGGGAGTGAGGGGAAGGATGTGAAGCAGTAAAACACTGGGAAAGCTTCAAAGAGGCAGAAAAAGAAAAAAAAAAAAAAAAAAAAAAGAAAAAAGGAAAAAATGAATTCAAGTCCAGTATGCCTTTATCCATCTATACTCTTTGACCATCTTTCTGGACATGAAGACACACAACCGCACTGTTTGAGTACCTGTTATTTACTTCATTCCCCCAAATCTCTTCAATCCTTCTTTTAAAGCCAAAAATATTCAACAGGACTTCTGAAGGACTAAATTTCTCAAGGTTCAGGAAAGTAGGCCAGTAGTAACCTACTAATGCGTCAGCACAGCTCTTCCCTCAACAAGCCTTCCTTTATTTCCTTCTAAAGGCAGAGAATCAACACAAAAACTAAATCCCCCAAATACGTACAACCAAATCAAACTTCATTGGGCCTTCTCTTCAAAGACCTAGTTTACAATGACATGTCCTAAATTGTTATAATGCTTTGTCATTAGCCATCTATTTTTGAAGTCATTGGTGGAGAGGAAAAAAAAAAAAAAAAAGGAAATTTTAAAAAAGGAAATATTCTCCAAGGAAATATTTTAATTGGAAGTGTTTATGGCTATTTAGGCAGCATAAAAGCATGAAGAAAGAGCTACCAAATATGACTACAACTAATTCTGTAGTGTGATATACACAAAGAGTGTTATTTGAAAATCATTGTGTATTTCTGAAAGCAAAATTAGGTCAATAGCTTTAATTTTCAGTAAACTTTTATTTAAAATTTGAGAAATAAAACATGCCTTTCTCTCTGGTCTTCTTAATACTTGCTCTTCAGATATTTCCAAATGTTCACAGAATACTGGTAAACTAATGAGAAAACACTTTTTCCCCCTCAAACTTCTTATATTATATAGCACTCTCTTATTATAGTCCCTCCCCCATTAAAAGGAAGAAGAAAAGAAGAAAAGCTATAAATCCTGGTCAAAAACACTATCTAAAAGAAAAAGCGAAGTTTAACACCAGCTATCCCTGTCTTACCTCCTTTTCTCAGGGGTAGCTGATCATCCACCTACTACTATCACCACACTGCACCAAGAAAATTCTGCTAAGCTCCAAGATGATCTTGGTCCTATGCAACTAAAAACAAATTAAAGTGTGTGTCAGACTGCTCAAACATCTGTCCAGCTAGGAAACTCTTAACATATTTCTCTTAAAATATTTCAGAAAAAGAGTTCAAAAGAAGGAAAACCTGGTATTGAATTTTGTGTGTGCGTATGGTAATCACAAAGAAAAAGAAATACCTAGACAGTTACATCTTATTCCTGAGACTGAGACTCCAGTCCAAATAACCTCCACCTATATGGATTAAAGTATCAGATACGTTCTCAGCTTTGTGGCATTCAAGAGACTAAGAGAAGAAAAAGCACAATAAGCAGCCTAGTCAATTTTTTATAGATGCATACTGAACCAAGACCTCTGTGTTAAGGAAAGCCAGAATAGACAAATTTTCTTTTTGTATGCTGTAAAAGGATGGGACTTCTCCGGTTACAGAGTATTTTAAGTTATATGGCTATGGTATCAACTTCAGGTTTGAAGCTCTGGCATTGCTTCAATTTCTCTAGACTAGAAAAATATTCAGGAAATGCAATTATTCTTGGCTTTTTTTTTCTTCTTTTTTTAATCTCACACTCGTAAGGTGTTAAACAAAACTAGACCACTCAATATGTGATGTTTTACATTTTTTTTATCTTAAGGAAGCAACTGCTGCCATATATTCCACAAAATAGTGTTATTAGCTCAAACAACAGACTCAGCTGTATCTTTATTACTATATACTATTGCTAAATGTTTTAATGTTTTAAAATCTTTTAAAGATATCAAATTAGGAAGAGAATACAATTTCATTTGGAAATGTTTTTAATCTAATGTACATTTCAACACTTCTACAGGTTAGGATGACACTCAAAAGGAGGGGAGGAAGCAGTTCAGCTTGCATGCCAACTTGTCTTCATTATTTCTACAGGATCTAAGGATCTAACTTCAAAAACATCAGCATTTTTTTTTTTTTTAAATAATGTGCACCTGTCCACACCAGCTGAATTAAGACCACCAAGTCATCTCACATACCACATCAAACAGCAGACCAGCTTAACAGTTCAGAGCTTGGTTTAAAAATACAGAATATGTATCCATTCCCCAAAACATGGGCATTTTAACCTACTTTTCAAATGGATTTACAAATATTAAGACATATATAAACAAATCAAAGCCAAGATATTTAATACTCCAGCTTCTACAGCACTTCTTTTGAAAGTCAACATTTTGTGTGCTGTTAGAACAGATTTACCAGCTAAAATCTATAACGAATTAAGTGAAATCTGCATCTTTATTACAATTTTCCTTAAAATGCTTCAGACTTACAACAGTAAATAAAGACATATTGTACTTCAGAGAGCATGGTAAAGGTATTTCTCCATTTTATTGAAAAAATAAGGTATACCACAAGATTTAAATGAATTATTACTTATGATACTTATAAATGACACACATTTTTTAATCATATATGAAATGTTTGAAAACATTTTTGTTTGTTTGTTGTTGTTTTTTGTTTGTTTAAAAAACAACAGGATACTCAGAAGGTGGGTCAGGAGATACACATCAGTAAAAGCAAATCCTTCCACAAGGGCAAATCTCAAGTTAGTAAGAACACACAAAAAAAACCCCAAGATTTGAAATCCCATTGTTGCATTTTTTTAGCCTCTGCTTTTCTTCAAAACAACCTGAAAAAAAAAGAAAAAAAAAAAAAAGGATATTATTACTGTTTATTCATGGTTATAAATATACAGTTCAGGCAGCAGGAAAAGTTACAGAACAAAGCTGTGCTACTCAGACCAAATGCAGCTGAACAATCCATCTCACAGAGTGATGAAGGGCAAGTGTCAAGGAAAAGGTTATAAATTCACCAAAAACATAGAAATACATTAGAAAATGTTTAACAAACTGAATACTCAAACACTATTTGGAGAAATTCTTAGGTTTTCTAAATGAGTGTTGAAAACAGTAAGAGCTCTGCCAAGCTCTCAGTAGATTCCTTAAAGCTCTTATCTCCTTAGAAATAGACAAAAGAAAAAGCTAAGATGTGCAATTGTACAGCGACTATGCTCAATTTTTGTTTGTAATGCCTTATTGTAATGCCTTATTTCTTTTTATATCAAGAGTGCCTAGACCCTTGGAAGGACATTTTTTGGTTTGGAGTCGAAAAGTGAACTTCAAAGTCCAAGTGGGACTGTTTAAGTGTTAACATTATTAAAATATGGGCAGTTTTTCCTTTCTTCTCATCTTAAAAAGAAATAAATGGAACAAAAAAAAGTTCAAATAATATTAAGGTTAAAGTTAAAAAGAAATTACAAATGCATAAGATTCCAACTGCAACATTAACTTGGCTATCCTACACATCCTGTATATATTTCTGATACTTTCTATTACTATAGTAACAAGCCAAACATTTTGGAAAAAAAAGTAAAAAAAAAAAAAAAAAGGCCAAAGATGAACAGAAGCCATCAGACCCAAACATTCAGCTTTATTATTTCATGATCCTGCTTGTGCGGGGGAGTGGGGGTTGAGGGGTGGGGTATATGATCTCTAAAGGTCCTTCTAACCTCAACCATTTTTTCATTAGGAACATGTCTGTTTCCCATTTGCCCAACACTACTAAGATGGTTGAACAGATAACTAAGCAAATTAGAGAGGCTTGTTTCTGCATAAACTCTAGTAAAACAGCCTAACAGAGTGAAATGAACTGCAGATTATAGCAGGATTTTGATCATACTTTGACACTACTAATTCACTGTAGGGAAAGAAGGGCAATTTAACCCCCCCCCCCNTACATACACACAAAGTTCTTAATCAGGTATAATAAAGCAGATAGTTCCTCCTTTACAGATACTCAAAGAGTACTTTTTGTTACGCTGAGCTAGCTATATTGCAATCAATAATTTAACTCTCCCTTGCAGAACACAGTATCACAAGAACCTGTTCGTTCCTGTAGTATCCTCACAATGCTGCAAGAATCCACTTAAAATACATTTCAGACTAAGCAGGCATGAATTTAACGTGCAAATAGGATACTTGAATCTCTTTGAGCTACTCTCTGCTTGCTTAATAAAGTTTCATTTTTGATACTTCAGCACAGATAACATGCAGCTCACAAAGTGAAATTTCCTTGATACAACAGCATCAAAAATAAAAACCCTCTAACTTTGGAAACTGTTCCTGTCGGGGTCTCTCGGAGCCTGCACTTCTGTTTCCACATCCTAAAGCCAAGACATTGAATGGCAATAAAAGCAGACCTATTTTTGACAGTTACAGCTTTTCATAGGCAGATGTGAATTCATTCTACCCATTGGAATCAAAAACCAACTCACATTGATCATGAAAGCAGCAGGAAGTTATAGGACCAAAAACAGTCCTACAATACAATACTGCACGCCTAGCACCACGCTAATGTGCCACATGGCCTTCACTCCATGAATTGCTGTTGGAAGACTACCATGTAGACATATCCCACATTTTTAAAATACAGATTTAAATATAGGGGAAAATAGAGCAGCGAAAGGACTATAGTGAATAGGGCAGAAAGAGTTCCATTTGATGTCTTGGTGACAGAATTATTACAATTTTGTATCTAATAATATTAATAATTGTCTTGATAGAATTATTACAATTTTGTATCTAATAATATTAACTTGTTGCAGGTTTGGGGATTATGTTATATTATATTAGGGGACACTATATCAGAAAAGTTTTCTTCACCCTATCTTAATGCATAGTACATTAAATAGAAAAGAATAATAGAATAATATTAAAAATGCATTATTACCTTTGCTGCAGCTACAGCGTGCTCAGGTTTTATTATTTTACTTTTGTTCTCAAAAGCATTTGTCCTGGCTTCTTCTGCTAGTCGATGGAGAAACAGTAAGAAGTTCAAATGCACCTTTAAAAGGAAAAACAAAAAGGATTCACACTACTCATACACAGTTTACTGCAGTGAAAGGAACATCGTTTGTTAAAGGTTTGCTACTGCGAAAGAGGATTTGCACATTGGGCTGCTTCCATTTTTCTGGAATGTGTTCTCAGGCAAACAAAATACCACTTAGTTCAAGTCTTGAGAAATACAGATATATGTATTACTTCAAGACTGCTACGAATATAGTTTAAATTCTGTATACTTAAATTCTATAAGCACCTTAAATAGAAACGAAGATGACCAATGACATCTGATCTAACAGAAATTAAATCTGATTTACATTAGCAGACTTTTTTTTTTTCTTTTTTTATAACGTGTATGCAAACATCAAGCGGAGAATGAGAAGGCCTCTTTTTGCTTACCAGTACTAGTACAGTCAGCTTCCAGTGACTAAAATGGTCAGTCTTTAATGAACAATAAACTCACCTCTGCTTTATCACCAAGTGGACCACAGGCACACTGAATTGCTTCTGCCCTTTTCCAGGGAAAGCAGCATTGACAAATTAATTTCTCCAGCACAGAACTTCTCCACTATCAGGGGGTTCCCTCCGTTTTTTGCAAGCTCATTGCTAAACCTCTTTACATGAAAATAATAGGGATGGCAGTATTCTGTTCAAAGAAAGAACACTGTGCTGCTAGCAGTGAAGGGACAAAAAAGCATCCTAGAAACTACCCCATCATGTATTACAACTGCCACCCAAAAGCATTCTTGTTTGATAAGAAGCCTATAATCCAAACCTCCAGACCTCTGACTGTCCAACTTTAAAATGGGTAATTTCGCCTCTTACAAATTAAGCCTTCAAACAAGTTATTATAACTTTCCCGTGTACAAAATATTCTTTCCACTAGAAGCTCTAAAATATTACTGAAATATATCCAATTTTATTTTGTTTATATGATTTAAGTGATATCCTTATTCTGCATCATATCTGACCTGCAAAGTCTAAAAAGTTCTAACAAGGAAAGACACAATGTAGAATATATAGAAACTACTTAGCCAATAGTCACAAGAAGACGAAACTTTAAGGAGGACCAGCACTTTTGTGTTCATATGACAGGCGACTGGATCTTTTAATCTGCTGAACTACACAAAGTATTGCAATAGAAGCATTTATGTAATATCTGGCATCATTTGGGTGCATCTACTACACAAAAAGCACACACACTTGCAGACTTATTAAGCAAGAATATCAACATTATTTTTAACTTCTTCCTTAACTACTCATGCTGAAATTACCCAAAACAATCAAACAGTGAAACTAAAATGGCTTTCAACTCAGATTACTAGACTTATCTACGTGGAAATCAGATTTCTTGAACAAACCTGTGGAAGAAAGGGAGGCTTGACACATTTTAAAGTCCTCTCCCGAGCTAACTGAAGGCAAAAGTGTTAATCTTAAAATTGTCTTTAAAAACTGCATATTCTCTCAGACTCACTGTACTTTTACTTTTTTATTTTCAAAGTGAATTACCCTATTTTGAAAAGCTTTCCCTAAACTCATACCGATTTAAAAGAAACACCGTTACATAAGTAAAATCAGAATGTACTACAATAGAATAAACATATTAATAAATATTCCAGATTATTTGTGGTTTATATTGTCTATTTTTAAGGAAATTAAGAAAGGCTAAGAAAGGCAGAAAGTGAGAATACCATAAATCTGACAGCTGTTGACAAGCACTTAAGTGATACCACACTTGTTTAAAGTTATTGCTTTACCATGTTTTAGATCATCCTCAGAACAAAACTTAAAACAGTTGTACAACAGTGCTCATACCCCAGAAAAGAAGCATTTGGTTTAAGAAAGCATGAGAAACTGGTAACACTCTTGCAGAATGATTTCTGAACAGTTGTTTAGCAGGACTCCTCGGGTTATTTTGCTGTCATAATTTAAAAAACAAACAAACAAAAACCACCTCTTATCTTGCCTACAGACTGATATTTTGTCTACAATCTACACTTATTTCATCAGGTTCCTGTTCCATAACAAAGACAAAACTGGTCATTCAATACAATACCTTACACTTTTCTCCAGGGCAAACACAAACCTGTACTTTTAGCTTAAGACAAGCAGCAGAGTTCTTGCTTTTATAATATCAAGCTAGACCAATGTTTGCCCAGAGTTTTCTTCTCAGACGATTCTGGCAGAAAAAAAAGAAAATCCACAAGTCTCGGTACTAAGATCTCTATCACTTTTCTAAAAAAGAAAATAATTGAATTCTAAAAACACAGGAGAAACCCCTGAAATATCCTCAGCACTCAAAGATATTATAACTCTCAAAAAAAAAAAAAAAAAAAACAGGCAAAACAAAACAAAAGCTTTTTGAGAAAGTTTCATGAAATTTGTTAGCAATACTGTGCATGGAGAAAGTTGGTGGTCAAAGCTTCAAAATTCAAAACCAGACTTAAGCAAAAGAAGGTAAAGGGTGGAGGAAAAAAAAAAGACTCCATTTAGATAGTTAACAAAAACATCTGATTTCTTATGGTTAGTTTTTCAATATTGTTCGTATCTGACAAAGTGAGGATGTAACAGGTTTAATCAAAGAATATCACCAAAGAGACAAAAACAAACAACAAGCAAATAAACGAAAAAAAAAGCAATAGGATAACGTTGCAGCAAGGCAGGCAGATCTCCTCACTCGACTAAGTACTAAGACAGTGGATTCAAAAGTTAGCATGAAGTGAACACTCAGGAAAACAGCCTTCATATTGAAATAGCTGATTCTCATATTTTCCTGCAGAAGCCACAAGTAGTCTGCTCAAAATATATGTGGTTTAGTCTGGTTAAAACAGCTAATATATAAATTCATAAAGTGTGCAATCTAATCACTCTTATAGGATTTGTAGTGAATAACACAGTAAGAGATGCTAAAAGCACTTTCAAAACCTGTTATTTGGTGATCTACAACAGGACCTAAATTGTGCCTTTTAAGGGACCTTTTTTTTAAAAAAAAAACAGAAATCAACAGAGCTAGAGTTTTACTTATTTTTTCAAAGAAATAAAAACAATAACTGAAAGCATCATGCACAACCACCACACTTGAACATTGATTCCCTTTCAGACACAAGGTAAAACAAAAAATAAAAATAATAATAAAAAAAATTAAAATTCCTAACATTAAACACCTTCTAATCTGACATTGTCGAAAGAGTTAACCTAAGCTTCCATCACATTAAAATTTGTTCTCATGTCATCCTTTGTGTTGGCATGAGTATTTGCATAGCCATGTATTAAGGCAGGTCAGGTTGCTGTTGCTCATTAGTTTCAGTCAATTCAATGCAATGATTGCCTTTGCAGACCCCTTGTCCTAGTGCCAGCATCAGGGAAAGGCAAGAATCAAAGACCAGGATTTGGTCAGATGCCCCACCTACCCCTTTCAGAGAGCTGCACCAATTTGAGGCTAAATTAACATGACCATGGAAACACAGGTGAACTGTTACTAATGGCCAACCAATAAATAAATAAATAAATAAATAATCTATTAATGATGCTGCAGGAATGATTAGTTTAATACTGCATTTCTAATGGTTAGGTTAATACTGAATTCCTTTAACTATGCTTTGGTGGCTTTAAAAGCTCCTTAGCTTGTAAGATATTCCACAGATAACAGCAGTAGTAGGAGAAAGTCATATTTTTATTAGACCACTTATTAGCAAAATAGATGCTGTTTACATTCAAGAGCAAATGCTGCCATGTAAATATCATATTCATCTATATTAATCTATGCATATTTTGTTATTTAGTGTATTTCTATTTAGCCTCACATACCCAAATGTCAATCTTTAAGATGCTGCTAGATGCCACGTTTACACACTACACAGTATTGAAGCCAGACACATATAAGTGAACAGTATGCATCCCTGCAGTGAGCATCATGTCCTCTCACTGTCATGTACACTTGAAAACAAAAAAGCTAGGCAAATCAAGTCATTTAAAAAATATATAGATATAAATCCTTCTTAACTATGTAACCTTTTCTTTAGTATGGCAGCTACCAACAAGCTCTCTTGAGGTCAGGTTCCCAGTTGAGCAGTTTTTTATTGACACAAACCCTTCTTGTGAAAATAAATCCCTCACTGCAGGTGAGGAGGAATGCAATGTGCCATAGGGTGCTATTATCCTTACATGTTTATGACAAGTGATTTTAATCTATTAAGAGAATCCCAACACTTCAACCCCCTCTCTTCATTAGTAACTAGGCTCTTCATTCTCTAGTTTCAGAGCAAGGTTATTTGGAAGGGATTCTGGAGATATGTGATGATTCAATGCACCTTAAGAGATAAGCAACTCATTAATGACAGTTCAGATGACTGATACCTGCACACTCTAAGCTCCATATAGTAGCAGCAAACACCTGTATTACAGCTGTGTAATCCAAATGCCTATTTTTCAGTGTGCCTACATGGAAATATCTTTGAAGAGCAATGTGCACATGTGGGATAACACAGTGTTTATGTCTGTCTCTGAATCCTCAAACTCCCTGTCAGAAGTAAAGCTACAATACAGCAGCCATCCAGGAAGCAGAAAGGCACAATGACTGCTTTTAAATAGCATTTTATTAGGCTAAGCAGTCACCATCTTCCCCAAAACTTTGTCCTGCGTATGGGGCCACAGCAGGAACACCATTAGTAGTAACTTGACATCACATTGCTCCCATCTCCCACCAGCTCCACACTGCTCCAGGATACACATCCCATCGGTGCACTTCCCTCCCGGGATAAAGCATTTAGGGCCCTCCTTCCCCACCGAGAGCATTCAGAGCAGCTGCGTGCCAAGGCTAAAAGCACAGGGGCCCTGCGGCTGCGACCCCCGCGCCGCACGGGGCTCGTCGTAGGGCTGCAGAGCTCACCGCAGCTCAGCACCGGCGCCCGGGGAGCTCCCCCGGCCCGGGCCCGGAGGAGGAGGAGGCAGACAGGGAAAGAGGGAGGCTCCGCGCCCACCCCTCTCCTCACCAGCAGGTCGGTGTTAGCCGCCAGCCGCAACTGCGGCTTGTGCTTCTTTATTATTTTCCGCAAAGTGCTGCGGGGCGCCGTGCGCTTCATCTTTCTCCTCCTCCTCCCGCTGTGGCCGCCGCCGCCAGGGAAGGGCCCGGCGGTGCCCGCTCAACCGCCGTTCGAAGGGGCCGCCGCGCGCAGGCGCGCTGCGCCGTGACGCACTTCCCAACGG
>VZSV01000023.1:3533575-3587164 GCA_013398735.1 Nothocercus julius | reverse complement strand
GAAGGGCCACTGACTACAGTGCGTTGGGTGCTGTGAGAAAAGGCTCCGCTCCGCACGCGCCCCACGGAGCAGCAGGGACAGGGGCTCTGCAGCAGGGGGAAGAGAAGCAGCTCCTGGCAGAAAGCAGCACCCTGGCGCCACTGCCCCCTTCTCATTAAACTCCATTTCTGACTCTTTTCCTGTGTGCGGAGTCTCTCTTCTTCGTGCCCGTGTGTCTATGGAGGGGTCTGTGCCAGCGACGTGAGAGGCAGCAGCGGCCACAGGGGCCCGTGGCTCTGTGGCACTGCGGCACTGCCCTGGCACACAGGAGGGTCCCTTTGCCAGTGTGTGACGGGCAGCAACTCTCCAGTCGCGCTGGCCGTCCAGCAGGCAAGCCAGAGCAGAAGCAAGAGCTGCCCCAGGCTGCCGGCAGCCCGAACACCCATCGTTTCCTCCAGCAGGGAACATCGCTGCCCTTCCCCGCCCACCCACACATCCGGAAGGATGCTGTGCAGTCTTGGACTCTCCGCAGGTAACTCTGTGGATTCTTTCGCTCCAGCCAGGGCTGAATCTGCTGCCCTCTGTCTTTTGCCTCTGTCAGCTCACACAGAAGGAGCAGCAGCCTTTCTACCTCGTACAACTGCTCCCGTTACAGCTCTTTGGCTCGCTGCTCTTTCTCCTGGGAGCAGGGTCCATGCCGAACCTGAGGGACTCCGTAGGTGCCTTCGCAGCTCAGCTGTTCTGTGGTTTTCTTTGGCCTCTTGTCAAAGTGGCATACACCTCTCTCCCTGTACCTGCTGCTGCAAGGCACACTGTTTCCAAGCTCTGCCATGCACACTGTGCCAAGGGCTGGTCTCGCACAAATCTGCCACTTGCTAGGACTGCTGGAGTCCTTCCCAGCAGATCCTGGCTCCTTCCTGCTTCCTCTTGCAGATTTGGAGAGCAGGGGCAGGAGCCTGGGCATCCGCCCTGCCTGCAATTACACCAACCAGGGCTGCCTGCAACCTCCATGCCGTGGTGGTTTGGCTTTCTTGGGGGTATATCAAGCCCCTTGTCAGCGAGGACTGCAAGCAATATGAAGAGTCATGTGAAAAGGGGCCATCACGAGAGATGAGATCTGCTTGGGTCTGAAGGATCCCTGAAGTGGCATATCCAACAGGACAAGTACTGACTTGTTGGGATTCATAAAGTAAACCCCGACGGTCCCCAGGTAAGTGTCTAAAAATTGTATATTTGTGTGCTAAAGCAAATTCTGCCTGGGCTTACTGCAGGCCCATCTTTGCTTTATAATCAAAGGGCAACATGAGAGGTCTCTGGGAACTCATGTTTTGTAATCCTCCTGTTTCATCTGAAGCTGACAGTTACAAATTGCAACTTTTCTGCTCGTTGAACCTTGCTTTCCATGAACTGTCTTGAGAAATACAATGTTCCCTTCAGGCCTTCAAGCCCGTTCTGAACTCTCAGCCTCATGTATCCCATATGCTGTCTGTGATTCGATGTAGGTCTTTCATTCACGATAACAACAGCTTCAATTAAGAATGTCAAGAGGAAGCTTCTTGGATCTGTTGACAACTCACAGCATTTTCTCTGTTTGGCAGAATGCTGTGGAAGGACATATGGACATACTTGTCCTACTTCCACGAGCTATATCCCTGACATCACCTCTGCCCCAGCTTTATTTCTGACAGACAGCTCCTTCTCAGCACATGATGCAAGAGTGAACGATCAAGGCACATTAGGACAGTCAAATGAGCACCACCACGCTGCACTTAGTCCGAGCAGAGCATAGATTTGTCTGTGAGCAGGGCATAAAAAGGGAAAAAGAGAAGTTTCCCAGCCCTCAAGTCAACAGCAATATCTGACCTTCCCTCATCTCCTCCCTAACTGCAGCTTCAACTCACAGCAATACACACAACCTTTAAGACCTGAAGAACATCGGTAATGTCTTGTTTTGCATGACTATTGCATAAGACAGGGTATATACCCTGGTATAATGCCTAATGGCCTCAATGGAAGGAGAAATCAGGCACACTAATCCATTGATTTTTCACAGCAGTGTCAGACACGGGCATGAGAAAATACATCTTGATTTAGCAAGACATTAAAAGAAAAAGTGCATATAGGTAGAAGGCTTTCTGCACAGATACTGCAAATAACTTTCAGGGGTGAAGGTGATGGTATGGGATAAGGCACTTATGTTGCCAGGTGCAAGACCTTGTTTGCAGTTTGTATTATATCTATGTGGACTATGTAGCTGGGATAACCCTCCACAGGCAGGGTCCTACAGATCTTTACAGTCTCTGAGACAAGGGCTTGGCATTCATTTCATTCGACTGTTTTTGCTTGACGCGTGTGAGGCACTGCATGACCCCAGCAGCTAATCTCTGTGCTCTCCCTGTTTGTCATCTAGTTTCCTTACTGTTGCAGAGAAGTCTTGCTTATGTTGGTGGTGAGACTAATCATCTGCTCTTAGACGAACACCAGAGCAACCCAAAAACTGCTACTTCTCTTCATCTCTGTGCTTAGCACAATGGATATCAGATGTCGGAAATGGTCTTCCTCGGCGGTGTGAACCAGCAAGTGTGGAAGCAAGAGGCATGGAAAATGAATGAAGAACACATCATGAACAGGGGTGAAGGGTCACACAGGGGCTTGGGGTTAACTCTAGCCAGGGCTGCAACACCCCACTGCTGGATTAATGCTACCATACGTCTTGATTGTATCAAGTATGTCCTCTTTCCCACTTGGTAAATACCATCTGGATATGGCTTTCTAAAGTACGTTGGGCCCACTGAAGATAAGAGGTGATTTGCATTCTCAGCATCCAAACAGGCCTGTCTGGGGAAATTCAAGAATCTGATGTGTAACCAAAGAGCAAAAGCATAGTTTCTTCCTGAACTCTCATCTCTTTCAAGTGCAATGGCATTACCTTCCCCTCTGGAATGATGCTCCACAGGGGACATGTTCTGCGTGCTCTGCCCATGACCAGCAGGCTTGGGAGCACAGGCAGAAGTTAGGGAAAGGACATTGCAAAAAGACTGAGGTGAAGTCCCCTAGACATTCACATATGTAGAATTTACGTATTTTCTAAAGTTGAGGGGGATGAATTGAGGTCTTAGTTTATATTAACAAAAGGCAAGAATAAAATAAGAATAGTCCTTATTTCTTTCTGAACTAAGCAACATCTAAAATACTTCACCATCTTTTTTTTTTTTTTAATCTAGTCCTTTTTTTTACCCTCCACATATGTTGATAGCTTTAGCAATGCTTAACTTTTGTCAGACCTTTACAAACATCTAGATGCCACAAAGCCACACTGAAGTTGGTACAGAAATCATGATCTTCATTTTGCAGACAAGAGAGCTGACTCTAAGATATTAAGACCAAACTGTGAAACATATTAGCCTAACTCTGAACACCTGCAGACATATTTTATAACAAACCGGTGATGTAAGAGTTCTCAGAACTGAAAACATCAAAGCACTTCTTAAGGTCTTTGGAGATAGATTCCCAAGTCTGAAAACACTGTTAAAACTCGTGTTTAGTTTCCAGTCCTTTAAGACACGAGTAAGAATATTTATTTCTCTGCATATCTTTACAGGCACTTTATATCTGTTAAATTTTTAGAATTTTGCTCATGAGACAAAGTTACCTTTCTCAGTAACTTAACTTTTTGCTCCTTCTAGAAGAGGAGTTATTCCTGGGCTAACAAATTTCCAGACCATTTAATAATGCATGAATTTTCCTTTTATGAAGCTAGATAGTTTTTCCATCACTTGTACTTCACTATTTCTGAAACCAGGTGTTAATTTTCAGGGGGATAGGAGGTTTCCAGGCAGCTGCCAGGACTAATATAGCAGCCAGCAGTAAACGCTGAATAAGCTTAGGTACAAAATGTATACCATCTGGCTTCAGGAGTCCCCAGCCAAAAAACAATGTGAGGCCAGTTCTTTTCATGACCAGAAATCTTCCTGTTTATTAGGAATTCAGAAATGGATTTTACCTTTGCACTACCCTTTGCTACACAACTCAAAAGATTTGAACAATAGTCTTAAGAAAACATTGTCTAACAACTCTAAAATGGGAAACTAAGTTATACGGTCTGTTTTCATAATAAGAAAGATGAACGCTATCTGACAAACTGAGATCAAAGTCCTTGCTCAGCCTAGCAGTAGTCCAAGTCTTCCGAAATGCCATTTGTCAATGTCAGTAGTAGCTGCTGGTACTCATCACAGAAACAAAATCCATAAGAGGAATTGCCTCTGTAGACCAGTAAGTCAATAAAGAGACATAAAATGAAGCCCTTAAGGTTTGACTTAAGACCAACGTAGCAAGGTATAAGGTCCATCTTTTCTGTCAGTGGGGAAATAATATTTCTAGGTTCCTTAGGTGTCTGAAGACTTTGACCATATTCTACATCAGAATTCATTTTACTAAAAATCTGATGAAAAAGTGGTTTTGTTAACAGACATGAGGATGAAGGCATATATAATTTAGGCCAGTTTAGAAATGCCTAAGGAAATGTGGAAAATGACTGTTTCCTGCACTCTTTGAAATCCATATCATTCCATCATCTCTCTGAGCTAGTCATTTACAGCTGTGCATAATCCATAAGGTCCCTATATTATCATAGTCTTGAAGATATCAAATAATTATCTCTTTCGAAGAATCATTACTCTTTCCTATTATTTTATTTCTGCATTTTATATAAAAACAAACAAAATAAGAAGCCATGCAACCCCTTTTTTTCTCTTACCATCATCTCGCTTTGCTTTCAGCATAATGATTAAATTATTACCTTAACTAAATGATTAAACCCTGTTGAGAAGGAACGGTAATGCTTGTGTGTGGATAGAATTCAGTGTAATGATTGCCTGGTTTGTAGGCACCACCACAGCACAGATAAAACAGCAATGATTGTGCTGTTGCATTCCTGGCACATGTGGGTTTGTCTACACTGCCGTGTAGCATAAAATCAAGTGATGTTGCCCCAACCTCTCTACAGCAAGTTAGATTAGCTCTAGCATCTGGTCTAGCAGGTTTCATTTCCTCTCACCAGTTGTACCCAGAACACTTAAAGTTCTGAGGATTAATTCTGTTTCTTTATATGGCTAATAGTCAAAATATGTTTATATGTATGTCTGGTAATAGCAAAGTGATGATGCTTCTGACCTTATGCATCATGATAGTGTTTGATCATAGATTGAAGCCAGAGGGCATTCTGAATTAACAATTTCAGACAACCTGGCTATTTTAAAACATACTGTGCATAGAAGGTTCACTTAAAAAAAAAAAAGATTTAGCTGTGCTCTGTCACTGGAACAATAGCGGTAGCATAAATCCCAAGATAGCACTCAATATACTTGGAGAGAGAACTTCAATCACCTTGGAAAAAAAAAAAAAAAAAAAAGCTGTGATGCAAAGTTCTGCTTATTCCTGAACAAATGCAAAATTACTGACCCACAGATAGAGAATTCTTCCATATTGCATCCATGTAGCATAAAGCACAATCTGTAAGTGAGAATTTCTGTGAGAATTTATAAAATTGTAGGTCATCGATGCACTTCAAAAGTGGCAACACAATATGCATCAAAATACTGACCAATCATTGGCTAACCAACCAATTCCAAAAACAGTACAACCATACTCTGAACCTACAGACTCCCGGTATAAAAATAGGATTATTCCACAGGCTGCAAGACCATTAAAGAACACACAAGCTAACAAGTTCAGTCAGATCCAACATACTCTCCTGTTATTGATTTCATCTATTCATTATTTAATATATTTATTATGATCCTCCTATGCGACTGTTTCTGACATTATTTAAGATTGTTGTTCATGTACTAAATAATTCAAAAAATAGGTCTTTATTTCACATTATCTGATATAATTCATGAAATTCACAGAACATACTTTTAATACCAGAAAAAAAAATTCAATGAAAGCGAACACTCTCGCTTTCAATGAAAGCATGTACAGTCTCCGCCCATGAAGAAGAAAAAAGAATTTTATCACTCACTCTTCTTCAGCTTTTCAGCTTTAATAGCCAGAGGGAATAAACTCTGGAAATCAATTTTCTCTTACTGGAGGTTGTTGTGGGTAGTAACTTGATGAGTTCAGCTTCTATATTGCCCAGATTCAACAAGACACTGAAAAGTGTGTCTAACTTTATTCATGTGGGTATTTAGGTACGGGCTTAAGTACCTTGCTGAATATTACATACTGGCTTATATTGGGTCATATACATTTACTAGGTCAAATATCTAGGCTAACAATTTCTCTGTTTTTCCTAGTAATACCATAAAGAAGTCCAGTCACACAAGATATTTGAAAGTGTCTGCAATGAATTAGAATCATAGAATGCTTAAGGTTGGAAGGGACCTCTAGAGACCATCTAGTCCAACCCCCCTGCACACGCAGGGTCACCTACAGCAGGTGGCTCAGGACGGCGTCCAAGCGGGTTGGGAAGATCTCCAGAGAAGGAGACTCCACAGCCTCTCTGGGCAGCCTGTGCCAGGCTCTGTCACCCTCACTGTCAAGAAATTTTTCCTTAAATTCCTATGGAACTTTTGGTGCTTCAGTTTGTGGCCGTTTCCTCTAGTCCTATCAGCGGCCACCACTGAGCAGAGGCCGCCCCATCCTCCTCACTGCCTCCCTTGAGGTCCTGATAGACACTGCTCAGGTCTCCTCTCAGCCTTCTCTTCTCCAGGCCGAACAGGCCCAGCTCTCTCAGCCTTTGAACTTGTCAAACTACGTTACCAAAGGCAATGCAGATTGCATTCCTTTTTTGTTGGAAAAACATATTAATTTGCCTCCTCAACACAGACCCAGTAGATGTCTGAGAAGATCTATGCAGGCCAAATTTCAAATATACAGGATAATGCAGTACAATTTTGATTAAATATTTATGCTGCCATAGTATCCACCAGTTGCAGTTGGTTCTATGTCCTGTTGTGTTAGGTGCCATAGGGAGGCATGAGGTCACTTCTCCAAGTAACTTTCATACTTAAGCATTGAACTAAAGCAGAAATTTAGGAAGTATTGGGTGCATGAGTGCTCTTTTCCTCTTTAAGCTCTGGCTATTAGTCCAGACTTTGAACTATCTAACCCACAAGTGAGTAAGTTGTTCGGGAAACGCTGTATTTCAAATCATTAAGAGAGTATCACTGAGCAATTTTTTTTCTCTGTTTTCCTGGAAGTGAACATGTGATTAAGATTGGGCATTAGTCTTCTTGTCAGCCCTCTATTACCAACTTCTAACTCAGTGGCAAATTTTCAACACCATTGTCCAGGGGAGTAACTGCGTCGAAGATGTGAAGTCCCTATAAGCTTTTTGAGATCCAGTGACCAAATGTAAGACCC
Organism: Nothocercus julius; assembly: GCA_013398735.1. Lineage (NCBI taxonomy): Eukaryota > Metazoa > Chordata > Aves > Tinamiformes > Tinamidae > Nothocercus > Nothocercus julius. Next base: position 3,579,820 of record VZSV01000023.1, on the reverse strand, counting down.
ACTTTATGCTGCTCACCATTGCATGCTCTGACTGCAAGCATAGAGCCTGGTTGTAAAATCTGCTCCCTATTCACAGTGTTTGAAACTTACTCCAGCACAAGTGATCCAGATGCTCTTCCTTTCTCTGCTACTGCCTACATTTTCTATACATAAATCCAGTATCCCACTCTGCACTTTACTATTCTGGTAAGAATACTTATAAAACCTTTAATTAGTGCTGACTCTAAAGAGAAGTCTGTTATAACCTAACCAAGAAGGTGTACCCAGCTAATCAATGTGTGTTTATAAAGGAGCTGGACTTCACCAGGCTTTGCTAGTTCTGTTGCTCACTTATTTCATAATTATCTTCTCTGACTTGCTTTCATCCAGCTATAATTCACACATGAAATTCTCAGTGTCTCCATTTTGCCTCCATATCAAGACTTCAGTCTTTTTTGTTTTTTCCAAAGTGAATTGGTTTGGGATCGCTTATAAGTAACTCAATAGGGCTGCGCTTTGGTCTTGAGATTTTTTTTTTTTTTTTTTTTTTATCACTGACCCTCCACATGGGTCATATTAGTTCTATAAATTGAAATGTTACCTTGCAGATTTTCAGCGAGGCTTTCTACGAAGTTTGATTGAAAGTCTCAGTTCATATTAAAAGGTTTATTCACATCTCAGTGGTCTGAAAATTCTTTGTTACTTGAACAAGGTGTTACAGATACATCGTCAAATATTCTAACAGTAGTTATGTGCCACTAGTACTGACAAAAATAATTAGTGGAGAATATTTAAGTCACATATATTTTTTAGGGTACACTGAACACAATTCTGAAGAAGCAAGAAGTTTGGTATGCCTTAGGGTCACTGGAAATCACCCTTGGGCCAGCAAAACTTCTGCCTTACATCTCACCCAGCTTCACTGTTATTTATTCATCTAGGAGATCTATTTCAAATGCTAAGACTGGCATAAACTCTGAACTTCTCTTTAGCAGGGGGAACATACAGTGATGAAATGACAGAATAGAAAAAGAATGAAGCTGAAAATTAGGCCAGAAGATGGAAATCAGGACTGATTTAAATCATTCTTTGCTATTTAATTCATCTTGGTTGTCTGATAAACTACCAAGAAGGACGAAGTTCAGGAGACTTGATTTACTACATGTTCAGTCTTTGTTGTTATAAGGTGAACTCCCTTTCTCTTGCTCGCCCTCCCTGTCTCCCACACTTGTTGTTTTAATACAGAGGAAAGTTCAACTCCCCCTGTTTAACTCCAGTACCTCTTAATGAGGGAACTGTAACACTATCCAGTTGTTTCACCATACAGCAATCAGAGTTTCATTGCTTTGCACAGCTTGACTTATGTCAAAAGGATAGTTAAAATTCACCCAAGTCCTGGAACCCCCCTGTTGAGTTAAACAGATCATATCTAAACTATAGCAGGATTTTGTTTGTTTGTTTTGTTTTTTAAAAGGTCAAAGGGCAAGAAATATTATTTGTGAAAGCTGTTTCACATACACGGTTGCTAGGATGTTGGCATCCAGAAGATGATTTATATATCATATGGTTAAAGAGACACAAGCAATAGACACACACGTGCCAATAAAAATAACTACCATTTGCAAAAATATGATTTGATCACACAAAGCAGATCCTTTAGCCTACTACAGTTTAGAAAATCTCTCAGAGAGTCTTAATGTATGATCTTTGACACTAAGGGTCCTACATTCTCAAATGAACAAAAATCAAAGCAGAAGGCTCAAGTCAGTAAATTTTAATCATGGGAGGTGATGTTATTTATGTGCAGCAACACTTAAATAAGCATTTCTGAAGCCTTCAGGACAAGCCTCCTCAAAGGCTTACACACATGCTATATTACTACAACAGTTGCTGCAAGAGGAACTACACGGGCAAGCATTTGCAGGCAGTTGGCTTATGTTTGCCGTAGCTCTGATTGTAACTTCCAAGAGTTTTCAGTCATGCTCTGTCTTTTAGTATGTTGCTTCAACTAAAGCAAAAACCAGACACAAGAGAATGCTCTATTAAACTGTGAAATTACTGTACTGCATTACAGGAGGCCTCCAAATTTATACAAACAGGAATGTCTTTGTGGTATAGAGGTAAAAGATTCCTATTAGCCCGGTTTACAAGACAGTCCAAAGGATATCATAAGCTATTACTCCTAAAGTGATAATGCTAAGGATATTTTTATGTCTATGTGGAGTCAGCATAGGGAGATAACCATTAATAATATTGACTCTACACGCATGAAACATTAATTATCCTGAGAGAACATAAATTGTCTACAAACAACAACTAACAACTAGAACTAACAAATTGAATTACATTTCTAAAAGGTGGGTCATTTAAAGATCATTTAAAAATATGGGCCAGCATTTAAAGACAGGGGCTGAGCAGGCCAGGATTCTTTATTTTAGAAAAGACACCACTGAGTTGAACTGTGAAAAGCTTACAGAATCGTAAGTGGCATGAAGGTGGATAGGGATCAGCTATTTACTATTTCTTCCGGTGCAAGAGCAAGAAGGCATCAAGTGAAGATTGTAAGATCCAGATCCAAATGTGAGGTCATTCTTCTTGCAAGAGGTAAGCATTGTACATGGGCTGAAGGGGACACTAGACAAGTTAATGGAAGAAAAATTCGTTAAGGGTCACTAAGCACATTGAAACTATATCTGATTAAGGAAAACCCTCAGCTGGAAATAGTAGCAAATCAGGAGAGTCCTCAGGGAAGGTTTGCTGAATGCTAATTTTTCCTTTGGCATCTGCTAATTATCATTGTTCTCACCGAGTCACCCCTTGCAGAAAGACTTCAGTTCATGCCTAATACCAGCTATCCAGGAAGGGCAAAAGATAATGAAATTTAAAAATTCAGTAATAAAAACAGAGGGAGATAAAATAGGAAGAGCATCAAGGAGAGCATGCCAAAAGCATCACCTTCAAGGCATCCAAAGGGATAGTGGGAGTGCTTTTCCTAAGTGGAAGGAACAGGGTCAGTCCTGCACATTGGATCCCAGCAAGTTGCCTTCCCTAGGAGTTGTGAACAGCCAGCATGGCCAAGGTTAAGGAGCAAGCAGACAATGAGGTCTTGTGGCTTTGTGGGGCCTCCACATGGAAAGGGTATAACTGAAAAGGTGAAGGGAAAAGCGCATCCTCAAGGCCTGAAGGAGCCTTGTCATGCACCTGACAAATATGCACGCCAGATCCTCCCCGTCATTGCCAGCCAGGGACCCTATGAGCTACATTGCCTAACACTAATCATCATCCCTTTGCCAGCTCCTCTTTCCTCCTGAAAACAAGGTAATCTGCATTCATGCTCCGATCTAATATTTTTCAACAGTTCTCTTAGCTGAAACATCTAAGGACTATTATATTTGTGTTGCACCGCAATGCACACTGCTGATATGTAGCAAGGACAGCACTCGTCATTCAAAATGGGCCAAAGATTTAAACAGTGCAGCCACAAGCCACTCCACAACACTTGATTGGGAAGCACTCTTTCATGTGACTATCAAAGGCAATATAAGTGCAGCCTATAAATAAAAAGAAAAAAAATCAGCAGTGTGTGAACCCACAAAGTTCACAACTCAGCATTTAGACAAGGTAGAGAGAGTAACTGGACTGCAGATAATTGCAGGGAACCCAAGTACTACTCTCTAAACATCTATTGTTTTTATCCTTTACCTAAAATGCAAGCTCTTCTATATTATTACCATGGTTAAATGTGGTAAGGAAATAAAACAAAGCACTTGCACAATCTGTCTGAGAAAATTTGGACTTCTGGGTGCTTTTATAGGGAGAGAATTATGAATTGCTCTCAGAGGATCCCAGCTGCATGCAGAAAATACAAATGACTTGTTATGTGCAAGTATTGAAAGCTTATTTTAAATTAGTTGATAGTCTTTGGATATGGTCTGTCCTGCACAGATTTATGACCCACAAAACAGCATGGTCTTTGGTTAGGCCCATTTGTGCTTTCAAGGAGAGAGTGATGTAAGATAAGAAACCTTAGCGTGTACATGCTGTATTGATTTTTCAAAGTACAGTGCAAGCTTTGGCAAATCTGTCTTCAAAGAGGAAGAGCAGTAGTGCACAAGACCTTATGATCTGTTTTCTCCAAGGGCAATGCTACACTGTCTTTCAGGGCCCTGAGGGCAACCTCTTTCTCCCTGCCTTTTCTCAATGCCTGCACGGCTGGTCTCAGGACCAGCTTTTGGTGCAGCTGCATGGCTTTGAATGAGAGCTGCATGGACACAGCTGTGAGAAGCAGGGCTCTCCCTTGCTTTCCTCAAGTCTCTTGTGACTTGGTGCCCTGTTGAGGGCCTGAGATACCTTTGCAGCTATGCCTATGTCAACTCTCTGCTGACCATGTCCAGCTGGCTTGACTTCCCAGCTTGACCTTGAACTTGTCTCATCACTATGGACTTTCCTGCGGATTGGACTCTTGGCTGGCCAAGGATACCATCATTGGACCTGCTCTACGCTCCTTACTTGGATATCGTGCGGCTGCACTCAGTCTCATAGTGGGGTCCCACGCCTGCTGTCACCTGTTTCCCCTCTCTAATGGAGCAACCACCTCTCACCACTCCCAGTATGTCCTAGATAACCATCCTGAGACCAGTCTCAGCACCAGCTTCATAGACCTGTGGTCAGACAGCGACTCCGCAAGGTTGGCCCCATGTGACCTCAGAGACCTCCCAGACACGTGGGGCACATCCCCAAATACAGCCTTGAGCTTGCCACCTGGGCTGCCCGCGTGCTGCCCGGGAGGCAGCTGTGTCAGGGAGCCTGCCATGATCGTTGTTTCGTGTCAAAGGTTGTATAGACATAGGCAAAATGATTTACAAAGCTAAGTGAAGAGAGAGCGAAGTCTATTCAAATACCAGATACCATAATTCATCCTGATTAGCCTTGGATGATTCAACAGCTGTAACCATTTAGGCTACAATTCAGAAAGGCAAATACTTTAATCTCATGCTAGGAGGGAATTGCCAGGGAAAGGGAGGAACTGAAAAGAAAATATATCAAAATTTCAAACTTCATCCTGGAAACAGAATTCCAAAACTTCATCAAAATGGTCCTGCGGAATGTATCAAAATATAACACAGTTATACCAAAAAGAATTTGCTTCAAATTTGTTGAGAATGATTCAGAGCACCCAAGATGCAACAGAAAGAGAACTTAGGTCCAAGGAAGAGATGAAGTAAGTTGCCTTTTCATAAATATCTCTAAAATTTAACGAGCACCTCTATTATGCCTTTTTATGGCCTTAAAGCTCCCTAAGTGCCTGCACATCCACAGAAGAGCTGCAGCTGTGAGGCTAGAGCTTATGCTCCACCGTGATCCAGAGGAAAGGGCGTCTATCGCAGCACTCTATTCCAACCTGCTTAAAACACACGTAGAGCAGTGAGTTCAACCCCTACCACATCATAACTGCCTTTCTCCAGAAACCTTGCCAGTACTGGCTGCAGCTTTTCTCTGGAGGCTATGCCAAAGGTGATCAATGTAGTCTGGAGGAATCTGACTTTGCAAGCATGAGTGGAAGATGTGGGCCTGATTCCTACAAGAAAGGGGCAAGATGGGTAAATCGTCCTCTCCCTATAGGAGCTTTCTGTTATATGGCCTGAAAGAAGCTGCATCTCTCCCAGCTGTGTTTTAAAAAGTAAGTGCTCTACCCAGAGAGATGTGTCAGCCCTCTGTAAATGAAGGAGGTCCTAACCCTAAACAAGCAACCCTGAGATGCCTAAGCTTCAGAGGCAGACAGGGGTTCAGACCCTGCTACGAGAGCTTCTCTCAGACTACCTTTAAGCATCTTCCCACTCAGCATGTCCCACTTCAGACTTTCTAAAGGGGTTTCTTTCCTGGCCTGCAAATTGCCCAAGCCCTTGCACCGCCAGCAGCAATGACATCAGTAGTCTCTCGCTCAGCTGGCAAACTCAGCCTCTTGTGCACCTCTTCTCTATGCTGGATTGTAAAACCATCCAGTTTGTCTTCCTTAAAAAACAAACAAACAAAAGGATTTTGCTGGGTCTTTTTGTTTGTTTTTTTTTGTTTCATCTTTACGTAGGTAAATTGTTTGGATTTCTTTTTTTTTTTTTTTTTTTTTTTTTTAACCACATTACTACATTTCTCCAGCATGGAGGAATGCCACCTCAGCAGGCCGGCTACCTAAGCCCTACTGAGACAAGAGCAGCCACCATAAACACAAAGAAAACAGTGGCTAAGCATGAAAATGAGATCCTGCCCTTTGGGATTTGTCTAACTCTCTCCCTAGCTGATGTGTTCATAATTCTTCATATTCCTTATCCCACCTTCCAAGTCATTTTGCAAGAAGATATGGAGTCTAATCTCCACAGACTGGCTAGTTTCTGGGAATGCACTTCTGCTGCTGTAGGTCTTACCAGCCCTTGGCAGTTCAGCATTATGCAGAACTATACCATTGATGAGAGGAAGAGAAAGAAGCCCCTGGTATTACACTAAACACTATGAAGACTGAACCTGAAACAATTTTAGACTTAGACGTTCAACGTATGTTGCCTTTTTGAACAAATGCCTCTAAAAAAAAAAAAAAAAAAAAAAGGTTGCACTTTTCTTCCCCTTCAGTTCACAAGATTAATTATCTTGTTTGCAATAAAGACCGAAAGATCAGACTGATGCAGCACAGGCTTCCATTTGGGATAGAAACTTTTCCCAGAGCAGCAAGAACATCGCATAACTGCAGCACAACATTAAGTGATACTGCCACTAAGCAAGCAGGCACTGGTAAGATCATATATGAGAAAGAACAGTTAAATCCTCTTTCAGACAGTTGCTTGTAAATTGTTGACTGTTGTTAACAGACCAGTATTTCCTGGGCACCCTGAACAGTCACTTCAATTCTTGTTTGAAAAATGGTAATTTCATATAGATAATTAGAGATCAATGGATGGAATCAGTGTATACGACCTGAAGATGTTATATGACCAATACAGTCACATTGTGCCCTTCATCATTTCTAAAGCAAACTTAGTAAATGAAATCTGCACTTCTGTAGAACAAGCAGGAAAACGAATCTAAGGCATTTTTAACACACACAAATATTCTTATGATACAGACTAAAAAAGGAGAAAAAGAAGAAAGAATCCAGAATGCAGAACATAAACCAATAACAAATTGTTGGAATATGTATTATTTAAAAGCAAGCCTGTGATTAAGCAGAGTAAATTTCTGTGTTTGAAACAAAAGCAGATGGGTCTTAGAGATGGGTCTTAGCATTGGACTAACTGACATTGCTCTTACTATCTTAGATCCCCACGGTTCTGGAAGCCTTCCCATGTGTAATAATTTCCTCAGCCTGCACTGTGCATCTCCCCACTTTCTGAAACAGCAATGTTAAAATAGTACAGCTTAATGGGAGGTGGGCACCTTAAAATTGAAATTAGCTAGAAATACGAGTTACTGAATGTGATGTAAAACCGGTTAGATGATTTATTTTATGTTCAAGAATCTGTAGGAAGAAGCAGTGGTTAGAGCTTGTGGTGGCCACAGTGGTACACTTGGGAAAAGCCAGATAAGAGCTCCATAATGGTCTTATTATACTTGCCATCCTTTTATGAAAAGGGGCTTCCTGCATACTTAGTAGTCTTAAAAACTGAACATAATCTGATATGCGTACAGAGAGAAATTAAGGTGTAAAACCTATAGAACCTGATTTTGAAACATTCCAAATTTGTACTATTCTAATAGTGGATTTAGTAGCTTTAAATAAAATTACATTTGGATTTCCTAGAGTTATGACAGAGCTAATACATTTCGGTGTCAAAATACCACTAATTAAAAAATACCAAATTGTACTTTGAGGGGATATTCAAGAAGAGTCACTGAAGTCATACTGACCCAAGTTACTTTTGCACTAAATAAACTCAGATAGACTGTTTTGGTCCCAAGCTGACTCCCACTAAATTAGTTTTGATGTGTCTGTACTTGTTTCATAGTTAATTCACAACTTAAAAATCCACTTTCAGATAATCAAAAGTTGATATTATCTGTCATATTCTAGAAAAAAAAAAAGAAAAAGAAAAGAAAGGTTCAGAATTTTAACCAATTTATCACGAACAGTCGAACTTCAGGGAACTGCAGAATGGCTGAGATTGGAATGGACCTCTGGACATCATCTAATCCAGTCCATTTGTTTAGAGCAGGATCAACTAGAGCAGATTGCTCAGGGCTGTGTCCAGTTAAATATCTTTAAAGGTAGAGACTCTATAACACGTCTCAGCAAACTGTTCCAGGGTTTGATCATCTTTACCTTTTTTTTTTGATTTTTTGTTATGTCTAAATGGAATTCCTTGTATTACATTTTGTAGCTCTTGTCCTGTCACTGCGTACCACTGAGAAAAATCTAGCTCCAGTAACATATTACCTGTTTCCCATACTCTACGCTCATAGTAAAGAGCTTTTCCGAATGTCCTACCTAATTTTTCCCACAGTTTGTGACATTGACCCTTCTTACATCATTTACCACAAAAGAGTTTGGCTCTGTTGTCCTTGTAACTCTGCTTTGACTGCTATTCGAAATGGTCCTGCTTCCTGGATGGACCTTGTACCTACACTGTAGATAACCTGTCTCCTGGATGGACACGTCAGGCACATGCTGTAGCTTGTTTCCAGTCAAGTATCTGTCCCTGTTCCTTGGATGGGCTTTGCACCCATACTTCACCTTGTCTGAAGTGCTGCCTCTGACTTTTGCTCCTGACTGGAGGCTCTGGATGGGCCTTAGATCCAGTTCATCACTCACTGGGTCTGTTGATGAACCTTCTGAGTAGCCTCGAGCTCTGCCTACAGTAGCCAGACCTTTAGTGCCTATTGGTCTCAGCATGGCAGTCCTGATGCCACTCCTGGCTCATTCCCACAGTTCCCTGACTGTAACCTGTCAATGGGCACATGCTTCAAGACTCCAGGGTTTCCCAAGGGGCTTCCCCAGTGGGAACATACTTTATCCCTGCCTTTCAGTGCTGGTATGAAAGACAGGAGCTCTGGCAAGAAGTGTAAATGACCAGCCTGGCTCTCCTCATTCATGTAGACAAAACACATGGGCCCAGAGTGAGTGAATCCCATTTGTGAGAAATCATTAAATGCTGTGCCGGGACCAGCTGATATGAGTGAGGCCACGCAATCCCTGTTGTCGACAGCTCATTCGCATAATTCATGGCTGCCTCCAATTATCTGTGGGAGATTTGCAAGCCGGACTCGCAGCCTGCGAAGGAGGTTCCACATGGGCAGGCGCTTAATGAACAGATTGGATTATAAACACTAGCTAATCTTTCCCACATGTACACCTGAGGAATATCACAAGTGACAGCTGTTTAAATTTCCAAGGAAATTAATGATTCCTAAAGAGGCAAGGCTTTTCAAGGCTTTGACTAGGCCTGATAACGGACAACCACCAAGGGGCAAATTGTTTATAATAGTCTATAAGTGCCTCATTCTATGGGTTTGTCTTGGAAACTTTTATTGACATGGTCCCTTTTATTAATGTTTGTGCTGGCAAAGGCAAGAACAGCTTTGTTCAATCTGCAGATGATATTAAAGCTACTAAGGCCTCTAATGAGCGTTTTGTATCTTCAGGTCACAGTCAGTTTAAAATGATTGGTATTGCGGCCAGGATGCCCTGTGCTCCCCTGAACCCTCCCGGAGAGCAGCACTGCCCTGCTCCACACAGGGCTCAACCCTGGTAGGGCCCATAGGCGAGCCTGCTGAAGCACTGACTCATGTGCAGGGGGTTATTTGCTGCTTCACTGTCTTGGGCATGGGCAGGAGGAGAGGAATCCAAAGCTCTAACTAGCTACGAGACTATAAATAACATTTTTTTTTTATCACTTTGCATATGGTAAAAGAAAACCTTTTCTCTCCCTGACCCCATTTGCAGAAAGCCTCTACCTTTACAAAGGGACAGAAAACCTGCTGTCCATTGCTCTGGCATGCCATATTGCCCACGGAGCACTTGGCAAGGAATTTTCTCATTCTTAAAGAGATTTTTCAGGGTCTGACTCTATTTCAAAGAAGGCACTAAGAGGAAAGGGCAACTGCACTGGCCAGTAAAAGCAGCAAAGTGAGAAAATCTTTGTTAAACTCAGAGGTCAACACAAGGGAATTACAGTACAGCAAGCCATGGTCATCAAGATACAAGTGCTGCACATCCCTTGCAAGTTTGGGCAATTATGAGATTTTTTTATGCCAAACTTCTTTTACCAGGCAATGAGTGTTTTAAAAATGGGAATGGAATTAATTTAAACTCAAGAGTGCAGAAAACAAAAAGACCCACAAAGACTTAAACTTTTTCTTGCATAAGAGTCAAGTGAGATCTATCATTGTGCTCACTGCTGCAGCAACTAGCTATAGCAAGGGACCTTTCCCTCCTGCCAGACTGCTGTAAACCAGAAGTGATTCAGTTGAAACAAACGGATGAAGGTGATAGTTAAAGTCAGGCTAAAGCTGTTGGAACTGGGAAGAATCTAGCATATATTTTATCTAAACTCATGTTATTATTGCATTCTGACCCATAGCACTTAATTAGGCCAACTTTAGGTGTGTGTCATCTATTCTGCGAATCAACTCTTTCTTGTTTCATATTCATAAGGTTACATTAATGGCGTTCTGCCTGCAGAAAGGCTGCTCCTGTATTTGCTACTTTAATTTCTCTATAACTCATCATCAAAATTATTTGGGGGCTTCTTTTCTTAAAGAGATTATTGGTGCTGACAATGACTGGATAAACCATTTTTGCATGGGTTATTTCTTGTGCTTTCTCTGACTAGCGTGGCATTTTTCCCAAGGATAAATATGAAAGCTGAGCAAATCACTGATCCTATGTTTCGATTAATAAATAATGAATATTTTAAAATACAACTTTCAGGCAAGAGATAATCTGTGTCCTCCCAGCATGAATGTGCATGTGCATGCGCACACATGCACACACACACATTTTATTTCCAGAGTTTTACTTTCGGGTCTTGTATGACTGGGCTTTTTCTTGAGAGGCTGATTATCTGCCACAGATAATGTTCTGCTATAATCATAACAATATGATACTATATTAGGAAAGGGAATCAATTTGTAGGACACTTGGAATATTTTTTATTATGATTCGAGCCCATTTTTTCTCATGAGGCAAAGAAAACAAGAACAGCTAATCTAAGCGGGAGATGTTGCTAGTAGGTGATAGGACTGCATTCATCAAATTGACTGTTTACTATACTTTCGACTGAATCTCTAACTAAATTTAATTTTTAAATAAGCTAGGCCAGCGTACATGTTCTCTTTGCTCATCTGGTTTGTCTGAAGTTTTATGTTTTGATACAGGTATTTCCGTGATACTACATGGGTCTTCCAATAGCTAACACAGCACTTTCTAATCAGCACTTAATCTCTTTCTTTGTTTGATAAATGAAGTGAATTTAAAGGACACATGTATGTGTGATGCCAATCAATTCCCTTGTCTGAGGCAGAGCAATGTAGAACAAACCAGCTGGGCCTTTTCCTGAGCTGCACTTTTTCTTTTTGCTCCACTGTTTTCTTTTTTATTTCTCCTCATGGTCCCCATTTTCTCTTAAATGAAGACCCTAACATCTCCCCTGCTGCAAGAAGGCCTGATTCCAAGAAGCTGGAGAGAACAAGCCAAGCAATGGGAAAGGTATGGAGAGATGATCTGGTGCTCTGGCTTGGCAGGGAAGAGACAAAGAAGTGGTAAGTTTTCCCTTCTTCTATGGCTCTGCAGGCCTGCCACTGCTATCAAGGGCATAGAAATCCTGTCTTAATGCAACTAGTTTTATAATTCATGCACCTACACACCAATCTCACTCCACTTTCCAACACCTATGCCTGATTCTCAAGGACACACAGCTGTATCTAGTGAAAGAGCTACAGCACAAAGACATAACAAAACTAAACTCTGCTTCTCACACCTCCAACAGAAGACATGGATCTGGAGGAAAAAAAAAAACTTAATAAGCCCCTTTTCCAATCGGGCTAAAAATTTGCTCATAGAGGCTGAGAGAGAACATGGAAGACTATGTACAACAGTGCCATCTGATGGGCTTACTCAAAAGGGTAGACCAGGTGCCTTGGCCATTTACAGGCTTCTCAAAATAATCCTAGTTCTAAGCAAAATTGTGACATGTGCACTACCAGACTTCACTAAAAGAAGGTATTGTCCAATGAATTCTTAATAACACGACCCTTTCCCATGAGCCTATGTCCAACTACTTTTTAAAAGAAACTTACACATTTGCCTACTAAAGGTAATAGCATTAAAACAGTTTCCTAGGTGGGAAATTTGATTTACGACTGCGGAGCACTCTGACTGAGACACTACCGGAAAACCAGCTTACAAGGCATGTTAAATACATTAGTTACTGGGTAATAGGCCTTCAAGGGAAATTCCAGAGCAGGAAGCTATACAGAGCAGATGAGTGTTTGGAGGAGCCTTGGAGGAGCCTCCAAAGGAAAGCCCAGCTGACCCACAGGCAACTACCTAGCAAAGCAGAAGAAGAAAGACAGCGTTATAAAATTTTTCAGTGTTTAAGTGCTTCCGTGATAACTCTTTGACAATGTAAACAGCTGTGGGTTTTATCTCTACTGAATACATTGCATTTAAGTACTTATTAGAAAGTTGCAGGACCAAAGTTAACATTGGTTCATTTTAAAACCTAATTCTTTCTTCTCCAAGACCATGGTCAAGTAATTTTGGCTTCAAGAATGAGGTAGGTTCATTCACTATTAAAATAAATGTACCTAATGAGGCTTCCCAGTTCCAGTCATGACTTCTAACTGATGTGGTTACTTATCATTGGATTCCCTTCCCCTAGGCCTCTTCTTTGCACAGTCTATTATGTTATTATTATTAGGACATTAATTTTCAAGAGAAAACTCTCAGATTCACTCCAAATTTTTAAGGGATCCTTTTAATTACTTTACATCTTTGTTACTGTTTTAGAACATAGGTACAAAAAAACAGGGTTATTCATAGCGGAATTCCCGTGAGCATGCAGAAGCCAACAGTAAAATGTATTATTTCATTTGTTGCAACGAAGTAACTAGAGCCATCCCCGTTCACAGAAATCAGTTCATGGCCTTACAATATAAACAGTTTTTATCAATGAGCTAGGAGCAAACCTTAATTTTTATTTATATAATCTCTAAATAACATAAATACTAAGAATATTCATAAAAAATGGAAGGAAAAAACTTTTGAAACAGACCTGGACCATTTGGTAAGCAGGGTACAGATGAGTGTTACAGAGTTCAACATAGTCAAATTAAAAAAAAAGAAAAAACATAGTATATCTTTTTCGGAGTATTTTCAAAGATAGGTCTCCCAAAAAAGAGGTTTGGAAATCATGATGAATAACTGTCCGAATATTAACTATCGCATTTTATGTTTGTTTTCAACTTCATTCTGAACTCTTAACTTTCACAAATAAATAATTCCCACTTTTTTTTTTTTAATAAAAGTAATACTGGAGCATTTTCACAAAAAAAATATGTTTCAAGAGATTATAAATAACAAAAAAAATTGCTTTAGCTCCTGATTTTCTTTTGAGCTCTAACTCCTGTGCAGAATATGTTCATGGAGGAAAAGATCTGTTCAAACATTTATCTCAAGGGCATTAGATGGATGAGATATGAATGAACAGGGTCAAAAAAAAGGCAGGGTTTGGTTTGTGTTGAATCAGGAAAACATTGATTCATTTATGGCTGTTCATGGAGTTATAGAGGGAAATGGGAAATTATGATGGGAGTTGCATGATATGTAGGCAAATCTCACATGAAAAAAAAAAAAAAAACATCATTAGGGCTTGTGAACAACTGCAATTAAATATGCAAACACTATGGGTGAGAAATCTTATTGTGCTTGACATTTCCTGGATCTGCTCCCAAAAGTCCTTGATACTAACAGGAGAAAAAAGCAGCTCTATGCCAAAAGCTGTCAGTAACCCTGTTTCATTGCACAGCACACTTAATAGCAGTACCTGGAGGTAATAGTTTCTCTTTAAAACAAAGCTACAGACAGTAAAGCAACAGAAGAAGCCAAGAAGGGTCATCTGGACATGCTGTTCTCCCTCAAACAGGTTTTAGAATCTATAGTTTACATATTGGCCATTATTAAAACCAAGAGCTATTTTTCTGCAATGCATGATTGCAAAAAACAGGTAACCAGGCTTTGCTTTCACATGTTTCTCTGTGATTTTTTATGCAGTTAAGAAGGACCAAGTCCAGATGTCCTTAGCTGACATGGCAGAGAACTGGGCTAAGAAACACCCACCGTTACAGTGAGCAGGACCACACAGGAAATGCAGCACAGAGATTTGTTTTCGGCTTCGTGGCTTGAGGAAAGATAGGAAGCAAATACGCAGCCTCCTCTCTGTCCTTTCATCTACCTCTGCTATAGACCCCAGAATCCTCTGGGAGCCGTTCTACAAAGGGCCATTGATATTAAATTTATATTTACCAATTAATCTCATTCTGCCTAGTATCTTCTTGGTCTATAAGTCTAGATCTGATTACAGGCTACACAGGTGCAAGACAGAAACGTGAAATCCAGGCAGTAACATTGTCAGAGCGGCTCTGAACTTGCTAAATCGATAAAAACAGCAGCAGAGGCTCATAAATCTACTTGTGTGTGGATAGCTGCCATAACGCAGCTCCTTCTGGGAGCCTGCATGTGGCCTCCAAATAGAGTTCCTGGCAGTTCATCTTTCTGGTCTAGAGGTACTTCTTTGATAAAGCAGATTTAATGGGGAAGACCTTGCAGTGGAATAACATAAGCTGTATGTTTTCTTTCTTCCCCCTCACCAAAAAGCTAATATTCAGTTTCTCTCCTGTCCAAGTCAGATTAGCTTCCCATAACAGCACTCACCCATGACAGTCTCCAGTATTTTATTTCATGACAAATTGAGCTCTGTGAACTAGAACACTCACTTTTGGAGCTGAATCCAATGGATGCTGAAAGAGCCCGGAGCATTTGCGCTTGGAAAGGGGCAAAGCTGTGTATTTATTTTGCAGCTTTCTGCCTGCATGTCTAAGTGTATATGTGATCTTAAGCCAAGTTAAAAAAGAGTTGATCTATGAATGGCAACATTAGTGCAGCACATATGGAAAAGAATAATTTCATTACAGAGCATAAACCATACTGGTATCTGTGATCTTTGGTTTCTATTAACCAGAAGAAAACAAATCTTACTATTTATCAGTAATTTTTAGGAGTTTACCAGTATTTTTAGGAGTTTCTCAGTAGAAATGTTGTACCTTGCACTTTACTAACACAGACTGACCAAAAAAAAAAAAAAAAAAAAAGAAGTTATCATATTAGTTCACTGACTTAAAGAAAAGGCATTAGCATATTCTCTTTTTATCTAGTATCCCCGTTTTTGGCTGTTATTAGTCATAAATGCAATCTTTCACTGCATACTTAGCATAAGTTCTATAGTTTCATGAGAACAGTTGAAATATTTTCATGAAATAGAGGCAAGGATGAAAACAAAATAGCAGATTTTCAAATGTAGCAAAAACAAGCACGACAAGAAGTTTGTAAAGTCAACAGATGATTGAGCTGTATAAGCTTTCAGAAAGATAAGGCCACGGAAGAAAAGCTAAATTAAATATTTTCTTATAAAGAGGGGCTTTCTTTACAGAAGTCTGTGTCTGATGAACTGTTTTGAATTGCAGTGTCAGAAGATACTTTTGAAAAAAAATGATAAAATGGGAAGTAGCAAAGCACAAGGACCAGATGGTACTCACTCAGGCCTTCTAAAGGAACACACATGAAACGTGAAAATGTTATGTGTAATCTGTCACTTAATATTAGTCTCACTGCTAGAGGAGTAGAAAGCAACAAATGTAACAGCATTTTTAAGCCTTCAGGCAGGATCGGTAGATCAATAAGTCTCACTTCTATACAAGGGGACAATATGGAAACTATAATAAAATCTAGAATTAGTGGCCACATGGAAAAAATTGATATAATAGGGAGAGTCAAAACTGTTTTTGTAGATGGAAGTCACAGCTCACATACTTAATAATTTTTTAAAGTGAGCATATGGCTAAAGTGACCTGGTTAAGTATACCCAAACAGCTTTCAACCAGGCATTTCACAAAGGCATTTTGAGAAACTAAGCTGTGATGCTGTAAGAGGGGAAGACTTAATATGGATTAAAAGAGTAGGAAACAAGGCAAAAATAATTGGTCATTTTTCACAATGTAGACTTTACCAGTGGAGCTCCATACAGTCTATGCAACTTATACTCATAAATGTGGAGAAGAAAGTAGGTCAAGTAACCAAGCCTGCTGATGGTATGAAATTACTCAGGGTTGTCAAAACTCATCCCGTCTGCAGGAACTTTTAGACAGAAATTCACAATACTGATGGTTTTGATAGTAAAACAGCAATAACATGAATAAACAGAAAAAACAATAGTTGAGGAAAAGCAGTGCTAGCTATTTATGTATTTGCATCTTGATGCTTCTAAATTAACTACTAATACTATTGCCCTTCAGGAAATTAATCTTTGGGAGAATGAAGACTGTTTTCTCGAAGTGTCAGCTCCATGTTTCAAACACATGAAATAGAGGAGAACACAGAAGCATCACTAAAAAACTGCATAAATCCTTGCTAAGTACAGCATGCAGGTCTAGTTCTTGATTATTGGAATATACATCAATACTAAAAAAGAAACAGACAGAAGTCATGTTAGCACAGCAAAACTGTTGAAAAATGACACCATCACTGACAGTCAAATAGAATCATGCTATGTGAAAAAGCTATTTCAGAATACAGATATCAGGAATAAAAGATATTTTAGTAAAGGCTCGTAAGAATATCCCTAAACATACATCCAAAACTTAGAGATGTACCAAGTTCCATTGTGTTTCTACTTAATACAGAGACATCAGAAATTTTAAAAAATTCTTAAGCTGAGAATGACTTTCCTTGGCATAGTAAAAAGGCTGGTATTCAATGGAGCTTGAAGAAATGCACTGAATATCTTTTGTGGGAAGGAAATACACTTTTTTTTCCCAAATGGATAGGAAATAAAAATCTGAAGTAAGGCTCTGAAGTTTGGAAGAGTTAAAATTCTAGTGAGAATAGATCGTTTAACCAGAACTTTTATTCTACACGGACATTATCACTTGTTTCTAATATTTCCTTTTCTCAGTTTCAAGATTATCTGCAAAATCAAGTTCTCACTGCAGAGGAAAGGGACCCTTCACTTTACATGTGAGGATCTGCGAGGAAATGCAGCAAATTTCATACAACATGGGTGGATCACCCCAGGCCACAAGAAAAGGAAATATTTCTTCTTTCCCCTTTCTAGATGCACCAGAAAACATTTCTTGATGAGCTCTCCACTTCCACCAACATCTCCTGCAATTATGTCCCCCAGAATGGAAGAGTGTCCCAGCAATATCTCTAAATCACTATCACACTATCACTCCACAGAAGGAATCATTGCTGAGTTTTCTTAGCAAGCAGCAAAGCAAGTAGCCTCTCTTCTTGATTAACTCCTTCTAACTTTATGAATCTACTGTAAAAATATATTGCTCTAAAGGAAGATTGTAGGAGAGAGGAGAAGAATTGAAAAACTCCAGTCTTTTGTCAGTTATCAAATGTTTTAAATATAGAGATTTTCACATCAATCAGGAACTAAATACACTTGTTTGTTGCCAGGCAGAATGGCTAAAGATGCCATTTCTGAAGTGTGTAAAGACTTCGTGGCTCATTTCACAAGAATATTTGTTGAACTTTTGTGGCATGCTTTCAGCCAAAGCGAGATGGGGCTGTGTTACTCATGATTCGCTAAATAGGACATCCTAATCCTTCCTAGTTTGTGTTTATTCATGCCTTGCAGTGGGATTTGCAGTGTTAGCTCATGCAAAGAAAAAGAAAATCCCAGCAGATAGAAGAATGCAGACTGCCAGTCCTCTGCTGAGAGGCAGGTTCGGATATTTCGTTCAGGAAGAGTCGCTTCACTTCGAGCAACCCAGATGCAGAGGAAATGGGGGGAAAAGGATACAAATAAATTAATTGTCTGCCTCTCAGAGAGAAGTGTGCTGGACCCCGGGGACCAGACTCCATACATGAGCCAACACTGAATCCACCACCTCCCTTCCTCATGATGCTGAGGCCGAGGCTGAGGTAATGGTGGCTCCCTAGGCCACGTCCAGCTGCTGCCCAGCTGTGCTCGAGAGCCACCACATCTGCCAGGTGGGTGTCCATCTCCAGATACTTTGGGGCACCCTGCAGTGCTGGTTTCATCTCTTCTGGGAGAGCGCAGTACCTGGGACGAATACACTGGCCCCTGTGATGAAAAGCTGGCAGTGAGTGACAGCGGGGCAATGACCGCAGTAGATGTTAGCGAGAGAATGTAAGCTATGCTAGAAATGTTCCCACCAGGTCTCGCTTTCTTTATTAAGTTATTTCAAAGGTTGCTTTTATTCTCCATCTCTCCAGATTGAGCCGACTGATAAAGGAGCTTTTCTTATTTTTTTCTCACCTGGTACGAAACAGGATCCATTCATTGTGAGAGGCCCTTTTGTCAGGGCGAGATGTGTCTTCTTTGTGTTGTTCTGTTTCCTCCTGACCTTTGTTGGCTGTAACCTTGGCAGAGCTGAAGGACAGTACTGTAGCCCGGCCATGGGTCACAGCGCGCCATCACAGGAGTCGGGAATCGGCGCGGCGGGGGCGGAGGGGCACGGAGGTGCTGAACAACGGAGCAAGTGTGCTGAAATCCGGCCTGTGCTTTTCCGGTTCAGGTGATCCCATGAGTGATAGATCTGGTCTGAACCACTGCCACCGCTGAGGGGGCTGAACGCAGGCAGGGAGGAAAACCAAAGCCTGTGGCGCATAAAGAAGTCCTTATGAGCTGAGGACTGGTATTCAATATTCCTCAGATAGGGATGCTGACAGTAATGATCCATGCCTTGCAGGAGAAAGATCCAAGGAGCGAAAGCACTGCCTTGATACCTCCCAGCCCTGACCTGCGTGGGCCTGGAGAGCACCAGGTCTGCTCTATGCTAAGTCCCATTAGAGAACTAAGGAAGAAATAGTTCAATTTTACTTTATTCCAGTGCACAACACAGATGTCCAGTGTGCAGAGCAAGGAACATAGCATTCTAGATAGCTGAATTTCCATTCCTCAACTTGTCAAGATTTGCTGGAAGAACTTATCCAAATCTGCTCTTGTCTGGGCACATCGTTTTTATCTTTAGAAAGACTTTGCAGCTCTTGGGAAGCTGAGCAGGATTAAGTAAAGATACTTGATGCCTTTTTTTAGCCTTGGTTAATCTACCAGTACGCAAGAACAGTCACTTTACCAAATTTCTGCTTTCCACTGACAATGAATTTTCCTACACAGGATATTGTGGTAATGATGCGGTAGAACTGCGTAAACAGAACAAATGTCAGTTCTATGGCTGATACTTCAAAGAGGAAAGGATCCATCTACTTCTTCCTTAGCTGCTTTGAAGTCATTGGGGTAACAGGAATCAAAAGCAGATATCATTCATCAGTTTAGACCTGACTGTACCTTGTAAACTTTGTTATGATCCTTTAATCTGTGGACATCTTCTTATTGTAAAACAATTCTTACAAAACAGGGGTGTTCATGCACTTCTTTAGTTGCTTTACAAACTTCTTCTGGTTAGATCGTTCCAAGATCTTATTCAGTATCCTGTCCAATGGTCATTGCTAAAGATATCTCACTTAGTTGCTTCTCTTCATTTATTCTTAGGAAGATGAGAATAGATTTGCAGGGCCACAATTGTAGCAGTCATTACCTTTGTCTAGCTGGCAAAATCTGATGCAGCTTTTCTGTTGCTGCAAACTGCACTGCAAGTATTCCCAGCTGGAAGCAGGGAAGCAGAGATGACTTCAGTGAGACCCTGCCAAGCCATATTTAGGATGCACTACTGTATGGCCATGCCATAGTTCAATTTTATCCTCTTTCTCGCCCTCTTTCCACCTGGGAACCGCCACCCACATCTCCCACCCTGTGCTGCATGAGGGAGATCGCCAGGGACTCTCACCTTGCTGCCACAGCTTCGCCCCATCCAAAAACTCTCTTCAGGGTGTGCACAGAGCCTTGGCCATGACATGCGCCCATCCAGCTAACACATTTACAGCTAGCTGGGTATAATCACACCAGTGGCCATAAAGCTACAGCTTAATCCTTCATGAGAGGAACGGTGCCACCCCAGCGGTGCAGATCTGCACCCTCCTGCAGTGAAGTGCATGCTCCAAATGTAGCTTTTCCTCTTTACAATTTTTCAAAATAGTGTACTGAAGTAACAGAGGTCAGGGGCGGAACCGAAAAATGGAACGCCCAGAGGACAACCTCCCTCCTATGATGGTGATTTCATTGTCCATGGCTCTGTCTGTGATTTTTTAGATGCCCCCATTTCGTCTAGGCTTCTATTTATTTACTTATCTATTAGTAATATTGTTAGTATTTTTAATTAGTAGTTGCCTATCAATAAGACACAGTCTTTTCAAATTAAGCAAGATCCAAGATGAGAGACACAAAATAGTTCGATATTTAGGAATGAGGAGCAAGATGGAACAGACTTTTTTTTTTTTCTTTTTGCAACAGCATAAGAAAGAAACAGAAATGTATTGTTGACACTATCCTCTTTTACACTATCTTCATTCAATGGACCTTTTATTCTGTACATCAAACTAAATATCACTTAAATAAGCAGTGAACGCTATTTGTTTTCATCTAATTTTTAAGTGTTGCTATTTTTAAGTCACTAAATCATATCTTTTTGTATTACCTACAGCATATTCTTGTAACATAAAAGGATAAATGCAGACTAAACACTAAGCAGAAATGCCCAGATTAAATCTTTAAGCATATATCATAAAAACACCACCTCAGCATTGCAAATTTGTATTATGGTCCCCAAAATTTGATCTTACACAAAATACATGCCAACTTATGCTCTCTTCAACTTCATTGCTTCTGTGGCAAAACCCTGGTCAATCTCCAAAACTGCAGTTCTGTCTCTTAAACCCGTGATGCTGAATCACAGAATCGCAGAATGCGAAGCCCCATAATTTCTTTTGAGAAGCCACTGGTGGCTTACCAGGCAAAACAGCTCAATGACATTTCAACAGTTTTCCTGCCAGGTGTACAAAGCAAATTAGATACACTACTATAATAACATTATTTTTCTAGATGCAGGCAGCAGTTCTGGTGGTTGCCATTAGCATACTTGATTTATGGCACATAAAAACATTTGGATAAGCAATGAGTCTTTTTTTACAGCAAAACTAACCTGTTTGGGGGTATCCGAAACTTGCACAAACTCATGGGCAATTTGGAAACATACTAGATTACACGATGCCTTGGCCTGCAGAGCTTAGGCAGCTGCACGCGTTTCTGTTCTCTATTCAAAATTCTTATGCTTTCGGCCATGTCTTTTCTTTTCAAACTTGTTTCACATTCAGACCTTGCGCTGTTGCTGCTGCTGATTCAAGTTCATGTGAAATATGCTGCTGTCCCAAATTTTCATTTTGGAGAACTTGCACATAGCAATCAAGCTGGAAAGAGAGACAGAAAGTGGCAATACAAGTGTGCCTTTATTGTCTCCCCTTCAAAGCAATCTGATGCTACAGTCCAGGGAATCTGATAGTATCTGCTCAGGGGACGCATGCCACTGCACAGTCCCATCACCTATTCTGAATAATTAAGAAAAAAAATCTACTCAGCCTAGCAACACCCTGTTTACAGGAGAAAAGCTTTAATTTCAGCACTTTCAACTTGGAGTGCTATTTGGAAACATTTTACTCATAAAAAGTCTTCCAGTTCATGCTTTGACCTCATCATGACCTGAACATTTTGTTAACAAAGTACCCTGTTAATGTTTTGACCAAAAGAACTAATGTACTTGGGGCTGGTTGTGTTGCCAAAGTGCTTGCTCCTAAAAAGGGAAAGTTTTAATTCTATTTTCAAAACCAATGTCTTACTCCTAACTATATAAGGAAATGTCATCAATCAGTTCTGCAAACAGTGTGTGCACTGCGGTGGCATTAGAAGCGCTTGTGCTTCTGCATTAAGTGTAACAAATCTCACTATACCAAGGCTCCCAGAGGAAGTCTTCTGCTGTTTTTAATTTCCCTCTTCTGGCTTGAATAGATACGAATATAAAATGATTTTTAACCCTGGCCATATGAGAGGCCTCTTCTTTAGTGATCAGACAATAGAGATTTTTTCAAAATTAGTATCCATAATTGATGTAAGTGTGTAGGAAAAAATCTATTTTATTGGTGAGGAAGAGAAGATTACTGAAATTTATTCAGCTACAGGATGTTATTATTGACACATCACCAGCATGCTGTTATTAATATGGAGGCTGAACATTATTTCTGTCAAAACTGTCACTCGTGAACCACACTTCCCAGAAGACTTCAATCTCTTAGTAATCTGCAAGCGTACAGTTACATAGTTATTTTCGGACTTGTGGTTCAAACTTTGTCTTTTGATGTCAAAGTAAAAGTGACAGATAAGCAGAAGGAGACAGAAATAATGCTCCACAGTGCTCACAACCTATTGAGACACAGAGCACAGATTCCTAAATCTACAGTATTTTAGGTAGGAAGTCTGGTGATTTATAGAAATAATTCTTTGAATAAATTTAAGCCTTTCATTTTCTGATTTCACGTCCCTGATCAACTAGGCTTAAATGACATGGTGAAGAGAGAGAATTATCTCAATCATAAGTGCTTTCCTGTTCTCAGAATGCCCTGATCTTTTCATTGATTTGCTCCCTCTAAATCGAACAGATTAGTCCTCCTGACCTTGTTTGAAAACAGGCTACAGGATTACAGGGGCTTCTTTTTAAAACTCTGTAGTTACCTGTTTTTTCAGTGTACTGTTCCTTGGGGAGGATTTCATCCATTGGTCAACCAATCAAATTCTATTAAATATAGAAGATTATCCTGCATTCAAGCAAGCAGATACAGTGCTTTAGGAGAATGATTAAATTTCCGTTTTAGACTCAAGCCAATCTCTGTTAACCAGGATTTAGAGAAAATCTTATTTAGAGAAAGCATTTGCATGAACAATCTAAATGATGGAATACAGAACATCCTTACTACATTTGTAGAGAATAAATATGACAGGTGGACATGCTGACAGGCTCAGAATGATCTTGAGAACTGAAGAAGCTACGTGAAAAAAACAAGACTGTGCTCAGCAATAAAGAATGTGAAGAACAACACATAGATGGAGAACAACCGATTAGGTGGAAAAATACAGAAAAGATTCTCAGGATTGTAAAGGATTCCTGTCTGAGTACAAATCAGACCCTTCATCCTGCTGTGGAAAGTCCAAACACTATGCTAGGCTTAAAAACACGAGAAAAGACGGAACAAAATCTTCCACTCTGCTCAAGATGGGTAAGACCGTTTTATTCTGTTTATTACATTCGGTTTTATTTGAGTTTGTTCTGCCCACCTCTTGGTCCTTTCTAGCACTTTTTTCTACAATCATTATTGCTACAGAATTAAGAATATCTTCTTCAGAGGATCTGGAACTAGCCACCACTGGTGACAAAATGCTGGTTTAGCCAGGGCATAACGACTCCTCTGTTCTTTACAGCTTCCTCACACATACAGAGTTTTAATTTAGAGGACCGGACTGCTTGCTTTGCTTGGATTTTATCCCCCCTGATTTTATTTGAGGAGATGGGCCCAAACCCCAGATCTGACGATAATTTTGAAACGTTTCAGTTTTTAATTTCTCCCAAACTCCAGGCTCACTTCCAAATCTTTCAGATGTGAAAATGTTGTATCACATTTGTATTGTCTCTACCTCAGCATTTCTGCAGCACCGCCAGGCCAAACATCCGGGGGACGGAAGAGAAGACAGAGGAAGGGCTAAAAGGTTAGGTCTCTGAGTATTATACATAACTCACTCAGAGAAATGAAGAATTTTTACATCTACAATTTTACTTGAGCTCAGGCCAGTCAGTAAACATCCTATTCTGGAAAATATACTTCATGGCTATTGTAATCTTGAATTTTTTACTGTCATCTTTTAGATTTTGCTTTTTCTTTCATTTCTGATGAGAAAAAAAGACTTGCTCCAATTTTATTTCTCATTATTCTGTAAATCCTATTCCCTTCCATGAGCAGAAACTGGCTTGTCACAAATTAATTATCACAGACTACATGGGTAATGGCTTCACAAGGAAAAAGAGCCACTGCTGAAGTCTGATACTCCCTTTTGCCCACAAAGGATTTAAAACTTCGCTACTTCTATCGCAAGCTAGTAAGAAAACCGGTTTCAGCTCCACCACCCAGACAACACACCACCTCCCTCCAGCGGCCAGAGAGATTAGGATCTTTTTTTGTTGTTGCAAGGGCCGGTTTTGGCATTCCCAAAGGGATGAATTGAAGAATACACTTTTCCAAAACATTATTAATGTTTTGATCAAATATAAACTGTTTTGCAAACAAAGAAGTTTGAATGGTAGGATGAGATCACACTCCCACAGAAGCAATCACTCAGCTGGCATCCCTTGAGCGCTGTAGATTTCTGGATGAGAAGAAAACGTAAATATCTGCCTGAGTGTGGCTGGGTCCCAATAGCTGCCTGCCGGCGGTTACAGGCTTTCCGTGATGGTCACTGCAACAGGAATTGTATAAGCACAGAAGCTAATCAAAACAGTGGCACATTCAGAAAAACAGCTCTGTTAATTCTGCTGGCCTGCTCAAATCCTGTTTGGAATAATTAGTTTTCTTTCTTCATCCAAAATGCATGCCATTTGAAATCTTTTTTCTTTTTTTTTCTTCTTTTTTTTGGAATTTTATATCCAAGATGTGCTTGCAGGTGAGAGTGGAACAGCTCTGGGGAAGGGCTCAGGGAAAGTCAAACCAAAATTAAACATTTACATAAATTATAGAAACAGTAGTAATGAAGGTAATGAAGGAAAACATAAGAAAGAAAACATAAAGAAATAGAAAACTTACTTCAGGAAACAACCCAGACATTTATTGCAAGGGTTCAGAATAATATTTTCTCTTGCTGTAGAAGTCCCTTACAAAGCAACGCACACCCAACGCATGAAGGAATGAATGCCTCTGTGTTTATGCTGACAACATCCATCACAGCCATGGGTAAAGAAATCCCTGCTCACACAGCCAAATCATGCTCTTCTACATATCAGCGAACACCTGGGATATTCAGTGGATATTAGGATATCTATGAGGAAACCAAATATTCGCACAGACCACTACCCTCTCATGGCCCGAGCATTGTGATTTTTCAAAGGACAAAGACTGAGAGCAAGCAGAAAAGAAAAGCAGTTTATGTAGGACTGGATGAGTAGTAAAGAATCAGGGTCAAAAAAAAAAAAAAAATCGTACCATATATTCTGACAACAAATATCTGATAGAGCAGTCTAAGAAAAGGCTACATATTACAAAGGTTTAGAGAAGGGGGAAAATATCCCAGTGATGCCAAGCCACCAAGCAGTTAAATTAGCTCAGGAAACACAATCCTCATGCTTTGAGGCCTAAGTCAGTCCCAGCAGGAGTCAGGAATAAAATTGTAAAGTAAGACATGTATAGCCAAATATATTAAAAGTGTGCTGCCCTTGCTAGAGGCAATGTTCTGTTCTGGGATGTATTTTTTGTGTTTCTTTAGCTGGGTGAAACTGTGATCAGGTATTTCCAACCGCTTCTTTTAACAAAAGCCTGCTAATTAAAGCAACACTACCCAGCTTCCTTCTTGGCATTAACGAAGTGCCAGAGGAAGGAAGCCTTAAGCATTTATTTTCCTTTCAGAGCATCTAATATCCCACACTACAGCCGGTGGAAAAAAATGGTAACACATTTCCTGACCCAAAAAAAAAAGAGGGAGAGAGAGAAAGAACTTATTTACTGAAAAAGTTTGAAATACACAGTTTCTTTTGCAGGTCTATTTGAAAGTTGTTGAAAGAATAATGTCCCTCAAATAAAGAAAAATACATGGTGTGAAATAAGGTCCTTCTTGACCTTCTGCAGGTGTCCTGGCAGTTTGGATCAGTTTTCTGCAGTTGCAGGTTTCTAGGCAATACAGCAAGGGCAGAGTGTTGTGCAGTAAGCACTGCTAAGGACACAAGTCCTTGAATTGTCACGTAGATATTAAGAGACACAGGGCATAAAGATAGTGCAAATTAACTTGAAGGATCATCATTGCTAATGTTTGGCTAATCTATAGCTACAACCTCCATCCAGTTGTCTGCTATTTTCCCTTACGCTTCAACTTCTACCTAACAGTTACTTCTCATGACTTCTGAGAAGCTTTTAGAAAGGAAAGCAATTTCTTGATACCAGATGCAAGCCAAACGGAACTCCAACCTCTAAATATCCCAGAAGTTCAGAACCGCTTGAAATTTAAACTCATGTTTATAGTCAAATTTGGCTGTCTGAGATCATCTTTACCTTTTTGTTTTGGTTTTGTTTTAATGGCATTGTCTGATGCTCACTTCTCCATCAACCCTATGTTTCTTGCTCGAAACTTTTGGGTCACAGTAGATTGACTGACCAAAAGCTCTGGTAATTTACTATATCCACCCCATTCCTCCTTCCTTCACTTCATAATCTTCCGGAGATGAAATTCAAGATGCCCTTCTAACCATATCAGGACAGCTTCTCAGACAGTTGACTTTCCAAGTAACTTTCTCATTCCACTCATAGTAGGGGAAAGAAAAAGTATGCCAGAGCGTTATGTGATGACGGCTATAGGCCAACATTACAATTTATGCCTGTGTCCTGGCACATGGATGGAAACACAGAGTATGATTCAGTGGTTTTTGCAACCTTAATCCCTACTAAAGAGTGGCCTTGCCAAGGTAAACCTGACATTTTAAATGAAACTGCTTTGCATACACTGCATGGAACCTGAGATCCTACTTTTGTACTGTGGTTTCCTTCTAAAAGGCAGCTACTGCCTGGCAGGGCAGAGTAAGTGTGCAGTCTGGGCTCTCCTGTGCTAATATTATTTGGTCTGCTTCAGCAGGCGGGAATGACAAGCAGACCGTGCAAAAGGAGCGAGACAAATGTTATTTGAACATGTACGTTCCCAGGCCTGAGAAGAGGAGCAAAAATAAAGGCTGGATCCCACTTTCCTTTCCCGCCCAGGCAACTCCCAAGCAAGAAAATCCAAGTGAGGTCCTACATTTGCAATAACATCAGATCTCCTGGTGAATCAATCATTAACCTGCAGAACTAGAAGTGTCGATACATCATGTTATTATGTCCATAATTTAAAACAAGGTTTTAGCACTGGGAACATTTTCCTCTTTCCCCTCACCATTGGTTTCTTTGTGCTCTCCCTAAAAATAAAGTATTGTCAGATTTTAAAAAGCAGGAAGGCATTCAAGTCACTTGGTGCCCACTATAGCACCAGTCCCACCCAGCACATAAAGCTAGCCTCCCTTAAAGTAAAGGTGGTGAGAATCAGTGAGGTTTATCTAACAGTTTAAAGGTACTGCCCCGCAGCCTAAATATATGTGACGGAGCCCCTCTCACCCCTGGCAGCCCCTCTCACCGTCGTGCAGCAGGAGCAGTGCGAGCTTTCCTCAGGCAGCCCCACTGCCCAAAGCAAACACCTGAAATTCGGGGAGCAGAGCTAAACCTCAAACACATAGAATAGCTCATCTTCACACTCCCTCGCTCTCCCAAAACCTTGTGGTAGACATGCTGGGAGGAGATCTACGTAAACTGAGAGCAACCCGTGCCACCGAAACGTCTCTCAAAGTCGTCATCATCTTTGGCCGTCATTGACCAGAGCTAGGGCAAAAGTGCAGTGTGTGTGTAGTAAATGAATTACAGATTTCCAAGCACTGAACACGCATGGGAAATGAAGATCATGGAGACAGTCAGCTAATACAGATGTCCTTTGGCCTGCTCTTCTCTGTCCTGAGAGAGGAGCAAAAACTATTTAAGTATCCCTGTGTCTTGCCTTTCTTCAACCCCCCTCCATTTTCTGTACTTCCCTTCATCTATGCATAGTTTATACGTAAACACAGGAAGATTCAAAGGCCCAACAAAATGAGATGTTGCCTTGGGCTCCAGAACTGAGAAACAGAAGTACAAAATTCAGGAGCTTGCAGGTAGCGCGCTCTGCCCCTGTGCACACCTTCAAGCACTTCTGTGTTGTTTGCAAGGAAATCTCTTAATGCATCATCCCCCAGGCCTTTCCAACAAGGAAGGAGGTATCTCTATTCATTTTTGAGCACATGGTTCTTCTACCAGGACCTGGCAATAGGTCTGCAGGAGCTGTTTTGACATTAAAACCAACTCATTCACTGGCATCCACTGAATTTTTGCCAATAGGGCTGAAAAACACAGTATTTCCAATCATATATTTTACCTAAGACTCCTAATTAAAATGGCACGATTCAACCTTCTCCACATTAACAGTCCCTTATTTGAGGGAAGTCTTGCGAATGTCCTCTTGTTTCAGAAGAAAATGGCAGGAAAACAACAACACATTTCATAAAGAAATAAAAAGACACATCAGAAATATTTGAAATGCACAATATTCCATTCAGCTCTATCAAGAACATTCTGAAGAACAAGAAAGTGAATAACCCTTCAGATTTTCTAAAGAAGTCAAGCAAATGTGAAATGGGCTTTTCCTAAACTTTTGCAGGTGTCAGGGAGGTTGAAAAGCTGCCTTCAGCATCCTAAATATTTTAACTAAGCCACTGCTACTATGACCACTACTCCCACTACTGTCCTCCTTTTCTATCCTTCTAGGCAAAGCTCTCCCTGATCAGCTGTATGCAAATATCACGTAGCAGGGATAACACAGATTTTTGATCCTTTCGGCAGGGTCAGTTTGGACTTCAACCACATTTCTGGGCAGCTAGACGCAGCCTCTCTCATCCAGCTGTAAGTTTTTTCTAATACTGTGGAATCTTCTACTATATAAATAATTTTTTTTTCCAGAGTATCATTTAAACAGGATTGGCCATAATTATGTATGTTTTGGAAATTAGAAAAATTGTATGATAGGAAATGTATGTCTCCTGCTTCCCAGCACTGATTTAAAGCTCTCCAAAAGAGTTCTCAGAAGCATTTCTTCTGCTTTTACTAATCACATATTATTGACATTAGAAGTTAAAATGCGACAACTTACAAGTCCACTCCTGCTGCTCTTTCTCTTGATCTGCACAGCAGCGCAATATTGCATTGCAGGAGCCTTTCTCCTCAGAACTGTTTCGTTTTCATATAAAAGCCACTCATTTCATGAAAAAAAAAAAAAAAAAAAAAAAAAAAGAAAAAGAGATTTAAAGCTCGCCACTTTCCACTGTCAAGACAAGCAACTTGGTCATGAGGCTTGACGGGTCTCTCTGCGAGGCCCTTCCTCGTGGTTTCTGCTGACCTGCTGCAACAAGCAGCTTGTGGA
The DNA here is from genome assembly GCA_013398735.1 of Nothocercus julius. Lineage (NCBI taxonomy): Eukaryota > Metazoa > Chordata > Aves > Tinamiformes > Tinamidae > Nothocercus > Nothocercus julius. The sequence goes on along the minus strand of VZSV01000023.1, from coordinate 3,550,385 downwards.
GGCCAGGAAACCTGGAGATGACAGGGCCACCCTGCTCGGTGGGAGCCCACATGCTGGGCATGGTTCCTCCGGGATCCCGCAGCTGCTGAGGGAGGAGATTTTTCCTTTGGGACTACATCTGGTATTTCCTTGTCTTTGGGTGTGCCTAAATTTGATCTGGGTGCCCAAGGACATTCTTGCACTGGTCACTGAGATGTTCTGCTCTGGTTAGCACATGCTACAGAGGCGTGGAAATAACATATCCATACATCTCTGTCTCTCTAGCTACCTAACCACCATTGCACCTCAGGAATGAGCTACGCTGGAAGAAGGGAAAACCAAAAGAGCACTTAATTATAATGGATATCCAGGTTAAAAGACATACAACTGAATTGGGACACCCTAAGCTAATTTCTGCAAAGACAGCAAAAATTAAAAAAGGTTATAACATAAGAGAATTATTTTGGCTGGATAAACTGTAGCATAAACTTCCTAAACACAGTGAAAAAGTATGTGCTAAAAGGCTTTGGACTATGAACTAGCACTTTTTAACTGGCTAGCTGGTCCAAAAGTAATTTTGGAAGCATATCACACATATTTTGGAGTGTATTTAAGGATTTTTTTTCCTGATACAAGAACCCATATGATTCATGGGTGACTTGAAGTGTTTATTTCCTCTAAAAAGTAAAAATAAGAAAGTTGCAAGTAAAAGCCCTGCTTGCATTCAAACGAGGAGAACTGAAGCCAAAATAGTGGAAATCAGAAACCATAGAAAATGGTGTGAATACAGAAACAGGTCTCCAGAGCTTGTTCTGCCTCTTTTAAACTAACAGGAATTTTTATATGGATTTCTGAGGCACTAAGAGAGTCTCAGCTCCTCCCAAGGACAGCAGCACTCCAGGATGATATCCTAAGTGGCACAGCATGTGAAATTCTGTGGAAGATGAGGATGGGACTTGTCCTTTTAGAGTAGGTTTGCACAAATGGTATCCTGGTCCTGCCTCCACTATTTAAGGCAGATTTATTTAGCTTTTTTATTGACGTTAAATGTTTCTTGGGCGTTTCCATTTTTAATCCCTTCTTTATATTCATGAGCACATGCTTCTGAGAGCCAAGTACATAAAGCTCTGCTGCAAACTAGTTTTGGTGCAGGAATGCTGCGCCTAAACACTGCACCAGTCTCTAGGAGAAGCATGAAGAGTCAAAGACAGTCAGAATTGGTGTCAGTACCTCCCTCGCTGATAGAAAAGGATCCAAGCAGGAAGCAGAGGGGGCTGACTAGCCTAGAAGGGATTAAGCCCACTCATTCCCAACAAAAGTGCTCTGACCGCCAGATCACAGGGTGCATGAAGCAAGGGCATTTTTTGTTTTCCCTCTTGAAACTGAGCCCCAGTGCAGCAGGATACAGTATGGCCTGGCAGTTAAGGTGCTTTTGCGAGATGAAGGAGAGAGACATTCACTCCTTGCCCAGCTGTGTGACACTGAGCGTTCAGGGCGTCCCTCTGCCCATGAGAGCACTGTGACCACTGCTGTCTCAAAGGGGCATCTCCCCGATGGCCCTCTGCCCTTTGTCACCGGCCCTCAGGAGAAAGGTGCACAGTGAGATGTCTCACTGGCGACTGGCACCTGACTTCTCCTAAAGGTCTCTTAGTGGAAGAGGTAGGTACCAAAACTAGGTGACCTAACAGACCATAAGAGACAGCGCAGCTCACTATTCTGTCAATAAGATGAAGCTGCTAAGCAGATGAAGGTAAAACTCCTAACAGGTTTTTGTGTGTGTGCCTGTATGTGTGTGAAGTGCCAGGAGCATCTGCAATCCAGTGCTCTCCCAGGTAATGTCAAGGCAAACTAAAACACACACACGCATAGGCACAGCGTAAGGATCCAGCCAGACTGCTATGAGCTTTTGGTTTCTGCTGATACAAAACAGATGTTGGCGAGATCTGAATTTCTTGGTTTGTTTAAATCCTTGAAGCATCGTTTTAGTATAAATACAAGAGGCATCTTTTCTTGCTTCTCTCACAGCTCTCTCTTCTCTCACGTCACATTTATCTCAGCTGAACAGGTTATTTATTATCCAGTGGGAAATGTCAATTATACAGCATCATTTGAAAACTTGGAAGAAGGGGAAAGAACGTCCGTGAACTTTTCCAGGCAAAACTGCATTTTCCCCATCACTTAATCTGATGCAGTGGTTTGCTAATGTCAATTACAGATCTGTTGTTACATTAAGTGGACCAGAAAAAAAATGTCACACATAGTAAGAAGAATGTAAATTCAATGTACGGCTCATTGAGAACTGATGTAAGATTTTAGACAAAGCGTATCATTCTCATCTCCTCAAGACTTTATTACTGCATTAAGAGCAGGTGTTTGGAGAAGTACAGGTTTCAGAAAGAGTATTACCTGAATAAAAGAGATTGACATCTGTCTATATAATTTCACACCTAGTATAAAAATTCTTGAGTTACTCCAGCACAAATGGAGTACTACAGGTGTTACAGCGAGAAAGGGAAAAAGTGTCTCTTGTCACTGAGAGGCATAAATGAATGTTAATCACTATATACTGCTATACATTGTGCTCTTGCCACTCTATAAACATCTCAGTCCCAAAAGGGCTGGCAGGAAGAACAGGAAAGAGCTGGACCCTGCTCATGACAACTCTCCTCCTTCTGAATAGCTGTCCCATCTCTGTATCTCAGGTGTCCTCAGTCTGAGGTTCTGCACCACAAATAGGAAAAAGCAACCAGCAAAAGTAATTTTGAACCTGGAAATTATGAATAGAGGCAGCAGACCTGACTATATGGTGTAGCGAGGTTTCTGACCAAAATAGCCGAAATTACACTTATAAAATGAAGTTTGGCTAAAAGAACATATGGATTGCCTATAACAAACTTTTCATCAGGGAAGCAGTATTCCTTTTGCTGTTTCCATACATTTCTGAACAAATCTGCAGATGCTCTATAGTGCATCTACACTTATTACAAATATATATGCATATATTTACTGCAATAGTGCAATGTTTGCCCTGCTCACCAAAAGTACAAGGGCTGAGGATTTAGCAGAACTGACCCAATTATTTTTACTTTAACTGATTAATGGCATCAAAAAGGTGTTAGGAGTACAACTGCCTGCAGTGCAAGGATCTCTTATTATGTACATTTGGAGCGTGCGCTTAGCTGTTCTTCCTGAAAATCAAACTTAATTTATGTTCAGATAACTCACATTCACATTGCAAAAATTTCCATTTGTTTTTCATACGAACGAACTGTCTCCACCAATCAGCAAGGATGAATTATCTATTCCAGAGAAAAGAGGCCATTTAGAGGTAACTTTCAGACTGAGAGGTGCAAGAGAGGGCAGTTACGTAGACCTAGAGATTACCAGCATACAAAGCCATGGAGGACTCCACTGTAAGTGGATACAAAAGAGATGATGTTTGCTCTGTTGCAGATGTTTAATCCATTCACTGGACAAATAATAAAATCAGTCTACTGGATGTGGTAAGTCTGAAAGGGAACGTAGACATGTGCAAGAAACACCTTTCTTTTGTTAAGACTGGAGGAGAGAAATCCCAGAACTCCCTCTTCTTGTGAGTTAGGGTCACAGTCTGGAAGAGACTGAGAGTTACTGAGTTATAGAACCTCAGTTTCTGGCTCTAATCAACCCAACATCTTTCCTAAGTGGCAAAAGAGGCAATAACCCATCTATACTGCCATCTATGATCACTGATCATCCCAGCAAGCTCAGCGATCGGCCAGGCATCCCAGCAATATTCAAAATGAGACAAAACAATCAGGTCTAGCTGTAGATTTTGAACATACACCTAACTAAAGCATCTCAAAAGAAAAAAAAAAAAAAAAAAAGCCTGTCAGCAATACAAAAGCTCTGCTAGACAGGCCCGGTCTCCCTGTTCTCTGTATGTCTGACAGCCCTGGTACTGCCAGCTACACTGCAAACATTCCCATTTATTAGCTGGAGGCTGACAAGTCTATTGAATTCCATGCAGTCATAAAGCATGTTAGGACTGACACTGTCTTTTGCTTCTGGGATTACTCACTTGCTTTATTTTTGAGCAGTGCTTAAGTGCTTTTCTGGATCACACCAAACACTGAGCTCTCTCCCTAATCAGGCATTTCATTCCTACGGACTAGAGCCATGCACCCAGCACTCTCCATAGGGCTGCATTTAGGGTAAAAAACAATGATTAATATTCATAGAATAGGTAAATTGTGAAAGATTTGAGAGAAGGTCATCTGCACTGGTGTAACCTTTAACACAACAAAAACTTTCCAATCAGATTTTGTACAAGGCCTTCCCGTATATAGAACGTACTAATATAGCCCTTGTTTGAGAAGGTGCAAATCAGGCAGGAACAGCCTGACACAACGAGTTTCATTTAGGTTAAATATACAAATTTAAAATCAAGTGGGCAGAGGAACCCTCAAGAAAGGCAGATGAGACTGCAAACTGTGCGGGTATTCAAGAGTCTATAAGGTAGGGTATTGCAGGACACTAATCAAGGTTCTACAGATATAAGAAGCCCTTTTCTGGATCACCCAGGTTGCGGCAGTATTTTTCTCTAGCCATTGATAGACTCCTGTTTGCTTCTGTTGAAGTCAATGGGAATTTTGCCACCAGCTTCCAAGGGAGCAGCAGCCCTAAGATTTGGCAGTATACAATTTCAATTAAAAAGTCTACGAATCACATCATTCTGCCCTTGGCAGCTGAAAGATGAAGATTGCAGGATAGGAAAAGAGCAACTCAAGCAAATGGAAATATTTTTTCCGTTAAGATTTTTTTTAAGGAAGATACTCAGCATAACTTACTCCTTTTTTTCCTCCTGCTCTGTTATTAATAGCTGTCTGATGTGATTAAAGTGGATTGCTAACATCTCATTTACTTTTCACTATCTACAGGTTTGATCCTGTGAGATTTACTCTCTACGAATAAAACTCATTCTTGTACAGAAAAGAAGTTTTCTTGGTCCAAGTATCTTTCAAGTTTTCACTCAGCTCAATTTTTATGGTTAATCTGGGCAGAGCCCTGTGATCCGAGCACAGGAGTGCCTCTCAGAGGTAGCTGTGAGCTTCACAGAGGCTGGTGGAACAGTAACTGTCCCGTGTGGAAGCAGCTGTCCTCTACTTGCCACCACAACATTCCCCACGCAGGTGTCGAGGCATTTAGGTGTTTCCCTCACACTGATTTCAGCGAGATTTAGATGCACAAAGCAGGAAGCATTCTGGAGTATCTGGCCCACACTAAAACAGGGGCCCACACTAAAACAGGGATATTTCCCTTTCCCCTACTTTGTGCTTTCTGTTTCGCCCTGTAAAACCTTTAGACCTCTTGCTGGCTATGTGCACCTGTGATGTTTAGCACAACGAAGCTTCAGACCTGCAGATGTTCTGTGAACACAAAACAAGATCATTATTACTAAAAATAGAGTATAGATTTTTATTGTAAACCAACATTGACCTTGAAATAGAATATTCCTAAAGCTTCACAAGCTCGCTGAAGCAAGCTGAAGCTTGCTAGCTTCAGGTGAGTACCACCAAATGACTCCAAATGTAGTTAAGGTCACTACCAGAAGAGGTTGACTGACACATACTGCAAAGATCTTTCTCAGAAGTGTTTTGATAGAGATAAAATGATCCTGGTCATTTCTTCTACCTCTTTCTTCCACTAGCATCTGTGACCTTGCAATAAAATTAACACAGACGTTGAGATAACTTCTTCCTGCGTAAGAACAAAAGCATCAGAGTTCCAGCACATTTAACCTGAGCAAAACCTACTGATCCGAAGCTGAACCAAGAGAATATGAGATAAAACACCAAGTGCAGCTGTATCAAAGGGCAACCTATTTTGATAAAGTAGTATTTGTTGCTTTTTTTAATTTTTTGAAGGCATCAGGTCATGAAGGAGAGAGTAAAAATCCTCCACTCTGTCAATCTCTTTATCCACAAGGTCTTCTTCATGTGTATGCCATGTGTACCCCCATTATCTTCTTATTTTATGCCCATAATCCGCAATCTCTTTCCATAACACCCATAATCATTTGATACTTCAGGGAGCAGAGTTCAGAAGCTTTGCAAGCCAAGACATATTAAGTGATTTATACAGTGAAGTAGAATTTCCTCTGCCCACCTGCAAAAGCTGAAGTATTTCAGTAACTACGGTTCATTTTCGAAAGTTTCCACTCATGTAGGGTTTCTTATTAAAAAAGAAGCACATTAAAGGGATCCATACATATGTGTCTGCTATTTAAATCTTCAACAGGTCTCACAGTGTGCCGCTTGGAAAAACAAATTTGATTTCATCTGAAACAATCTGCCTACTACATGCAATTCTTTTAGCTGTAAATTGTTTTGCTGCACTATAAACAAATAGAATATAGGAAAGGAAAATATCAACTACACTTGCAGAATTTTTCCTCTAATAACATCACTGCACGCACTTGTTTTTATTGTAGAATGGAATAGCAGTCTGTTCATTTTCATTAGCAACATCACACTATGACAGGTATTAAAATCACTTTTTGAGGATCAAATTAAAGCAATCAAAAAAAAAAAAAACACCTCATACAAAAATTCTCTGCTAACTTGCCCAGTCTGGACATGAAGAAATAGGATAGCTGTAAAAATTTTCATATCCCAATACCTACTGCCTGAGCCATGCTGCTCCAGGTTAACAGAAAAGACTCCGAAATGAATTAAAAGGAGGATATTTCAGTTAGGATAAAAGGAGCCATTATTACTAATGTCATAAAATTGCAACTAGTAAACTAAATGTCTGCAAAGACTGCAGACAAGAAGTAGCACCTCCAAATCTCCAAAGTAAAAGGTCTTGCAGAAAATTAAGAGAAGTGCCCTTACATTTAAAATAAAATGCATGGAATAGATTGTTGAAAAAATAACAAAAGCTGCAACCATGGAAGAAATATTATTACAGGGCACATAAACACTAGGTAAAGGAATAGCATGGCCTTCTTCCATCTTGGAAGGCTGTTATGTTACTAAAAGGGAGTAGTAAAACATCAGAGCACTGTTAATCAGCATGAAAGGAGAAGATCAGCCAAGAACAGCAAAAAATAAATATATTTTTAATGGCTATTAAAAATCACAGGTCTTCTGGCCAGGCAGGGAGTCTGGGAAGTCTGGTTACCTCACTCCAGGAGGAGACACAGTAATTGAATTTACCCTTTGGTGCTTACACAGAAGAGGCCAGTGTCAGCAGCACCTGAGCTACAGGGAAACAGTCAACGTTGCAGAACACAGGAGGCTGCTTCATTTGCCTTCTTGGTATTGACCTGAGGAGACAACAGGCTTGTCTGTGTACACAGAGTAGCAAAATAGCCCCTGAGATGCCATGGCATTGACTCACCATTTGTAATCACTTAGCTTCACAAAGCCTAAAGTTCACCTAAATTTAATATAATAGGTAGTATTTCTTAGTACAATGTGTAACAAATTTCCTATGTAATTCCTAAATAGAAATTACAGTGCCTAGAGGTTTCCAGCTGGGCTGAGCCTTTGGAGGCACTTTGACCATAGAAAACACTGGAAAACCTAAGTGTGCGGACATTTTGTGAGGATGTTTCTTCACGTTCCATAGGTGGCCTCATACAGGGAGGCTGGATCACCAGTTTCTCCAGGCCTGAGGTAGCCAGGAGACTCCTTCATAACAGCAATAACTAGACTTGCAGGGTAGGGATCCAGGAGACTAGACATTTCCTGGGAGAGGCAGAAAAATGTATTTGCTCTACAAGGTTAGTCAAGCTAAAAGGGTTTTATGGAAAGGTCTTAGAAGGATGATTATAGAAACAGCAGAGGACCATTTATCTAAAGAAGAAACATGTTCCAGGCTGGCCTGGGAAGTCTATAGAGCTCAGTAAATGAGCACTGTGAGAAGCTGCACACTGGTTTTTGGTCATCACAAGACTCTCAGAGCAATGGATATACTCCAGAGAAGCAGGGCACGGAGTCAGTGAGGAAATCACGCCAAAGGGTTGTAAGAAAATATTATCTAAACCCTACAGTCATGGAGGAGGATCTTGCTGCTTGAGTTTTGATATCCCCCGTGATCTTTCGGGAGCTGCCAGACATCTCTCCAGTGAAGCCTCAGGCTAGACTCAGACCCAAACACAACCTTGCTAAACGTTTCTGGCAGGGGAGCCTACAAAACAAGGTCAGCCTTCGAGTTCAGAGACCTTGCTCACGTACTAACTTTCTCTGCACATTTTAACTTTCCTTGTTCACTTTGCAATGCAGAAGTGGATGCATTTTTCAAGTGTGAATTTGTGTTTCTAAAATGAAACACAGACAAAGGGGCTATTTCATATAAAAATTCAGGAAAAAAAAAAAAAAAGCTTAAGTAGCTTACACAACATGCCAGTTCTTGCTTCTAAGGGCCTTATTGCTGTATGTGTGACATTACAACTGAGGGCACTGCACAAAGCTGATCGCATCCTACTCCAGGAAAAGAGAAGACTAAACAAGAAAAAGACTTTAAAACAAGGTACTACTAATAAATCATATGCCAAAAAACTGTTGGGTCCTAGAGTCATTTATTATGTAATTCTGAAGTAGTTGTGTTTTCCGAATACTATTTACAGATCTCTCAAACTACAAATACAGTTCTTCGGTTGCTCAGAGTTTTCCATTTAAATACAACCCTGATACCTATGTGAGTGTTATTTTAAGAGGTCTCTAGTCTCTTTATTTTTATCTTCCATTGCTTACTAAAGTTTCTTGGTCTCCCATTTAAAGCCCTGTGAAAATACAAGTGGATTTAACCTTCAGCAAAATGCCTTTTTTTTTTTTTTTTATCCTGAATGAAAAATTTTGTATTTCTTTCATATTTTCATATTTTCATGGGAGGAACTCTGGTTTTCTTCTGCATTCATTTATCTTTGTTTAGCTCATTCTGAGACCTTTAAATTACCTCTGAATCCCTAGCCAGTTGAGAGAAAGGAACAAAGATCCCCTTACTCATTTCATATTTTGCCCATTCATTCTTAGCAGGATATCAAAATTATGTAATTATAAGCTCTAGTAATATCTCTTGATATTTTTTGTCCAGGTAAAAAATTACTGACACAATCTTGGATTTTTAAAGCCTATCTGTTATTCATGCATAAAATTCTACATTCAGAGGTAGTGACTGGATCAATCTATGTGAAATGTAGCATTGGTGTAGTAATCAAAGACAGTTCAAGACAGCAGCATTTTAGATCCTACTTGTTACATTTCAGTGAGGATTCGAGGTTTGGATCTGAAACTGAATCAAAGCCAAGAATAATGCTTCATTTATTTCCATGGCTTTATTCCTCATTTAGACTAAAAATAAAAAGAAAGAAAACGCAGAGGATCCTTAAATCTCATAAATAGTATGTAGTCAAAACTGTAGAGTATAATCCCACAGACCTGAATTCAGGAACTAGCGCTTTATTTTCAAGATGTGTGGGGCTTATATTTCATGGTGTGCTTTAGGTCGTGCACCATCTAAAGCCCAGTACTGGATTACCTTCATTTCTACCTTAAACCTTTTGCCTAAACCAAACAGTGTGGTCACACAATGTTAAAATAAGAATAACTCTTTTCTGATGCAAGGCATTTTTGCAGTTTCTATTAGGTGTCATACAGGCTACAAGGATCTGATACAAAAAAATGCTGCTTTAAATCACAACACTAGCAACAGGCTAGTCTGACAGTTTCTAATTTCAGATTCAGTTTTGATTAATTCTCAAAGCTAGGCCCAACCAAAGCTACAGAATTCCCAACACTGGAATAGAAATCTTTTGGAAGTAGGCTTTACTAGCTGTTTTTTGTAGGATTCGATGCAGTCCAGGATTTTAACAGCATCTCTCAACCTGTGCTTTTGCTTCTGATCATCAGCAGAAGGGCAGAAAGCTTTAAGAAATGCTTCAGTATCGTACCGCTCAGTTCAGCTTCCATCCTAGAAATAACCTGTGTTTTGCACACTGAAGCCCGGGGCAGTCAGATATTCCAGACCTGTTCATTCTTCTGTCCATGATTTTTACTGTGAGCCACCTGACTCCAACCCTTAATAAAAAAAAGTACCTTATGTGTATTGTTAAAAGTGATTTAATACAAAAACTTACCACCTTCTGTCTGCTCAGGCCCCTGTCATCCCTCTCTTGCAAGATCAAGGCAAAGACCTCACATCTTTCTGCTTTCTGTGGTCACCTGCATCTATGCAAAGCAGATGTAAAGCCAAACCATTTTCAATAGCGAAGAAAATAGATATCCTGATAACATAAGGCTGTAAAAAAAAAAAAAAAAAAAAAAAAAAAAAGGAAAGGAAAAAGGAATGGGTCTGGGATGTGTTTAGAGAAAAATTAGATATTTTCCTCATTTCTTCTTCTGAAATCATTTTCTCCAAAAGACTCTAAATGGTTTGGCTGCATGCAGAGAATCACACACCACCGTACTAAACCTACATACTCAAAAAATGAAACGAACTCCTGGGAAATTTGTTTGAGAACAGAGTAACCAGAAAGCTCCCAGCTGCTTTGGCAAGAACAAGTTACCTACTTCTTGAGTTTTCTTTATTTACTATGATTCTTTAAACAGAAACAAGATTTACAGGTTTTCATGGTGTGAATATAGTATGGAAAATTTTTAAAGAGATGGTAGATCATCTGGGAAAATAGACCTTTACCTTCTTGTCATTGCGCTGCTTTAAAGACTTTTATCCCATTTATACTAATTGTTTGACTCTTTAAAATTAAGGACCAGTTGCACAGCAGCTAGTAAATTAGTGCAGCACTCCTGAACTCAAGTGAAGTTCATTTACAGGAGTTCAGGACTGAGTTCTCTGTTACCTTTGGGTATGTCTTTTGCAGTAAGCAATATCCCCAGTCTGATTAATCACTTTGGAGTGTTATGATATTTTGGCACTCTATTAATGAAATTATCTTTATTAGATTAATCATAAGTTGATGTCGCTTTAAATGGCTAAAGCAATAAAACCAAGGAAGCTTTAAAAAAAAAAAAAAAAAAAAAAGCCTAACAAGTTTTCCAGCATCGTAAGGTGAAAAAGAAAAAGAACTGGCAAAGATTCAATGTGGATGAGGCAAGTTAAGAGGTTCTGATTGTGAAATATGGAAAATGATTTGTCCAAGTGCATAATGACTTAATAAAAATATGTATTTTACACAGTGCAGACTACTATATCACCATTTATACTTGTAAAAACAACCTCCTTTTATCTCACAAGGCTGTGGAACATCTGGTAAGCAGCTTCCACTCTGCATTCTTTGTTGCCCACTAAAACTTTAAGGTTTGAGGAAAACCCATTACACAACTTGCCCCTAAAAATAAATACTTTAAGAGATCCACCAACATGTCTGAGGATAATTCACGTTTTTTGTGGACATGCTATTAACTTTATAGTTCCAGCCAGTTACGCCTCAGCGGCTCTGCATCTGATAGCAGGGAGCCTGTTTCTCATGGCAGCTGCATGGGAGGAAGGACAGCTCGTCTCCGAAGGAACGCTTTAAACAGCCTTTTAGGAGGGAGCTTTACAGGGCAACTCAATCAAATGCAGCAAGCAGGTCTGGAGCATGGGCTTCTTGAAAATATTTCTACCCCAGTTCTCTTTGGAGGGGAATTTTCTCACAAGTGACTTCTTTTTTAATCATTTTTTTTTTCTCTTTAAAAACGCAATGCCTAAACTCTTAAACTTCCCCTCTCTAACCTGCGCCATCAGTATCTTTCAAGATCCATCCTCATTGCCCCATCCTCATTTCCCTCAGCTGATACTGATAGCTGATAGAAATGACACCAGAAGAGCTACAGGGCAACCAGGGAGCTGAGCCTCTGGACAGAATGAGAGGATCTCCCTAAGAGTTTATCCTAACCTTGCTAAAAAGATGGACTTTATGATGGAGGACAGAAAAGTGGGAAAAAAAAAAATACTATCCAGCCTGTTCTAAATTAAACCTAACAAATTTAGTGTGCTCTGTTACATAACCTCCATATTTTTACATTCCACAGCAGCAAGCTTTGAAATATTTTTCCATGGATTGACACTTGCCTGACTTGTTTCTAGCTCTCAAGTACTCGCTCAATGCCATGAGATAGCTGGAGCAAGAGGCAGCTCTGCAATCCCTAGCTGTCCAGCCATGTTTCTGCAGCTTTTGCTTGGGCTCAGGGAGCTCACCATGATCTGTAGGAGAGGAGCTCAGGGTACCTGCCCAGGGCCCAAGCCACGTGGCACTCAGACCTACCCAAGCTCAGCTCCTTCCAAAGCAGCTGCCAAAAACCTGTATAAGGAATCTCAGCAGGTTTGGGTTCTTCCGTACCTCCAGAAACTTCTAGGGCTGGGCCTGGCTCTACATTGGAGATGATTTCTAGCGGTAGCCTTACAAATACGTATACGGGGAGGTTGATCTTGTTGGAAAATGTTGGCGTTACTAACCATAAGGTTCTGTAAAAATAGCCTGGGCAGGATAGGCCAAGCAACAGTATGATCCCACAGATGAAAGGCAACAGGGTTACATCACATCTAGACACTGCAAAAGGACAGGCACCAAAGCATGAATCTCAGAAAGGTTTGCTTCAAATTAGCATTAGAAACATCTGCACAGAGCCCAGATAGAGCTCTTATGGCTCATGCAATTCGTTATACTGGCGCTTCCCGCCCCTGGCCTTGTTTAATCGCCCCCAGATGTGCAGTACTACTGCAGAGACCCATACATGAGGCACGCACATTTCCTGTTCCACTCCACCCCTGCAAACTGTCCAGCAGGTGGGACAGCTAAGGCAACACATGCCACTGGGACTGAATGAAGACGGTCTGGGTCAACAGGAAGGTACAAGTCAGCGGAAGGAACTTTCACTTGTTTTAAGAGCAAAGAGCTGGAGGGAGCCCGTAGTGCCAAAGGGAAGGTGCAACCCTCTCTCGTGACCTCCCTCCATCTCCTGATCACCACATCAGCTCCCTGACTTTGGTGGGGAGTAAGGAAGAAGATCCCTCACTGCTTCTTCTCATGAAACAAACTCTCCCTCTTCCTCCTGCCCTATCCAGGGGAGGAAGAAAGTCAAGGAACCCACAGCATCCCTCCCCTGGGGCTGGAGGGCAGGGCAGGGGAGCATGGCCGGCATGGAGGTAGTTGTTTAACTTCAGGCACCTACGATTGCATTTTTGTCCTTAGGTTTTAGCCTGTTTCTTTTTAAGAGAACATACTGGATAAAAGTCATTGCTTAGGGAAAAAGAAAAAAAAAAAGAAACTGAACTTTGAGCTTCATTCAACTTATTAGTCCAAGCTGGCTTGTGGTATAACTGTAATTGTGCCAGCTATCTTGTAAAATCTCCAGCTTGCTCCGTCTCTGTGATTGTTTCTCCTCAGAGTAGCTTGTAGCCTTTCAAAAAGGCTGCAAGTCTTAGTATTTGGAGCAGACAGTGAAAACTGCTACTGTTAAGCCAAAGTTTTGGAATGTAAAGGGCATTTTCTGTTTGTTTTTTTTTTTTTTTTTATCTGTCTATGCTATTCTTAAAAATCTCTTCTTTGAAGTTATTCCTTCTAAATGAACTACTGAAATCTGCACATGAAAAAAAAAAGAGAATCATCAGAGAATGTTAACAACAACAAAATACAGAGGTAGCAATTTACCTGCATGAAACAGAACACCAGAAAATGGAATCCAGCTAAATAAATAAAGTGGAGCATTAGCTCATATTTAGCATGCAACAATTCGACAAACCTAGGGAAAGGATTCTTGGTTTGTTAGCTTAGCGAGTAGGAAAACAGCAGGTCTCTCCGCAGGGAAAGATCTGGTCCACTCTGCTTCCTTGCAGAGGCAGGGTGGAGCTGCCTTCCCGGTCGCACTGCTCTCCCTTCCCACATCTCCAGGAGGGCTCTCTGTGAACTCAGATGGTGGTTTTCATACCCTTCAAAATGTCCTGCTGGAGAGGCAGAGTACATGATACTGCATTAAGCCCTTGAAACTAGGATTGTTTTTCTTACTTGCCATTTACTGACCTTTTTACAGCAGTCTACAGTACAGAGGCTGCGTCCAGAACCCTGCTCATGGCAGTAAAGGAGAGCAGAGAAAAGGCTAAAACTAAGAGAAGACTTGCCTCCGTCAAAAGCAAAAAGTCCAGGATGCACTAAGGCTTTCACAAAATCCTTGCAGAACTCTCCATACCCAAGAAGATTTCTGGTAGCATCCCGGAAGATGCACAGGCTCCTTTTATGCCAAGCTTAAATGTCCTGGGAAGAGTGATAGTCTGTAAGAAATGCCAAAATGTGCCATACAGAAAGTATGATGATTTTTCTTCTGATGCTGGAGTTCTGTGGGGTTTGAGGCTGAAAATGCATTACTGTAATGCAAGAAAAGTTCTGCTCTCTTCTGATGGACAATTTTGCTCAATTTCAACTGCTTCTGAAATAAAAAAGATTGGGTTACCTGCACATACATAGCCTAACAAAGTACCCAGGAAACATAGGAAGTCAGAAAGGGTTCATTGCTCCTGAATTCAATGGAAGCTAATTCTATATTTTCAGTGAAAGCAACACTAGCCCTCTTCAAAGCAGAAGTCTCCCTCCAAATGTCCACAACAATCGTCTGACCGGGCAGGATGGCTTTGTGATTTCAGGATCAGGCCCTCTGGGAATGAAAAAATAAAAGGTTGCTTTCTGCTGATAATATTCTTCTGTACATTTCAGTCTCCATAATGCTCTGGACGCAGAGCATTTAATTTAATTAGGGATGGAACAAGAAGGCCATGTTATGGTTTTGGTTTTGAAGAACTACACTAGTCAGGTTGTGATTTGCAAAACCCAGATCAGGGATGGTTTAAATCCAGGTTCCATTTTTAGCCAAACCACCAAAGTCCAGAGGGCATAGAGGGCCCAGATGAAAGGTTTTGAGTTTAGTCTCATGCCTATAACAGACAAACTGGAGTGGTTTGGGTTTGAATTTTGCAAAACCTCATCACTCAGGTTTTGGTTTTACAAAAAGCAAAAACAACATGAGGGTGATTTGGATGTCATTCCATTTCATCTGAGTCATTAAATTTGGGGGGGAGGGGATGGGGACAGTTAAAGGCCCCATCTTCAACTGTAAAATAATTTTTATGATTTTTTCCTGTGATTTTTTGAGGAAACAAAGCAAAGTTGTCAAGAAGAGTAGATTACGAAACCAATTTAGGACTCAGGCTTTCTGAACACTAGCAATTCTGTAAGGTGTCAGGCTAACACAGCTGCCAGTAGCTTTAGAAGATGTTAAGGGCACACAGCATTTGGTGGGAGACTAAGCCCACTGGCACTTTTTGGGTCAGACCTTTGGCTGGCAGAGCTGACATGATGCCACTGAAGCAGTATTCGTCAAGGATCTGCCCTGGTGAACCAGATTTCTCTGTGGTAATCAAGCATGTAAGTCCTATTCATGAAATTAGACCGCTTGAATAGATGTAATCGGAACCCTGGAAAGAAAGAGATTCAGAAATTCAGATAACATTCAATACCGAAAACCCATATTCTCTGAACTGAAAGGTATATTAACACTGTCTAGTATAGTATATGTTTTGGGAGTGATTTGAGGGACGACGGCCGATTCAAAGTTAACAAACAGGAATTCTTCAAGCTGTCAAAATGGTGGAATTCTTCCTCCTCTGGCTGTGAACACATATTCCCGTCTCATTTAATAACACTATTCCCAGCATAATTCAGTCACATTTTACTATTTCTTTTACTACATTTCTTTTACTTTGTGTTAATTTTTGTGCGATACAAATCCATAGGTCATATAAATCTCAGTTTGAGATTTTCAGAAACCAGTCCTACTTACGTACACTACTTCCCCTCCACCTTTTTGACCACATCATTTTCGGAAAATGAAAACATAGAATATAGATACACAAAAATGTATAAATGTTGTAAGTATTATTAACAATTAGGCTGTTAAATCTAAAGTACTCTTTTCATTTGAAAGACAACAAACCTCAGTACAAGGTTCACTGAAGATACCCCATTTTGCTTGAAACAACTTTGAATTGGGCCCTGTAGTGACAGTTGCATATCTGTAGAGCACTATGGAATAAATGAGTTAGAAGATGCTAATGAAAAGCAAAGCATTGTTGTCTTTTTTTCAATTCACATTTGATCAGTTGATCCGTCTTCAAGTACAACTAAATCCAAATCCTTTCATATCCAAGTCCTTTTCATCCTCTGCAAAAGAACATTTCCTTTCCCTGGTTCCAGAATTTGGTGATTAACGCACAAACTAAGCAGTAGAAGTGGGCTGACAGAGACCTCTACTTTCCACCATTTTCTGTCCAGCTTCTTCAATTCTTCCATATTTCTGAAATGCCAGGGTTCATAATGGAGAGCTCTGAAAGACATAAGAGATTGGGGGCACCTTTTACTTGGTATCGTATCATTCATTCTTGGTTACTGTTAATGACAAGGTAATTCATTAACCAATCTTACTCTTTTTTTGCCTTATATGTTTTCCAACTTTTCCCTGTCTCTGTTATCCATACTTTAGTTTTTTTCTGCTTGGTATTATCTTTCCCCTCTTTCTTTTTGTCTTTCGCACTTTTTCAACTACTTTCAGTCTATGCCTGTCACCCACGGTCTCCCTCTGACTCTCAGCTTTCTCTGTGACCTTGCTCCCACAGCTCCTATGTCCTTTCTCCTTCTGCATTCATCCCTGCAATCCCCAGTTGCGTACTGTAGAGACTCTTCACCTATGACTGAATTTAGTGCAGTTTACAAAGACTGTAAAGCACTAGTATGATTTCACACTTCATAGAATCATAGAATCATGAAAGGGACCTCTAGAGCTCATCTAGTCCAACC
>VZSV01000023.1:3517755-3533239 GCA_013398735.1 Nothocercus julius | reverse complement strand
CCCTGCGCTGGACTCTCTCCAGCAGCTCCACATCATCCCTCTTGTACTGGGGAGCCCAGAACTGGACACAGCACTCCAGGTGTGGCCTCCCCAGGGCTGAGTAGAGGGGCAGGATCCCCTCCCTCGACCTGCTGGAGACGCTCTCCATACACTTATCTCTCATACACACATCTAAAATATTAGAAATAGAAACACAGCCTTATGTCTTTCCTGAGTGAAAAATAACTTTCTATTAAACCTGAGTGTTTTTTTTTTTTCATTCTGTATATCCAATATCATTCTATAGGGGTGTTAATTCAGACCCTACAGTTGTTGCAGAGGCCTTCAAATACACGTGGAACCTTACAGTGCATTTCCAAATACAACATTCCCTGTTGTTAAGTTCTTTATTGTTTTCTGCTCTCTGGAATGAGGTCCAGAGGGGAAACATTAGCTCAAAAGAGCTGGTCTGGCTGTGCTGTGGTCAGCTTCTGTACCAAAAAAAAAAACCAAAAAAATGATTTCTTGTGGTTGCCTGTCTTCAGGCCTGAGACCTCTTTACTGTTATGCTGAACGAAGATGAAGAACTAATTTGAATGGCAGGGAGGGCAACAGGGAACTGAAAGTTTCAGACACTTTCCAAAAACCTCTCAAGGAAAGGTGTTCGCAGATAAACAAAAACATCATTGGACTGCAATATCAGTAAACTCTCCCACTTAGTATTGTGACTCTCCCACTTAATATTGTGAGAATTGAAGAAATTCTCATGAGGTACTGCTAAATCTCAGTTAAGTGCACAGACAAAGTCATGAAACTTTTCAGTAGTATGTGTGCTGGGGGCTGCCTCACTGAGCAAGAAGAGGATCCTGATGAATGTCAGGCAACATGTGCTAACAGGAAAGGGGAAGTAGGAGTTGAGCTGCGAGGAACCTTGGGTTTCATGCAGAAAATTGTGATACCTTTCTGGGAAGAAGATTCTCCTTTATAATTCCCAAAGCAGCCCGAATGTCTACATATTCTGGCATAACCAATTTACTCATTTGCATTTTTTAATTCCTTACCTCAGCCGCAGCCAGACTTCCAACAGCATTGTAGACTCATTATTGAGTAGACCTATTGAGGCAAAAAAAACAAACAAACAGATAAATAAGCTGCAAAGGTTTCATTTGCCTCAAAAGGAGGCAAAATCAAAAAAAAAAAAAATGGAACTGAAAGTTGCCCCAAACTGGCAATAGATCCTAGCTTGCAGGGCTCTCACTCCATATCCTGAACACAATTTCACTTTTCCAGAACTCATATTGAACCAATATCAGTGAGAAAAGATAGCAGCTAGAAAGGCATTGCTTTTTTTCAGGCCTGTCCAAAAGAAAGTTTCCTTCATTGTGGTAAAAGGTGAAATTTGTTGGCAAAAAAAAAAGTGAAACTGGGCTTTAAAATGAAGCAGTTTGTTTGGCAAATTTTGTCACAGAGAGTTGTGGGAATTCTCTTTTCTGTCTTTAACTAAGGAAATGAAATGCAAACAAGTCTCCTTTGTGATTCATTTGAGATTTTTAAGCACAGAGAACTCAAGAATTTCATTACTAACATTCCCAGGGCAACTGTAACTTGTCCATACTGCAAATGTATATGGCACCATAAAAACTAACACTCCAGACAGTAATAGAAAATTTCTGAACAATACTTAGGCAACGTGGCAGTTACTGCAGAAATTAAAAATGCTGATTTCCATCATATGCGTTGTGTCAAAATGTCAGCCAGAAGGCTGACTTAACACTGGAAAGTTTTCACTTAACTGTTTAAGTCTCTCTCAACTTCCTGGGTGATGTTCTCCTAATGTCTGCAGGAGGGTAATCCCTGCACTCTCCCCACTGCCTGTGGTAGACACACTGACCTTGGCCACACACTACTATCACCCATGAGGTGAGAACTACTGCAGATTCATTGCATACATGGGAGGATGCAAAAGGCTAGTACTGCACCACCAGGGTTTCATCCCTGATCCAACAACACAGCAAGAAATCAGTGTGGAGCAAAGAACAGGCCAAAGCAGAGGTGCCGCCTAAAACAGAGGTGGCCAACTAGTCAGTTCTTTCTGGATATTTGGGATGATAGATCATTCTGCTACTCAAAATACGAAGCTTCCCCACAGGCTGTGGGGTGAATTCCTCTCTGCTATACACAAATCCAGCATTCAGGGAAGTTAATCAAAATGCTAAGCGTTGATGTTTTATTCACATGGTCTCCAAGTTATGCTTAGCTGTCAGTCGGGAAGTCTTTCTCTGATATGTGCATAAAAATAATAATAAAGGTTTGTGAAATGCATAGTGTATAATGAGCTAGCTGTTGTGATATGGTCTTTCAGCAAGGGGATTGCAGCTGAAATTGTGGAAGCCAAGCTGAGTCAGGCTCTGTGGCTTTATCTGTCCAAGAGGAACCATCTGGCATCCACACTTGGAGAACTGCTGCAAAGTTTGTCTTGGTTATCACCACCTGCCACCTGTAATTACAACAACCGTGAAGCACACTTAGGTGGGTAACACTGTGCGTCAAGCAGGGGTCTTGCAGGAACAAGAAATGTGGACAGCTTTAGGTGCCAACCAGCAGCAGCGAAAGGTTTGCTGGTGGAGCATAGCTAGAGTGGAAGCCTGCTCTTCCTGTGCCCATGTTCCCACTTTCTTTCCTTTCTTTTGCCTAGAAAGAGGACCTAGGGATGAACAGGAGAGCACTTAGGCCAAGGAGGTCATGAGGAGAAGGGAACTGGTAGTCACAGCAAGTTGAGGATGTTGGCTGAGGAGCAAGTGGAAAGCTGAAAATACGGGAGACTCCCACTTCAGCTGCATTCTTGGCAGCTCTGGGACTGTCATTGGCTTGGAGTGCAGTACATGACTGGCACAAATAGCTATTTGGAGGAACAAGGGAAAGGGAACACTGTATATTTCACATACAATTTGACCCACCATAATCAAATTTGTTAATAATAACCAGCAAATAGCTGAGTGGTAATGAAATGATACAGAACATATTCTGTGGAAATTTCTAGACAGCATCAAAACTCTCATGCTGAGTTCTGTAAAACACCACCCTTTTAAAGAGGAAAGAAGCCATCTGAAAAACAGCCCTTCCCATCCACCCATCAGTCATAGGTAGCAGATGGATTCAGTTATGGCAAAAACAGTAGAAGGAAGAAAGGAAATAAAAATAATCAGGTAGCTGAGCACAAATCCATACAAGCTCCAGAGCCTAGGCAGCAAAGGAGGAAGTATTGCCAATGATGGGGAGCCAAACAGGGAAAAAGAGGCAGAGGGAGGGGAGAGTAAAGCAAGGAAGGAATTTGTGGGAGAAAAATAATGAAACAGAGCCTCAATACAGACTCCCAGTCTAGGAGCTTCCCCAGGCAGCAGTGCTGCCCTGTTCAGTGGCCTCACGCAGCTAGAGCGGCTCGCATAGAGAGACAAGCTTAATCAGCCCTGGCCATGGTGCTTAGGCAGGTTGCCCTGGGTAACTCTGCCTCCGATGGTACTGGGCAGGCGGAAGACCTTGAGTCTGCAGGAACTTCCACGCACAGGGAGGCAACAGGAGAAAGGTTTGAGAAAGACAAGTCCACTGAAACCACATAAAGCCTGTAAGTGGTGAGGATGAAGAGCAAAGCACAGCCCTCTTCTGCGTCCGGAAAGATAGTGCTGCATCTCCCGCAGTGCTTGAAGAGGGATTTCTATGGGAGCTGCATGGAGGGCAGAGAAATGAGTAACCAGGCAATGGGATTATAATCCCTTTTTATGCTACTACTTAGGAAAAGTCTTAGGAGATCTCACAATATTATTTTCAGGATGCGGGGAAAAAAAAAAAAAAAAAAAAAAAGGCAAAGCCACTAGTGTTGGGGCCTGCCCGGGAGCTGGTGCTGGTCTGCAGCTGGGCACTTCGTGCCGCTCAGCACCCAGACGCACGCGTGTTCGTCACTGCAGTGCTGTGTCTTACCCGCTGGCGGTGCATCATGCAGAGAGGATTTTGCTTATATACACACATGCCTATGCAACACAGAGCTCGGTATAGCTGCCTGCATTATAATCTGTGCTTCAGTCTTTCCCCTATGTAGACTTTGATCAGAAAACAAGAGCTTTGCTAAGGGCTTTCTATATGCAGAGTAGATTCAGGACAGCATGATAAGGATAAAGCAGTCAGATGTTTGTTGAACAAACAGACAAACAAACGAAAACCCAAACCACTTCTAAAAATTGAACTGTGCTATCCCATGATCCTATTTTGGCTTCTGTTTGCAACATTTAATGATAACCACACTGGTGGCTGAACTTGAAGACGCCAGCTGCAAATCCCCGTCTTTCACTGTGCTGTGTTCTTCCAGCTCATCCCATGACCCTCAGCTCTCTCCTTCATATTATCCCACATGGATCATTGCGTTTGCAGTCATAATATTTAAAATTGTAAACACTGATTTGTTCATCGGCCTTCCCCGGAAGGAAAGCAAATGCCTCCTCTCCATGGGTGTGCATACTTCCCAACCTCGCTGAACTGCTTTGAAACCGATGGTTGATTGCAGGGAAGTCTGAAGGAGCACTGCCATGGAGAGGAAGTTTCTGAGAAAGTCTTGAGGCCTTGGAGATAGGCCCTGTGCCAGGGAAAGGTGGCCCCCGACTCACCCCGCTCAGCAGAGCTCTCCAGCTCCGCACGAGAGCGCGGTCCCAGGAATGCTCTCACCTCGGGAAGGGTTGCCGACAGGCCTGGTGCCTTCATGCAGGCTGCTCAGCCATGGGACACAAACCATAGCTAATTACATAAATATACATATAGCTCATTCATTCCCATCTGTGGGAAGCTAGCTGTTTTTAAAGAGAAATATGTAGATACCAGTCCTGTGCAGAGCTGTGGCAGCCCTGGCCAGGGTCATTTGGGGTGTCATTAGGAACGCGGTCACAGTCTGGAAACCTGTCCTGGGATGATCTGAGTGGGGAAGGGGCTACAAGAAAAGGCCAGAAAAAGCCTTGGCAAGGCTCTGCCCATGGCCACTCTCATTCTGCCCATGGCCACCTTGGTGCATCTATGCTGCTATATTTAAGAGTCCTGCTCAGAAATTAACCTTGTTGCCATGAATAGTGTGCAAATAAAAGGGAAAGTTCCTGGCCCGTGTGCACATCCTTGTCACTCATCTTTGCGGCACAGGCAACCCTTCTGAGGTGCAGACTGCCTTTTGGGTTGACTTCTTTTTTTTATTATTTTTTTGTACAATAACTTGCTCAAGAGGCTTCAAAGTTCCTGTAAAATAGAAACAGCAATACCTACTCTGAGGCAACTGTCCTTACGCCCTCAGTGGATTTTTCAGATAGAAACAGAACATGGAGACATACCATCACATTTAGATCCTATGATATACATCTGAAAAAGCAGTGACTGCCCAGATTTGTACAGATTATTTCTCCTGAATTTAATTCTCCATGACATACCTTGAGAATTAAGAACGGAGGAGCAAGAGTGCAAGGGAAAATCTGGCAGACACATCACTGTTAGGTCTAAAGTGCTCACTCCATTGGCTCTCCTCGGTTAAGGATTTCTATTTGTAAGGATTTATATCGCTGGCAGGGATGTGTCCTCTGGACTAAAATCTTGGCAAAAGAAGTCTCATGTCTCACAGGTAAAAACAATAGCTCTGAGAAGAGAAGGGGCTAGATAATATGATTTCTTAAATTTCTAATGTATTCTTAACATGTTACAGCATGGCATTTCCTGAAAGGGGAGGATTTTCTGTCTTTCGCAGGACTGATTGTTTTAGATCAGAATAGTTATTTGGTTCTCAAGAATGAGTTATGGCTCCCATCTGCAGCAATATTTATATGGCCAACAAAGCTTTGTGATGTTTCTAGCACATGGCGTGAGTGCATTTACTTGACAGCTCACTTCATATTTAGTCCAGAAGCTTGGTTTAGAGGTGAAAAAGCACAAGCAGTGATTAGCAACTCCTTAGCTCTCACCTGTCTCCTCTCATTGACTCCCTGTGTGGCTTGGGACACAGGCCTAGACCAATGTTTTTTTTCAAATAGATGCTGAGCAGAACTGCTAGGCTTCTGCAAACTGTGAGACCCTTTTGTGCCTTTTCCTTGCATTGCAGAAGATTAGTTTTACTTTTTTAATGATTTTTTTTTCTCTTTAAGTGTTCACCTGAAAACTTAAGCACCTAAACGGTACTGAACATAAATGTCTCTTTCAGTTTTCCTATTTCTAAATTTGTTAACGCCTGTGCTTATATATTATGCTTATAATAATCTGCTTCATCAACATGGACTGAAGCACTTTGTCCAGTGTTTTCTGTGTTTCCAGCTTTATCACCTTGTGCCCTAAACAGCAGAGGGATTGGGAGATACCTGGGACTAAAGTCTCTTTGCAAAACATTGTGTTAGGCTCTGCTCTTTGGGATTTTCCCTAGGCTTGTGATGAACTAAATAGCTGTCATCCTTAACTATGTCACTACACGAGTTATAAACTTTCCAAAGAGAAGGATTTAAAGTAAATTCAAGCAGTAAACCTGCATATGAAGATGTTTTGTCACATAATGTGGCATAAAGTCAAATGCCAGGTTGATTATCAGGATGATATGCAGTTGCTGTAACAAGTATCATGCTGTTGTAGGCTGCCTGCTGCTGTATCCCTGAAGTTGCTAGGATCTCCTTAAGTAGGACATGGAGACTTCGCACATGATTGCCAGTTTCTGAGTAAAGTTTTCAAAAGTACCTCTGTTCCTAAGCCCTGTTGACTTTGAGTGGTACTTAGAGATCAAACACATGGTCAGGTTACTGCAACTTGTCCAGCCCGAAGTTGTGCATAAGCTGAGAGGCAGTAAATATCTGTGTGGATACAAATGCAATGTAATTTGACCTAATTTAAACCTCACATATTACGAGGTAAGTTCGGAGCTGCCACAGACTGAAAACAGATTCACAGAGAAGTATTGCTATTCAGCTGACACATGGTAACCTATTAGGCTGCAGTAGTTGAGAGGTTGAACTGGACTCTTAGGGTCTTAAATCCCGTTTGAAAGTGGAACTTAGGCACTTCAACAAGTGTCACAAATCGCACTTGCATGTTGACAGCATAAACTTTGCACTGTAAGTACCATGTAGATTTGAAGACACTTTTAGAAATGGTTGCTACTAAAGATGGTAGCATTTTCTGAGGAAAAAAAAAAAAAAAAAGCTTTAAAAAATAAAAAGTAACTCTGATTAAAGTTCTGTCCTATAGCTGTCTTGCAATGATAGCTTTGACTCCAAGCAGAACACAACAACCTCCCTCAAGTAGTTGCAGAGAGGAGATTGGTAGTGGAAAACTGAGTTACAACATATTTAGCTTTATTTTCAAAGAGGTTTCTAATGAAGTTATCATGTAATTTCCATAATAAAGTGTGTAATTTTCCTCCTTTTTTATTGAGGAGATTTAATATTGAGCAGTAGCCTCAGGTCCATTGCTAAACCACATGCTACAGTAAATCTGTTGTTTTGTTTGATTTTAATTCTTAGAGCTAACAAAAGGACACCCTAGTGGAGTGTGTTTAAAGTGGAAAATTGGCTACATCCCCTTGAAGCTCAAGGAAAATATAATTTATTATACAGACTTCTCAATATCTTCATAAGTATTGTCCATTTTCTGGAAAACAGTGACAAGAAATCAGCCACTAATTGTTGTCTGAAGGTCAAGCTAAAGGTTTTGTTTTTCTTGCAATTGACTTCTGTAGGTGAAGAAACATTTGGCTTTACGGCTAGGCATTCTTGGCATTAATTTTCCACCAGTTCTTGTGCTACTGAATGTCAAGTATTTCTGCCCTTCAAACTCTGTCACATCATTCTGGGGAGCTAAATCTAATTGTCACCTCTCTGAAATATTTCTTTGAGCATTTCTGTGGGTTTTAGCCTTTGTCTGTATTCTTTCCTTTCCTGCCTTGGGCACATTTTTCATGATCCAAAGACCCTTCTGAACCCAGCGCCTCATTAGGATCCAGGCTAAAAACATAAAAATTGCAAGTGAAGTGTCACGGCTGCGTGCCGACCTCCTCATCGCCTCCGAGACGGGGCTGCCCTGTCCAGTGGGGCAACCTGAGGGCAGCCGTGGCGCTTTGCTTCATGGATGCAAGAGTATGCGTGGGACAGAATGCTGGGACGTCCAACTGTGCACATCTCAAGCATGAATAGCTCTCCAACATAACTTTTTTTTTTTTTGTCTGGGTTGACTATATATTTGTCTATACAGTTGTGGAGTTTTTAAGCCTTTAAAATTAGTTCAAGTGAATCCACTCTGCATATCTATGAGAATTATTTCTGGTTTTGCACTGTCCACATGGGAAATCTGTGTTGGATTTTTGCTTCTTTCTACTATTTGGTCTTTTCCAGACCACTTGCTCTGTGCATACTTTAATCTTTTTGTCACTGTTTTGCGTACTGCATGTACTGTATGCATGTATTATACATATATTTCCACTGTTTCTACTGCCTTTTTTTCTTGTTTCGTTTGGCTACTTGATATCAGCGGGACGATTAGGTGTCAGTTCCACCACAAAAATATTCACTCTGGCTTCACTGACCAAGCAAAAGTAGATCTTTCCTTGGCTGACATTTCTGGCCATTAAAATCTCAAATTTCAAGGGAAGACGGGTGTAGAGACCATTTACAACTAACCATTTTACACAGACATTGAGCTTTCTTGAAGTACAATGGAGCAAGCAAGTATGCTGCTGTTCCACAGCTATATTTCAGAGCTTGCGTCCAATGTCATTTCTATTTCAGCCTCCAAGGCTGTAAAAGCTGCAGAACTGTCATTGCCTGCAGGGCAGCTGTACCTGCTGCTACTGCTGCTGCTTGTGTTGTCATGGCAGAGACCTTTCCTGACCTATACCTAGGGAATCCTGCCCACACCTACCTGTTTGCACCACCTTGCATTTCAGGCTGGTAAACTCCATAGGATAAGAAGCTATAGGCTTGGGATTAAACTTTGTCTCCAGGGCAGTGTTGTATCTTCCGTCCTTTAAAGCAAAAGCCCGTACCAATCTGTCTGAAACAACAATATGTCCTGCATGCTCTAGGGTGCAGGGTCCAGCTTTCAACATTTACATTTTGCCTGCTGACTACAAATCTTCCTTCACAGTCATTCAAGAGAAACTGGCTTTTGTAGGGCACAATTTGTCTCCACCGCTTAGGTGTTTATTTTGAGATGAGATCAATCATAGAATCATAGAATCCTAGAATGCTTAAGGTTGGCAGGGACCTCTAGAGACCATCCAGTCCAACCGCCCTGCACACGCAGGGTCACCTACAGCAGGTGGCTCAGGACTGCGTCCAAGCGGGTTGGGAAGATCTCCAGAGAAGGAGACTCCACAGCCTCCCTGGGCAGCCTGTGCCAGGGCTCTGGCACCCTCACTGGCAAGAAATTTTGCCTAAAGTTCCTGTGGAACTTTTGGTGCTTCAGTTTGTGGCCATTTCCTCTAGTCCTGTCAGTGGCCACCACTGAAAAGAGGCCGCCCCATCCTCCTCACTGCAATCACTTCTTCCAAATGCCCATCTCTCCCCATTGAGGATGAGGAGCTGCCTGGCTCCCCGGCTCAGACGTTCACAGTGTGGATGTTGACACTGGGCCTGAGGAATCCCACCCGAGGTGCGATTTGCTGCGTGCAGAGTCTGGCCCTAGCACAGTGCTTCATAAGCGTGCAGCGATTGCACATCTTTTCCTGAAGAACTAGTCTTCCAGCTAAAGAGACAATCAAAACAACAAGGACCGTGCCTGGGATTGGGAACAGATGGTTTCGGAACAGAGCTGAATTTTGGACAGGAGCGCAGGGAGGTGTTGGATGGAAAAAAAAAGAAGTCTGGGTCCATTTTTCAAAGAAACAAGATTAAATTGTTCCACGGAGACAGGAACTAAAGACTAAAATAAGAGAGAGAAGGAAAATAGAAAAGAGTATTAAGAATATGAGTGGAGGGCAATGTGAAGCAGGTACCTATAAATCTCTCTCATCTCCTGCTCTTCTGCAGCCAGACCCGATTTCAGAAATGCCTGGCAGCACGTGTCTTCCTTCTGCCATATGTGCCCTCACCCAGCTCATGGTGTTAGCCAAGGAGAGAACCTGGCCTGCGAGAGCAGCCAAGGCTAAGGGCGAGGAGGGAAGGACTGCACAGCAAGATGTGAAGAAATTATTCAGCTCTGTACAGACGGGAGGGTTTTGTACCCCACTGAGATCTAGAAAAACAAGTGGAAATTGTAGCCATAAGTTTTGAATAATAATAATAAAAAAAAAAGTTCTGCAGTTGTAAGGAGAAAATAATATTTGATTAAAAGACAAAACATGTATGGGGTAACTTTTTCATTTCCTGTTCATGATGAAGGTATTACTGACATTATTTAAGCTGTGTTGAAGACATGTAACGAGAGTCTAAGCAGATATAAATGTTCTTTTGGAATGTTATTTATAGTTCCTTGGTACCCAATGCCAAATGTTAATAAGGTTTATGAGAAACCAGTGGAGACTGTAAATTGTTAGACTTCTAATTTAAATCATGTTGCTGTGTCCATTTGTTTCCTACACATTGATCTGACACTCAGAGGTAAATCTGGTAAAATTCTCCAAGTTGGAGAGAGATTTGTTTTCTATCAGTGGGAATCTGACTCTAAGAAAGACAAGGAGTGAGCTTATTGGGAACAAGGCCATAGGCAGTAATATACCACACTTGAATACTTCTTTTGTTATTTATTTAAATGTTGCAGTATTCGATAAATTGCTTATGCAGCCATTTAAGTGACTCTTCTGGAAAGTGTTTATTTGCAGTCACCTCTATGTCAGCAGTGAAATGAGCTGGGACTGAAATTTCATTAAGAAAGTCATATTTCATTATTATGGCCCCAGCGATCATCAGTCTGTGTACATTAAATACAGAACTTATAGGATGTTTAAATAACAATATGGCTATGGCAAAAAATAGGCATGAGCCTGACAGGAAATTCACTGTTAATGCATTGGCCATATCTAGAGCTTGGACTTTTATGGGACAAATGGGAAGAGTGCGTTGGCCTTAAACTTTGAATTTCCTTTGATTTGTCCATTTGAAAATGCAGCCTTAATTTTCCATTAATGCAAAGAAAACCTCAAGGTGCCAGGTTGAACCCTCCTGCTGTAAAACCTGAAGGAGGAGGCCAAGAAGGGAGGAAAAAGATATTAGGATCCCTCTTACAATGCCTCCTCCAACTGCTTCCCTCAGGACCAAAGGAGATTTTCCTCCTGTTGTGAGGGGATGAGGTAGATTAGCCCCCCATCTCCTGGGTAGCCTGAGGGCTGCAGGACTCGGGCCAGGGCTTAGGCAGCCCTTCAAACACGGTGTCTTGGGCTCAGGCACCTCTGCTCAGGCTTCTGAGCTACTCCTCCTGTTCCACCTCCAAACCTCCCCATGGAAAAGGCTTCCAACATACAAAACAGGGGCAGAAGAAAGGCACTGTGGCCGCAAAGGACCTGAGTGCCGCTCTGAGGGGGATGGCTCGGGACTGCTGGAGGTTCAAAGTCAATGCCTTGAGCTATCAAAGCATCCTTGCATGCCTCTGAGTAACTTCCGTAACTCCCCTGTGCCCCAGCCTCAAAACAGGGACAATTCTGGTTTCTTACCACGTGGCCAAAAGGCAATATTCCACCTGGTGTGGATGAAGCTGGTCCTGCCTGCGGATGTGTCACACAGTGTGTCAACGAGTGAGAAGAAATCTGTAAGATTTGCATCAGCCCGTGATACGAGAGCAGCTATGGATTTAGAAATCTCATTTTGAGAAAACAGTATCTGAAAGTTGGCCTGTTCTTTGTATGCATTAAGATAGCATCTAGAAGACCAGTCAGGAATCAGGGCCTGGAGCACTTTATAGGCATATTTTAAGACAGTTCTGCATTAGAGAGATTAATGATACATGGAGTTTTATTACTCTATCACATTAATGGTAGAAATCCTTAAGGAAACTAAGCACAGAAAAGCATATAGTTGTGAGTAGGTAAAAAAAAATAGAAGATTAGCCTTATGCTTTGCACTTTTGAATATACCAGGATGAACCAAGTGAAGATCAAAATATCACAGCAAATGGAACCAAAAGGACCTGGAGAGACAAGCAGCTTGTGGACAGCTTATCTTCACCTTCCCTCCCAATGGTGCGATTCACACGCCGCAGAAGTCAATGTGTGTCATGGGCTTCAGTGGCTTTAACTCAGCTCCTCTGTTTTATAGTCCCTTTGGAGAATGAGAAACCCAGCTCACCTCCTCCCATACACAAAATAAAGTTTCCAAAATGGTACCTCTGCCTTGCTGACTACACTCTTTTCTTTTTAATTGTACACGTGTATCCCTGAGAAACTTCATTCCAAGTTCAGGATAAACTCATGTTTCCTCTGCTTGCCAGAAGAAAATGAAAAGTAAAGCCTCATCAATTTTATTGCTCATAATTGTGGATAAAATGCAATATATTTGGCTCATATAAATTTGCTAGCAAATTATATTCAATAAAACCCTGGTGAGCAATTTAAAAGCATAAATCCCCCCATGCTGAAAAAAAACTCATAAATTATACAAGAAAAAGGAGTGATTTCATCAAAGAGCCAAGCTCTGCCCATGGAATGTTTCAATAGTACTGGATTTATAGTTTTCTAAGGGACGATTTATGATCCCTAATTTTCTGCAATAAAAAGCTCAGCAGGGATTCTCTGAATGAAATATCTTTAAACAAAGAAATAAATAAAAAAATCCGTGTGACAGTGAATGCAGACAATGCCATTCTTGGAGAGCTGCCCCTTTCGTGTTCCTGTTCCAGAATTAATCATGGAAGACCCTAATAAAGATTGCACAGTGAGAAAGGAAAGGAAGGCTATTAGACTTTGAAATAAATGCATTGCACAGTTGGAGAGGGCATTCTTAGTAATAAATTCACCTGTGGCACTTCAGAGCTATTGCCTTTAAATAAAAATAAAATGATCAGAAGGGTCTAAGGGAAAGGTTAAACATTTCTCAAACACACAGTGATGATTATATTATATAAATAACCTAGAGGGGGAGACAGTGTGTGAAGTCTGTGTATGTAAATGAAACTTAATCACAACTATATGCACTTGCCCTAGTTTAGGGCTCTGATTCACAATCCTTGTCAAATTTAGAAGCAGTGGCTGAAGAGGTTACCATTCCTAAGGGTCATCAGTCACCAGGCAGCAGAGACCATGAATCAGAGCATGCATCTGACACAGGTCACAGACCAGGGCATTTAGGTGAAGAGAGAATGACATGTTTTAAGTTAATTTGCCAGGCTGTGAATTATGACAGCTGAGAAGGAGACTTGTTGTCTCTTCCACTGATAAAGGGACGGGATAGAAAAATCCTAAGTCACCTTTTAAAAACTCCCACATAAATCACTAGGGTTGTGACCAAGAACTTCTGTTTTGAGAATCTGCTCCTGGTTGTTATCAGAGAGAAGATAATGTGCTGGATGGACATTTGCTCTAGTGCAGTATAATTGTTTTTCTAGGTAGAGTGTTGTTACACTACAGATAAGAACTGAGGCATGTGAAGGGTAAAGACTCAGACTTCCAGAGTATTAAGAAGCATAGAAATGGTGAAGGTGCCGTTCAAATAGCTGTCCCATTTCTAACCACTGTATTCTTCTTGTTCCTCATTTCTCCTGTGTTAGGGCTCCAACTTCGGTTCCCAAGCTTTAAACTTCCATGGCAAAAATACCCAAGAATTGAAGGAGGAGGCTCGTCCAAAGCCCCCACAAGCTCACAGCTGAAAGAAAATTTTTGCCTTAGCTAAGCATTAGATTGAGCCCTTGCCTAAACCCATTTAATACAAATAACAAGGAACTGCTAAACAGTGTTCTATTTTGACAGCAAACAATAGGCAGAAAAGGTTGGTGAAGATATTTGACTAACCAGTCTTTTTCTCATCAAAGTTTATTATGAAATAGAACAAGAATTGATGAGAATGCCTTCCTTCAGCTAATTTCTCTCACAAAGCACAACAGACTCAGTTAAAAGAGCTTCAGGATAGAGGGATAAGAAAACTACAACAAAGAGCAAGACATTTCAAGAAATTAATTTAAACTCGTTGCAGCTCTGGAAGACTACCAGCTAAGAGTGCTGATGCAGAACAGCTGGCTGAAAGGAAGGAAGTGTGTCTTTGGAAAGGTAATTTGTAAGTATTAAGTATGCAAGATTTGCTATCTATCATCTATCTCTGCTCCAAAACATTTTACAAGCACTGGGCATTTTGCCCATGACTGTCCTGCAGGACCTGGGAGTACTTCCTAGCTCCTCTGTGTAGGTATTCATGCCAGCTTCATCCAGTATTGTGTCAAGCACAGACCCAGTTGCAGACTGGCCCCTGCCACCCCATGCAGTGGAAAACCAGGCTTAGGGTCCAGGGCTAACGGGTACAAATTAAAACACAGAAACTTCCATCTCCATGTGAGGAGGAACTTCTTTGCTGTGAGGGTGCCAGAGCCCTGGCACAGGCTGCCCAGAGAGGCTGTGCAGGCTCCTTCTCTGGAGATCTTCCCAACCCGCCTGGCTGCCGCCCTGTGCCCCGTGCTCTGGGTGTCCCTGCTGGAGCAGGGGGGCTGGACTGGATGATCTCTAGAGGTGCCTTCCAACCTTAACCATTCTGTGATTCTAAGCTGGACAGGGAGTATGTGCCAGGAGCTAACTTGTCCCATACTCTGCAGTCAATGTATGTGAGCAAAGTAGAGCAGGAGATGGCATTTATAAATATCTCATTCATTCTTCTCCTAGAAAAAAAAAAAAAAAAGTAATCTGCACCTTGATTATTCACTGCTCTTACAAAGTTGAAGCTTTTTTTTTTCTGAAGATTCACTGCATTTCTGGTCTGACAAGAATGTAAAATAAGATTTTTTTTTCTTGCAGGTATGAGTGTTCCAGCTATCTATAAATATTCCAGTAAAGATATTTACAGTATTTTTGTTCAATATTATATCAGAACAGAGACTTTAGGAAACATATACATGTAGCCCTATAGCCTTGGCATCCCAGTCTACCAAAAATGTAGCATTTTCTGATGCAGACAGTGGTATCTGGCTTCTATACCAAATAGTAATAACATTTATTTCGCATAAGTAGAAACATCCCTACAAAACAACAGCTTCCCACAACATACAGGCATTCAAAACTAAAGTTCTGCAATCCATTCAGTCAGATGGCTAGATTAAATTTTGGAGACAAAATGAAATGGATTTTCTGTATAATTTAGAGAGAATTCTAACTTTTCAGTAAATGAGACATCACTGATGCAGCAGTGTCCTAATCTGATGAAATACATCAGCTGTCTAACTTAGGCACCTAGGCAGGTTCTATTTCTATGATGTGATCAAGAGGAACTTTTCTTCTTTTTAAATACTATTGGAATTAGACATAATGAAAAGGAGGAAAGGAAAGGAAAGGAAAGGAAAGGAAAGGAAAGGAAAGGAAAGGAAAGGAAAGGAAAGGAAAGGA
>VZSV01000023.1:3456859-3486423 GCA_013398735.1 Nothocercus julius | reverse complement strand
GAGGAAACGGCCACAAACTGAAGCACCAAAAGTTCCACAGGAACTTTAGGAAAAATTTCTTGCCAGTGAGGGTGCCAGAGCCCTGGCACAGGCTGCCCAGGGAGGCTGTGCAGGCTCCTTCTCTGGAGATCTTCCCAACCCGCTTGGACGCCGTCCTGAGCCACCTGCTGTAGGTGACCCTGCGTGTGCAGGGGGGTTGGACTAGATGGTCTCTAGAGGTCCCTGCCAACCTTGAGCATTCTAGGATTCTATGAAACTAAAAACCTTTATCACGTTAAATTTTCAGAAAATGTGTAATTTACTAGGTTAGAAGCTTGAGTTTTTTCAGGAAATTATTAGTTTCAATTCTTCACCACTACGAGGATTATACCAGCCTTATTTCCAACAAAGAACTTTCTATATTATCTTTTACTAAAATTCTATTCTCTAGTAGGCAAGCATTATTGCCACTGAATACAATCGGAATTGTTTGTGCAAAAGATGAATGCCCCTTTGTGCCTCATGTTACAGATCTTGCATCCTGATATGAGCATGAAGAGTTAGAATTCTATGGAAAAAGCATAGCAATCCATTAGATTACATTTTTACATTTCAAAATGGGAATTTAACAATTGTTCATTTCTGATAATTTAAGTCAATTAAACCATGCATCTTTAAAAGGAAGCATATGCAGAGTGGTGCCTTGTTTATACACTAACAATACAAAAAGGAAATGTGGTGGATATTTTCAAGAGCACAATCAGAAGATAATGCTTTTATACAGATCTTATTAGGAGTAAATATTATGCTGGGTAATTCTTTCTACTCATAATAGGATGTGGAACAGAAAAAAATCCACTTGCTGCAACAAAAGCCCAAGCACATTTCCAAAGCCGGCAGCCAGGGACGGAGTATTCCCCACGCACACGGTGAGCGTATTTAGCATGGAAATATGC
The DNA here is from genome assembly GCA_013398735.1 of Nothocercus julius. Taxonomy (NCBI): domain Eukaryota; kingdom Metazoa; phylum Chordata; class Aves; order Tinamiformes; family Tinamidae; genus Nothocercus; species Nothocercus julius. The sequence continues at coordinate 3,485,488 of VZSV01000023.1, read as the reverse complement.
AGGGTGACAGACAAAAGCAGCCGCACTGCTGGGTCTCTTAACTGAAAGATAGGCTGGACTTCTGCTGAGAGACTTCATTTCCTTTTACCTTTTTCTTTTGCCTTCATGCGCCTACCTCCACCCCTACCTCCAGGCTCCCTGAGGAGGGCCAGCGAGCCCTGTCCTTACGCATTTCCCTCGCTCCTTTAAAGTGGCTGGACGGGAAGTCGAGGGGTGTCTGACAAGCACTGCCTACACTTACTGAAGACCCAATGGAGAAAACCAGCAAGTAGCAGTGACAAGGGGCACACCGTGCTTGAAAATAAAAGCTCCGTCAAATGGAAACGACAGACAGGGAGGTCTCTGACAGGAAACCAGGCAGGTCTGCCTGGCTTTCAGTGCTAGCGCACACAGCCTGGAGACAGAAGATGCTGCTGCCTATTAAGTCTCCTGCAACACTTTAATGGGTCTCAGAGCAGAGGCTCTGTCCCTCACAAGCTGCAGATTTGCGCAGATTTGCCAGAAATTGTAACTGCTGTGTTGAGGGGGGGGGTGAGAATGTTATTGTTCATAATCACTTGTAGTTCATAAATATTTAAAGTTAATAGTATGTACCATAAAAATAACGGATAGTATTCCTTTTCCTTCTGATGTGTACACAAGGCGCTCTAGCAGGTCAGCGAGGCCCAGGGCAGCTGCCGTTCCCCTCAGCGCGTCTGAGGAGACCGCGCAAGCAACCGGGAGACGGCGAGGCTGGCGAGGCACGCGGGCCGAGGCAGCCCGGCAGCCGCCCGTGCCGCTCTCCGCTCCTCCCAGCCGCGCTCCCAGCCGCATCACCCCGCTGCCTCCCCGGAGCTGCCTCCAGCGCGTGGCCGACCCTCCGGAGCGCTGACTCAGCTCTGCGGGCTGTCAGAACACTCACCCAGCAGGAAGAAAAGGAAAAAGAAACAAAAAAGAAGCAAACAAGCTTTCGCCAGGCTAGTGCTGACACAAAATCCTGAGGGATCTGATGAGTGCCAGAGGCTGTTGCACCCCCTGGCCTGAGGAAACGCGAGGGATGTGGAGGAGGAAGGGGGCAGGCGGGCCCTTTCCAGACGCCTCCCAAACGGCACCTGCGGCGTGTTCACACTGGGGCGCAGCTTCCTCGGCGCCGCCGCCAGTCTCACCCGCGGCCGCTGCCGTTCCGCCCTCTCTCCCAGGCCCTGCCAACCCTGGACCCTGGAGGGCCTTTCTCAGCAAGCTGACCTGATGGAAAAGCAACCGCTTCCGCTCTGCGAAGGAGCGGGTTTCTGCTGACGCAGCGCACGGAGAGGGCTCCGGCAGGGCCCCGGGAGCCGGGGAGCGCCGCGACGGGAGAGGCGGAAGGCGGCAAGCAGCGGTTACGTGGGCCTTGCCCGGCGAGGTGCCAGGGCTACGGCGCCTCCACACCTGCTCTGCGTGACTGTGCCAGGTGCTGGTAGCAGCGCAGGGGCTTTCAGCTGCCCAGAGCTTACACAGTGTCCCTCGGGAGGCAGCAGGGCCTGTTCCGAAGGCGGCTCCGTCGCTGGGTATCCACCGCAGGCTGTTCACAAGTAGCTTCAAGAGTTGCAACCTTTGGTGCGGTTGCTTTGGTGGAGCAGAAACCCTCTTAAGGGGCGTCTTCTGTGTCAGCAACAGCCCGTCAGCATCAGAGCACGAGCTGACTTAGAGCAGTACTTTTTCCCAGCACAGCTGTGAAGCGAGCAGCATCCTGGGCAAGCTCTTAGCGAGCCCAGGCTGCCCGAAAGCTCTCCGGGAGGCAGAGCCGGGGAAAGGACACGGCGTTGCCAGAGGTGGATTGGTCCGATTCAAAGATATTACTTTGTTAGTTGCTGTAGGAGCCCTTGCGGCTGCTGCCTCCTCAGGCAGAAATCCTGAACAGTGTCAAGTTCAATATGCGTCAAGTCCCACAGTGTCAATACTCAAACACGGCGTCAAGTCTCCTAGAGGTAAAGGGGAGGAAAGTGCCCAGCAGTCAGGACTCGGGAAGTTCTGTGGCTTCAAAGCAAGCAGGTAACAAACTCGGCATTCCCGTTTGCATTATTAAATAGCGACTGCCCAGAGCGGCGCCTCTGCTTAAAATACACCCTGCATGCCAGCACACAGGGCAGCGGGCACGAGGTACCGAAACACCCGCAAGCCCTTAGAGAAACCCCCAAACCTGAATCCAAAACTTCCTCTCACTAAAACCCTAGGACTGCCCTGCAAGGGGCAGCTAAAGCAGAGAGCTGGGGTGGCAGGAGCCACTTGCTGTGTGCGCCGTGGTCCTGCACACACGGCCAGGACTGCCGAGCCCACGGAGGAGACGGAGCGAGGGCTAACAACGGCGTGATCACAAAACTGTGTTGGCTTATTTTTTCTCTTTTTTTTTTTTTTTGCCTCAGAAGATAAGAACAGTTGGAGGATATGCTGTGGGGCCTCAGCGAATCTACCGCCAGCATTTGCTGTTTGAGGCTTTCATCCATCGAGTTTAATCCAAATTAGTAGGAGCTTCAGAAAAGGATTCTGGCAGAGTCACAGCTGGAAAGATTTTCATCATTAATTCTGCCAAGCATATAAAAATACAATTAAAAAAAAGGGAGGGGGGCAGGGGATATGACAGTTCTTGGCACAAACATGTTTTGTTTAGCTTTAAAAGTAAAAACAAAAGACAAAAAAATCTATATTTAATTAAGAAACGTTCTATATCTTTGTCTACTTTGTCATTTTTATGTAAGGCTTCAAAAGCTATTCTAAAAATAATTTTTTACTAAAGCAGATTCTTTTTCTTTTTTATTATTTTTATAAAGAGGGGCAGGGGGCTCCACTTCCCTTGCCCCAAAGGCACAGGCCTGTGCACCTTTTTGGCAGGTCATTCCCTGTAGCAAACAGAAGTGGTTTATCAAGTTCAAACTGCGGCTTGTCAGCTAGCCCCGGAGAACACCGGAATACCGGAACAGAACAAACAGACACAGCACTTGGGAGCCTGTGAAAATCTGCCTGTCTCTGCGAGCTGCTGTCCCTCAGGCAGACAAAACTGAATGGCCAACCACTGTCCATACCGGCTGCCTTGAAATTCCATCATTGAGCAGATTCATCATGTTACGAGTAAGAATAAGCTGATTTCCAGTACTGCTCTCAGAGAACCGTACATAGGTTCACACATCCATCTGCAACAGCTCTTGTCACAAGCAGTGGAGACTAAAAGGTGAAACTTTCCAAATGCCAATCCTGACAAAAATGCATTCTGATTAAGCAATCCAGCCCCTCTCTCCCCATATAATTTCATTACTTTTTTTTTTTTTTTTTTTTCCTAGGGAATGTTGTGTAAAGGAGAGCACTTCAAGCCAAAGTATACAATTACTATCTGGTACATATGCATTTTGAAGACAGTAGACTCTCCTAAATTTCCTAGATTGTTATTGTTTTATTTTTATTTTTTATTTTTGCAAGATAAAAGCCAAGACAGAAGTGTCTCTCCCATGGGACTGCATGTGACTTTAGTTATTCAAGGCAGTTACTGCAGTAAACATATCACATCTGCCTAGCACTTCTAATCTCAGGACCTCACAGCTTTATACAAACAATTGCAAATCAAACCTGTAGAGAAGAACGTTTTATAAAGTTCTGCTTTATGAAGTGCAGGCAAAGAAGCATCATTCCAGTCAGTCATGTACATAAGGCATGGGAGCACAATTTAGTACAGAGGATTGCCTGTGTGTGAGGACCAATCCCTCCAGTTGACTAGACCCAACTACCACGGGATTTCATCTACATAAACAAAAACCATTTTCACCTCTAGCCAAAAACCACATTTTATGGACCTTCCCTATTACTTGCTAAGAACTTCCATAGCTAAATTTATCTTGTACTGGAATTACATACTTGCTTGATCCAAAATGCAATCATCAACATAATTCCCACTCTTCAGTGGGAATCCCTCGTATCAGGCAAAGACACTGTGCGCTGTCCAGTTCTGGCACTAAACATCTGTCCCTAGTCATCACTCAGGGACATCACATCTTTTGGTCCAGATTTGCACAGAAAGAAATATAATGATTAATTGTTATGTGCTTGCTTTGCCAATGGTATCTCCTTATGGAGCTGTGATTGTTTAATTAAGAGTTACGCATTTGACTGAAATGAATTACTCAGCCCAACACAAACAACAACATGATCTGGATATTTTTTTGAACTGTGGAGGAACCAATCTATGAAGTGATAATGAATCACTGCTCGGGAAAGCTTTAAATTATACTTTTCTATAACAAGTAGTGTTTTCATTTAAAAAAAATGTGAAAAGCAAATTTTTAATAAAAAATAGTTTTGGAAAGAATCAAAACAGTAATAATACTATACTGTTTTGACATTCTTGGAAGGGGAGGTATTTTAAGTATTTTTATTTAAAACAACAGAAAATTAGGATTAGAATCCTAAATGATGACTGACAATCATCATTTCTTTGCACGAAATATTCCAGTACTCCAAAACGCCGAAGGTTAATGAGAGCTGTACTCATATATTACCGCCATTTTCTTGGAAGAGAAAGGAAATAGGTCTCTGTCCTCAATACTTGAGCTGCTACGGACAAAATCTGTAGATCCTGGATGGCTGTGAGACCTTGTTGAGCCTTGACCATTTGTCAAGCTTGTTCAAGCTGTCCAAAAGTTAAAAGATTTCATATAAGTAAATAAATAAGGGAAGGCAGAGCACACAAGTAATGCAGAGAAAATCTATTTCCCCATTTTTTCTGTCTCCTCTCCCTGTAGATTTGTGGGAGACCTGGCGGCCAGAATCACTCCCATCAGGTAAAGGGGACCTATCAACTCAACAGCCCGCTCGCTAGAGCCTGGCAGCCTCGGCCCACATGACCTCGTGTCCATTTGCAGCTCCTTCCTCTATCCAGTTTGCTGCAGAGCAGAGCAAAGCTCACCAAAAATAACATTTGTTCTTCAAAACTGGAAAATGGCACAAACCACGCCAAAGGAGAGAATGACAACAGAGTGAGTGCAGCGGGGGCTCATGAACTGACCCTCCCTGCCAGGGACAGGAAACTGCAAAGTTAAGAAAAGACACTGAATGGAACTTGATTGAATGAAAGCACCAGCAACCGCTGCCATCAATGGCCAAATCCTGCCAAAATGCTGATTTGCCTGCATACGAGAGAGAAAACTCACACAAATTCGACAATCTCTCACTGGACTTTATCACAACTCTAGTTATACCTCTCTGCTTTGCAAGTCTGTGCATACAATAATTTGGAACATGTACACTAAATGAAAAAAAAAATGTAGGGATCAGAAATATTTCCAAATGATAGTCTTCATGCTGGGGATTGGTATAGTTTGAACATCTGATTTCAATTCTGTATTATTTTTGATTAGTGAATGTTGATGGAGTGCCCCAAATATGCCAATAGTTTCTGTTCAAAATGGTATTCTTCAGCAATTATAGAGCAGTTACATATGAACTGCTAACAGAGGCTATACACCACTGAATGGACTAAAAATTGGACCAGACAAAGAAGAAATAAACTAAATCATTCTTTTTGAACAACAAGAGCCAGATTTGCCACTACCTTTCATCATGTATAGCCATTTAGATCATGTCTGTGTAGGGTAACTTCTATGAAAATAAAATTACAAATGTGTCATAAATCTATCTACAAAAATTCCTTGCTCAAGAAGAACAGAAAGTGATTTCTATTTGTAACGTAATAAAAGCTGAATGCCAAACTGCAATACTAAAATTGAAGCCCTAAGTTAAATGAAGACGATTTTGCAGAAGCAGTAGTTTTTTGATGTAATATTTGAAAGTGATCAATTCAAATTCTGCTTTTGAAAAAGAAATTTCTGAGCTTTGATCTTGTTCCAAGTTTAGCCCAGAACAACTATTATATGGCTGACATTAAAAGTCTCAAAACAAAGTGATTTATAGTGGAACCAGAGAAAATAAATCAGTATTTCAGAACTTCCTAAGACAGCACAGATTAGATCCAGAAGGTCAAAGTTGTCATTGAGTATTTGAGCTCTCCCTGCAGCAACTGAGGACCACAACATACAGAAAAGTGAATTTAGCTAATGAACTAAATCAGATACGCACATTGTCTTGTGGCTGCCTAGATATCATTGTTTTTTGGAGCGACTCTTCAAAGACTATGATCTACAAAAATTATAAAACAGCCACAGTCAGTAAATTAGGATGCAAGGCTGGAAAAAGTTTCACCAACGCCCTGCTGGAGCATGTTTGACCATATTTGACCACCAAAATAAGAAAAACCATTAACATCCTGAATTAATGGGCTTAGTGGTTTTCAAATAAGGTATTTTCATGATGGACACGGTGTGGATTCAGCAAAGTTCTCTCTCTAACAAATACAGCTTCAATTTCAAAGATGTGATTAGGCTTAATACCATTAGGGAATCATTACTGATTTTATGCTGTTGTTGTTACTGCTTAAACTATCAGTTTCTGAACCAAAAATTGCAGACAGTTGGCTTGACCAAGAGTCAAGGTTTAGGAATGCAAGAGCAAATCCAAGGTACAGATGAGCTTCAGATGTGGACAGACTTCATAGGGCTTAATGGGCTCTCCAGAGTGTGTCAGGTCACAGAGGCTTTTTTGTGGATGCATTTGTTTCTTTATGTTTTTTGGTTGGTTGGTTTAAGCACTCTTGGCCTCAACCAGAGCAATCGGAATTCATACGAGCAGTTACTGCATGCAACAATTAAAAAAAAAGCCTCACAAGCTTAGCTGTTTTTATTGTACATCATTTACAAAAAAACAAATGAAAATGATCTTCTTAATAAGCAATCCTTGATCACCACCACGTGTTTCTAAAACAGCCAGATGTTCACAGTTTAAGAAGCCAAATAATACTACTACTTTTTTGTAAATGTTAATGGTGAAAGAACAATAATAATGGTTTTAGTCAATCATCATTAGTACTTAAAAGTACAAATATAAATTAAATAAGGCTCAAAAAACTTGTACAATAAAATCTGCTATAAACAAAACTAATTAAAAAAACTGCTCTCAACCTGTGTTGTGGGTTTCATCTTGTTTTAAAAATCAAGAGCAGTATTTTTCTGAAGCATCCAGATGAGTGTGCACATCCAGATGTCCTTACAAAAGAAACACGATCTTCATTCTTTCCTCATTTTTTAATGTGTTTATATTATATTTTACTTCTGGTTGTCTTTTTCTTCCTTGGCAATCCTTTTTGTCACACCACTGAAATACTTCTCACGAAAAGAATTGTGTCCCTTGTATGGCATATATTGACCATCCAACGAGTAAGAATTGTGATCTTGATCCTGCGTGATATCAAAAGACAAGCATTAGAATTCATGGTAGCATCTTGGGCGTCTATCGCCAATGTCTGTCCTCAAAACTTTCAAACAATTGCAAACAAAATCAAGTATGTGCCATTGAATTACACAAATTAAGTCACCAGATTGATTAAAGAATTCTAAAGGTACAATGATAAGGTTCCATTAGAATTAAGAACACAGATACTCTATTGCAAGCTCTAATATCAAACACAAATGACAACTCGTACGTAATGGATAATATGGCATGTAACATTGACAAATACAATCTGCAAGCAGACATTTTTAAGAATTCAATCAAATTTCCATTACTCTATTGTATGCAAGTTGCTAATCTCAGACATTTGAAACTTAACTATGCTGAATCACTGGAAATATCCCTGCTACCATCAAGAGAGTTCGATCCTTGCATGAATGAATGGGAACACAGGTACTACGCCACCCAAACTTTTGCAATGGAAAATCTAAAGACTACTTTCTGGAAAAAGTACCATCTGAGTGACTAGATTTTCCAGAGGTTCACGGAAAGCAGATACAAACAGGAAAGGAACAGAATGGCTAACATGAGTTCCTACAAATAGTAAAGAGCTACAGAGGGCGTTTTCCTTGTTTAGTTTTTACTTTCCTCTGAAAGTTATAATTGACACTGCAAATCCTTACATATAACACCTATACTCTTGACATCAGTCAAGAGTACAGTATAGAAAATTTGACCAGTATAGGCACAAAGGTCTACCTTGTCACATATAATGGTTTTATACAATTAAATATTGAGAATTATTTTTATCAATATTCTAAGATACATGATACATCTAACAAATTTCAGTGCTAAAGAAAACTGATAGTGATGTTAAAAACAGTTAAACTAACACCAACCACAAGTGCTAATCACACACACTCACAAGATGTGAGACTGCTTATATCACTTCCAAGAAAAACCAAACTCTGCAAAGAAAAAATAAAAAGATACAACAGAACTAGAACTCTTCTCTGAAAAGTGTTTCTCCTCGACACGAGCTCATGGCTTACTGCACGTTTTTGCTCTAAGCAGGGCAGCACCGTAACAGATCGGTTGACTACGGGTTGATCACCTGTGAAACACAGCTATCTCTAATACCCTTCTTGGGTTCATAATCAACAGGTTTTTAAAACATCCATGGCAAAAATTTCTAGTGGGAGACAGAAAACAGGGAGAACTTACGACAAAGATGACATTCTCCCCTCATAACCAGCCTGTACCCACTAGTTCTTCATTATATAGAACCAGTCCGCGCAGAAGAGCGCGTCTCCTTTCCCTGAATTCACAGGTTGATAATCCCTCTTCACCCTTAACATAGATTTTTAGGTATCTCATTTGGTAGATTGAGTGGAAAGTGTTTTAAATAAAATCTTATGTAGTTTACATGTTATGAGAAATTAAAGATCATACTAGTGTCAGCTCTCCCTTAAGCCATTATCTGTCCAGTGCAGTCAACATACATGTTTTTCCTTTCCTACCTTTTGTTTCTTTTTTTGTTGTTGTTGTTTTATTTGTTTTAAGGTCAAACTCTGAGAATGGAGCTGAACTGCAGTGCTTGCAAGCAGACAGTCCCTTTCTTCCTCTTAACACGCCTTACTGGACGATGAAGAGGGAGTACTGCTTGTGCTCTACAGCTTGAAGTAAGGATGACTAGAAAGCACGAGGAAGCCTTTGTCGCTTCATTTCCTTTGGAACCACATACAATGTTAGTTTTCTGGACCATGTTTGTAACTGGCAATTCTGCAAAAACTAGTGAAACCTCTCCAGAAGGCAGCGCCTTCGCCCTGTGTCAAGACTGATCAGTAATAATCCGCTTACTCGGCAGCAAGTCAGGTGTTGCTGCATTTACACCAGCACTACTAGAAAACAAAGATTTCCTCCTTTAGTTATACAGGTGAGAACTGAGGTTGTTCCTTACCCACTAGTCATTTTGTTTTATCATCCTTGCTTTTGACTTTGAATAACTTAAGGTCTCAAAACAACAGTCTAATCACAAACAACAGCCATTATATAAAAGTTTTACTCGGTGATGTTTAACAGTGACTCCTGCGACAATCCAAACCCAGCAAAACTCTGGTCAAAAGTAAATGCTACCAAAGAGATTTCAACTAGTGTTTTCAACTTAATGTTATTTTCTAAAGATAACTCTAAAAAAGGTGTCACACACTTTCAATAAATAATAAAAAAAGTAGCAGAAAGAAGAGGAAGCTTACAGATAAAAAAAGTGAAAATTGTTTTTATTTAAATCTTTGTAGATATTATTATTCAAAAGTTTTTTTTATAAATCTACAGGACTCAGGTCAATGTTAGGTATCTAGGTATCCACATTCAGCTTTTGTTCAAAAAGCTTCCTTGCCTTATCACACCTGGTGCTAGACAGTAGCTACAGAAACCATTTGCACTAACGCTATACAGCTATAAACAACATCATGTAGCTTCCAAATCAAGGACAGAAGGGTCATATCCAGGGACAGACACTGCTAAGTTGGATAGGAAAAAATCAACATCAATAAAGATTCTGAGTGTGACTGTAAGGGCTGAAAATGTCAGAGCCATTCAGCTTTGTGGATTTGTAAACCCAACGAGCCACAGCCCTCTCCTTTTTTAGAGTTTGCACTTCCATAAGTTGTCCATTTTATCTTTTTTTTTTTTTTCTCCTTCTCCATTTTATCCATTTTCTAGGTGTCTTTCTGAATCCTTGTCACTTAAAGACTTCTCCTCCAACATTTTTTAAAAGTCCTGATTAGAAACTGTGGAATGAGGTAGCATTTACCAGGCAAATAGATATGCTGTTGTCTCCAAGACTGCCATCAAAAGAGTGAAACAAGCACCACAGTGCTAGCAACTCTGCAGTGGCCAAAAAAGCAATATGGGAAAACCAGCAACCCTCAGGAAATAGAGAGTCAGATGCATCATTATAAAAAAATGGAATACCAAACCATAACGACAGTTAGCAACTTCCTCCGTTCCGAAAATAGGGCACTGACCACCAGATATAGATTCCCAGGAACGCTTCTGGATTACTTGGTAGTTGTTATGTGTCAATTTTCTTAGTGAGTAACCACTTAATAATTTGACATTTAAATTAAAAAATATTGGATGCAACAAAAATGTTGGATTGGATACAACAAAAATATATATTTCATATATATACATGGAAGATATATATGGATAGAACAGATTGAGACTTTTCAGTCTTATATAAGTAGATTTTTAAGTGTTCTTGAAAAGCAACCTGGCATAATGAGAAGCTCATTTTCACTTGGATCAGTCCAGAAGAATTGCTTCAAACTGTCTCTGACCTACATCAAAAGACTGGACTTCTAGGAGATAACAGTTCACAAGCCTGAACAGCAGGTTCACAAATCTGCTGAGCCAACAGCTACTAATATTTTTCCACTACCACCGCATTTCATTTTTTAAATATGAACACTCACAGTGTCCTTGGAGAGCTGAACTTTCTTAGTGCCACAAAAACTCTCTACCGTTGAACAAGACTAGACTAATACAAACCTACCCGCTCTAATATCACTTCCTTAGAGAGTAATAAATCAGGTTGGTAACCCCTCACCTCATATTACATCTATTTTGTTCCTCTCCCATTTTTGATTTTGTTCTTCACTTCTCTCATTCTCCTACTTTTTGAATATCAGAAAACTAATGTGGCTACTGTGTTACAGTTAACTGCCCTCTACAACTGCCTTCACTCATTCATTTTTATTATCATCATCACAATATGTTAAAACGGGTGGTTACTAGTGACAATGATGCTTGTCCAAAGTAAGCCTTAAATGCAAAACAAAAGCCTCACATTCACAACTCTTCTGCTTATATTGCGCACTTGCGTGAAAAATATATTCATTTCAACATTGTGTTCTCTAAGAAATATTTTTCAGTTGGCATAAAATTTCGTTGTAAACTTAAATAGAAGGGACTGGACACTTAAAAATCTAAATTATATATCACATTTTGTGATGTTTCAAACCCAACACACATGACCTTCAGGCTTGTGATTGATTTTACTAGCTAACGGTTCCAACTAGAAGCATCTTCATTTTGCTCTCCTGTGCATTGTAGGCACAATAAAATTGTATCATCAATTTCATGCTGAGCACCCGATGAAATTCCTCTTCAGTTAAGAGTTTAGAATATAACTACTGGAAAGGAATTTATGTGAAATTCACAATTCATTACCGGTGGCAAACACCGCGGATCCTGAAGTGCATGGTTTGTAAAATCTCAGTCCCTTGTGAATACTACACTAAGCTAAGCTACAAGGGATAGCTGAGTTCTGGTTATAAGCCTGTTTAGTAAAGCACACAGAAACTGCCTGGAAACATGCATGTATATGAATAAAGATTTATCCTTTCATATAGGTGCAGAGGGGATGGATAAGCCTAAAATTCACTAGCTGGAGCTATCTGGTGGAACAGAAGTTAACTACCTTAAAGGTTTTCCCCTATCTTAACATCTCAAAAAAACATCTTCAAGAGTGAAGACTCAGTTAAGAGGCACTGAGAAGGGCAGGTATTCACACAGGTAGTAAGATGCCGAACAATGTGACTAAAATATACAATATATACAAAATGTATACAAAATATACAAAATATACAAGGAATCAATACGCATCTTGTTACCTACGCAGGTACTGCATCACCAGAGAGAGTACATTAGCTTTTGGAATCTTTAAGTTTTCTAAAAGACTCTGGTGTTACTTGAGAAGTTAAGCCATCACTAACATTACCAGTGTAGCACTGAAGCCCTGCTGAGTTGTTAGTGCAAGCACCATGCAGACACAGCAGTCTGCCTCTGCCTCCTGTCATGTAAAATAGTTCTTCCACTTGACAAGGAAGAACACCTGCTCACCTGCTCTGTGTGTGTTTTCATTAAGCACTTGCTTCACCTTGGTTTTGTGCATCTTTACGAGGAAGAGTTGAGAGGAAAAGGCAGAAAGAATGGGAAGAAGACGTGAAGGCAAAATTCTCATGTCTCAGTGCTTCAGGAGAGGCTCTTAGTGCTACAAAATAAGAGGGGCGGGGGGCGTAAACCCCTGCTTTGCTTTGCTTCATTGTACTTACGTCACAGATACAGTAATTTTTTTTCTAAAAATTACATTCCTCTTGTCTCACCATTGATTTAAAGATCAAAAGTACCACTGTAAAGATGCAATGCTAGAACTGCAATATGGTGTACATATACTGCCAGATTCATAACAGTATTTAGTACTCACTTGGGCACCTAATTATAATTTGGAATGAGTGGGAATTTAGGCATCTAAGCATCTTTGTGGATCTGACTCACACTGTCCACTTTCCCAAGAAAAGCATATGCGATTTCCGCAAGCAAGAATAACTTTAAAGATCCTTTCACACTGTTACACAGCTTGCACAGAATAAAAAGTTTACCAAAAGCTGAGGAGAAAAAAGAAACACTTAAACCAGAACCCTCCCTTCAATCACTGCACTGTTTAAAGAAATGTGTGGCAGCTACAAAAGCTCTAACTCTTATAAAAATCTCAAGAGCAATACAAATGAAGATCAAATGCTGAGTAACAGACAAACCTTTCAGGAATGTAATAGCTACCATTTTACACACTGTAATCAGAATTTGAGCTTACCTTGAATTCTTTCACCTTTTCCATGGTTATCAGGCGCCTTGATGTGTGGCTGGAAAGCATCTGCTCGCAGTTACTAATAAGTTTCAGACATGGGTGCCGGGGAATGATCTCTTCTGTATATCTGGAAGAAATAAAAATTCAGAGAGTTGTAAGCTCATGAACCGGATCACTTCCGCTGGAAACACAAAATTCATAGGAGATTCTTTACAAAATGGCTTACCTAGGAATTGCTACACCTTTTAGGGTCTAATTTACTAGATACTCAGGTATCTGTTTTCAAAGTTTTTCCATTATGTATTCCAATCATCTTGTGCCATAAAACATACAGAATAAATGAAAATCTGACAGTAAAGAGGAAGAGGAATCCCCAAATCCATTTTCTATATATATTTACATGTTTTTAATGTATGTGTGCCTGGATTATTTCAAAAGGAAAATTTCTTAGGCAGTCAGGAATAGTAACTTATCCTGTCAGGAGCTATGGTTTTAAAAAACCATATGATCCCACGGTCAACATATATAAAGGCGCAGCAGAAGAAGCCCTAACTCCTGCTCCCTAAAGGGAGATGATTATACCCAAATTCCAAACCATATCAGAACAACTTCCAATAGATAGTGACATCCCCGGAGCTCAGAAATTGGTGTTACCAGTGTATCACATTGCAATTTCTTTGTCAAATGAAGAAAAAAATCTCAAGGAAAAGATACGGATTACATTCAACATCACATGGTAGTAACACCAGCTAAACCCTGTCTGTATCAGCAGTCACAGTTTTAAATAGCACACTATTTCTCCAGACACAGCTTTCTCCAGATTATATATGCTCTTTCTAATGCTCCAGATGCTGAAAGTGGAGTTTTGGATTTAAGAGCTGTGTGTGAGAATGGAGAGAAAGTAGTACTGATCTACCTAATAACATAAATATGAGATTGGACATCCTTTCTATACACTACAGTACAGACTAGCTATTCAGGACTGGTTTCTGTAATAAGCTTATGCATAGTATCTATTACAACATAATACAAAAATAGTATATTACATTGTCACTAATCATAACTTCATATAAAATGATTACTCTCATGATCTCCCCATGCCTGGAAGTCAACAGAAGTCAGTCATTAAAAAGCAGAACTAAACAATATTCACACCTCCCATTTGAACTTAAAAGATACAAAGAAGGAACCCTCTATTTTTTTTTTTCCAACATAGAAGTGGATTTTATGAGTGCACTTTACCAAGTAAACGTTTTGTTCAGGTAGAAAGAGGAACCTAGTATAGTGCAACTGAAAATAGCTCTCTATATAAACGTATAGGCTTGCTGGGAGACAGTAGGCAAATGCACAAAATACCATCTTCACAAGGCTGCTTAGGCAAAAAAAATAAACTGAGATGGATGGAGGAGAAATCCAAGAACATACAAAGCACACATTACAAAAAACTAATTCCCTAGCCTTAGCTTGATGTCATAGGGAAGCAATGTAAACTTCTCTAGATCATTTTGCAATTCACTAACAGCAGCAGATTGGTGGGGAGGGGGCAGAAGACCCTCATCTGACAGCCACAATAGCCCAGGATTTGGTGGAAATACAGCTGTGGCTATTTTTAACACTAATTTCAGACACTCAATTGTTTGCACAGCATTTGCAGATAAAATAATATTATAACAACAAAAACAAACTCAGACTCAACAATGCTTTCAATGTCAGTTTGAAAGAGTAAACTTTGGAAAGAGTTGCTCTCTTGAAGAGTAAGAGATAATCATCACTTTGTTAAAAAAAAATCTTGTCAGCATTAATACACATAGTTCTTCCTATACACTTTCAGGTAAAACTCAGTTCATTATCAAATGAGTAATATACTAGCATATAATAGCAGTGGTTTCAAAATCAAATCTGTATTAAAATGGATTTAAACTAATAAACAACGATCACAAACAACAACTTAACCTGACAGCAGGTGGTGCCAAGGGACACTCCAATAGCTCAATATATTACTAACATCCATCTATCTCTTCCCTGTATTTGTTTTAGTATGTTCCAATGTTCCTCATTGCAGCTGAAAATAAAATGATTATACTAATAATCTGTTCTTACTGAGTGACTTCAGTATTTTAATCTTCACTGCATAGTCAGCTCATAGAAGAGGGTACAAATACACGCTTAAAGCAGACAACCAAACTACAGTTTGAGAGCTTATTTCCTCAAAACATCCACTGAATGATGAATTATCCATGACAGTATGTCAATGTATAATTGTCAGTGACACTTCTTTTGTCTGAAAAGTTTTACAAAAATAGTCTAAAGACATGCAAGCTACAAGAGCAGTACTCTTCTGTTACCAAAGACCGTGCAGAGATCTGATGCAACAGAGCTTTTTGACTCCCAAATTTTCAAAACAGCATGTGATATTATACCTAGGATTGCCATAAGCCATTTCCATGGTGAAACCTGAGTCAACGCCCAGTTTTATAACATTGCAGAAACACATGACGATATTGAAGCTTTCTTTAGAGCCCATCTACATCTGGGAGTTATTTAGAAACAGCTACTACACATCAACTCCCCACCTTAATAGATCTTAATAGAACTTGCTTCAGAAAACAAGATGACCCCTTAGACAAGACTTGCAGAACTAAGGTATGCGAACAGATGTCTCTTCTCTTACGACCTTCTCTGACTTCTTCAGACACTCTCCATCCCAACACTTGCCACGTGTTCGAGCACATTTACAACTCCTCATCCTCTAGAGCATCACAGTCCTAATCTGAGGCTGCCCTCCTGAGCAGACATCACCACCCAGGCCCTCCTGGCCTCTCCCTCCTTTAACTGCACTATTTCCTGCACTTCTGCCTCTCACATGCCATTTCTTAGCAAGATGACTTTTGATTTCCCAGAAAAATGTTAAGCTGGTGGTGCCAAGCCCTAAAGAGCCACAGATGTTCTCTTACAGAACCTGGTCTTCAACTCTTGTCAACTACTCTAACAGACACACTTTCCTGCTACTACCTGCTATCATTCCTGCACTAATTTTCAAAGTCTAATTTTCAAAGCTTAAACCTCAACCCACTGGACGTGTCTACAAGGACACATGAAGGCTTTTCTTTTTGGAAATTGGCTGGAGGTATCTTCATTTGAAACTCTTATTTAAAACTCTGCTTGCCTCCATATGAAGTTTTAACATTTAAATCTGAGCATGACTCTTCAGTTCTAGTACTACGCAAGTTATAGCTCTGTCACATCCCAGAAGAGATCATGGTTAGAATGCAAAGTCCATTTTGACATACTACATACCAGAAATCAAGAATACATACTCAGGCCTGTATACCGGCAGCCAGTAAACTAATCTTCCTCCCATCACCAGATATTCTGCTGCAAATTTCAATAGGTCAAAAAAGATGTCACTCAGATGATAGCTGGATGAAATGAAGATGTGACTTTCTGTGCTAAGAAGAAAAAAAAAAAAGTTTAAATATAAAGTCCAGATAACCCCCCTTGTTTTTAATTTAAAAAAGAGCCATCATATGAGATCTGCAAAACTACCTATGACAACCTAGATGTACAATGTTTACTAAGAAAAGTAAGATTTTCAAAAATCCTTGAACTATCAGCTTTAGTACTTGGTAAAAGCACTGAATCACAGACATGTCAGAAATAGTTATTTTGCACAGCTTCTTTCTCAAGGGCAATTTATAATGAAAGACAGAAGACAAGGAAGGCCATGCAGTAGAAAAGCCATGTGTTACCT
Source organism: Nothocercus julius (assembly GCA_013398735.1). Lineage (NCBI taxonomy): Eukaryota > Metazoa > Chordata > Aves > Tinamiformes > Tinamidae > Nothocercus > Nothocercus julius. The sequence continues at coordinate 3,468,800 of VZSV01000023.1, read as the reverse complement.
GTGGAGAGAGAAGAGTAGCAGAAAACAAAGGGGGAAGGTGAAGGTAAAACAGAGGTATTCCACTTAAGACTGGTTTCTGCAACCTGCAGGGACTGAAGAGAGCTTTCCAAGGATAGGAAATACAAGGTAAAGGTGGTTCACAGAGATGAGATATAGGACTTGATATCTGAAAACATGCAAACGATAAGCAAGAAGAACAAAAACGAGGGGATTTCTGGAAGTGACATAGTAGTGACAAGGCAGTCTTGCAAGCAGAACAGAAAGGGCTTTTCTTTTTTATTTCATCTGCTGACAGCTAACCAGAAATAACAAAGATTCTAAAACTGTCACTGGCCTCCATCAAGCCATTTACATGATACGACAGGTAAGTCACCTACCTTCTTTCACTCGACTTCACTGTTTCCTTTTGTGAACCTGTCCTGCGAGTAGCTTCTCGGATTCCATATGGTGCTACGCAAAGCAAATACATAATGCAGAAACAAGAAGTTCATCCTTTGTGCAGCTAGCATCATGAAATTATATTATACATACACAACAGCACACAAATTGTGGCTGTTATAAAAGTAACAGTATCAGTAAAAACTGACAAAGGTAACTTCTTGAAGATCCGTTGAAAGTTTATTGCTTCCAAGGATTATTTTTAAAGCTGTGTCAAAGAATGCTCCTCACTAGTAAGATTCTTCAGTGTACCAGGTATCAGCTACAATACAGAAGACAATGCTTTCCTGTCTTAGTAACAAGATAGCTCATTAAAAGATGTTTCTTACATTCCCAGCGTATGACAGATGATCCCATCCTCTTTTGCATGACAAAGTTCTCTGCTATGAAATTGCATATACTTGAAATTCTTGCTAAAACATTACACAAATAGTAATTCTCATACAGATAAGAACAGAGGTGGCTTTTCTCATGTATTTTTGCAAACTTCTAATGGCATACGATCTCATGTTTAGCACATTTGTTTCTGAAAGATTCATTTCAGCAAAATGAGAGCACCAATATATCCATTTTGTGCACAAGCTACAACACAATCTACAAACTCAACTCTGAATCACATTCACATTACCTTATTGACAAATAGGTCAAATGAAAATCAACAGGCAACTTATAGAGAGAGGAGGAAAAAAAAAAAAAAAAAAAAAAAAAAAAAAAAAATCACACTCCCTATTCTAAAGGGCCAGCACTAGAGGTCAGAAGCTGCTGTATCACTGTCTTACATTTGTTCTCCTAGTCTATACTCCTCCTCATGCATGACAAATGATGCTGAGAGGTTTTTTTTAAAGAGAGGAGGACCCTTTCAAGCCCCTTCTGCTTCTTGCAGTTAAGCATACTGGAAATTCAAATCTCTCTTTGGAAAAACTGCAGTTAGCACTTAACAAAAGCCTGCAGATCACAGATGCACGGAGACTCTAGTGTGTTGGAGCAACAAGTCCCAACAGCAACACGGACTGTTCTGGTGAGAAGTCTCCAGAATCAATAAATTTATGCCTTTACTGAATCAGGCTTCTTCAAAGGAAAATTTTCAGCCACGCTGATTTCTACTGACAAATGCAATACTTTCTCTGTGGAAATGCTTATATCTACTTTTATTAAAAAATATACATTATATATACACACACCCCTATATCTACACATATGTATACATACACACACACATATAGCCTAATAGAGATCTTCTGCTTTGTTACACATTTATAAACTTCCTTAAAATAAATACACAGATGTCAAAATGCAGTCTCAGTTTCAACAGTGCTGCCCTCAATGGTCATGTTTTATGCTGTGGAACTCACAGACCTGAGTGCTGATTGAGATATTAAAGCTATTTTTTTTTTCAATTTTAGATAGATTGAAAAGGCAGGTTCTACTTCCACCACTTTAGAAACTGAGTAACATACATCTATGCCAAACAGCATTTTATTCCCTGCTGATCCTTATGAAGTTGATAAGGTTACTACATACCAAAGGTAGAAGGTGCAAGAACAGAGCTAAATCTGACCTCTGTGCTACCTCTTAGATCCTGCAGTTTATAGTAGTTTCTCTTTTGTTTCAGGAAAGCTTTACCAATCTTCATTAGTCTAGACTTACATGAAAACAAGCATGCACACAAGTAATAAGCTTTTAGTTAGTGTTAGCAGACAACAAAAACATGAACAAGCTTACGATCTGTAATGATGGCGTCGAACAGCATCCCCTTTCGCCATACGGGTTTTGAAAAATCAGAAACCAGGGCATCAAGGTAGTATTTCTCTAGACCATACTGCCGGAGATTAGCTCTGATATTTTCATCTGGCCCCCTCCATTTTTGGTTCTTTCTGCTTGCCTTCCCTGAGTGGGATGAAGGGGTAGTGAAGAGCAAAAAAAAAGTATAGCCCATGAGAAACAATTTTGGAAGAAAGTCTTCCTCATTCTATGTAATTTATTTTAGAGGGCAAACAATTAAATGTCACATACCAAATAAGAGTTTTATCTCCTGTCATGTTCTACACATTGCCATGAGTAGTCATGATAAAACTTTAGAAGTAAAAAGCCATATACAATGATAAAACAGGAAGAACAGTCCACTAAACCAGCTATATAGGATGTCATAGAACACTTAATTCATAAAAAAGAAAAAGTTCATTTATAAGAAGTTTGCTTTAAACTATCGTTATTCGTTAGGTTATTATTATCCATCAGTCATAATCCTATCCAGTAATTCAAATTTAATTTACACTTCAATTTTTCAGAGATGTAAGAATGGGATTAAACTTGCAGGGTTAGGTTACAAGAAAATAAACTTCTGCACCACAGAAGCAGCACAGGAATCAAAGAAGCCTCAAGGATGCACACAGACATTGTAATCACTATTCGTGATGTTTTGATTTTTTGGTTATTCATTGTATTAAGTATTTTCTCTTACATATTATGAAAACACCTTAGTTGGGATAAAAATAAATTGGTCAGTAAAAATAGAAGCATGAGAAAATAAACACCATGACGTTTAATGTTGTTTTTATACCCACAGAGTAACATCTGTTCTCATCAACAGTCTTTAAATCCTAAGAGTTAGGTCTCCATTGCTTAGAAATGGTCAACTCACCTAACCCATGGATTGTGTTGTAGTCTATATCAGTACCACACACATATGCTCCAAAGTGTGCTGAGGAGATAAGAAGGCCACCTGCAAAGGGCAGAAAAAGGTGAAGGGTATGAAGAGTATGCCATCAAGAACACTGTCGACTTATTTTGAAATAAAGAAAAACAAATAAAAAATTAAAGCTACTGTTCAGAATGACTGCAGAAGTATAATCAGAGATAATAACACTAAGTCCTTTGTCTGTTACAACTGATTTTCCTTCAGTGTACAGTTAGCTTGCTCTGCTGGTCCTTATCTCTTAAGACTGTTTTTAAGAGTTTGTTCACAGTTCACTGTATTTCAAAGCGGTCACAGTCTCCAATCACTACATGAATCAAAGCTGTCATTTTATTTTGTATGCAGTCCTGAAAATTCATTTGGAAAAAAATCGCCAAATAAATGGCAATTCTGCAGTGTCTGCTTGCCAAGTCTGACTCCTTAAGCATGTCTAAGACCAAACTGGTTGTGTTATGGGGCTGTGCCCCAAGTAAAAAGCAATTGTCAGGTATCTCATAAACATAAAATCTCCGATGTAAATGGCAATATCAAGAAAATTCCCTTAATTATTTTGCATTGTGAAAACCACTATATACACATTTGTTTTTTCTTTCCTGTTACCTATTTTGTCAGTGCATCCATTAGCTTACTTATCTTGTAATAGAACTAATTTTTTTTTTTTACTACTATTTTACTACTACTGTTGTGATCTGCTTTCTGCTTTTAAAATGTACTACCGAAAAAACACTTGTGATTTCCCTTGAGACTGGGCAACAGATGAATAGCTCATAGAAAGAGCATCTCTGTTATGTCCTTAAAAGCTCCCAAAAAGAGAAAAGGAGGAATTGCACAGGATTGTTACAGAATTTTGTGGCTGAGTTGTTAAACGGGACATGTAGATTAATAGAATAGTTTAAAACAGAGCAGTAACTGAGAACTAGGTTATGAACCCCAGACTATGGATGCCAACTGCTTATGGGTAGAAACAGCACTAGCAAGCTCCGATATCATATGCTAATAAATTAAAGTGAAGGTGACGGAGAAAAAAAAAATTCTCTGCTTTTTCTTGTAAAATGGATCAGGGAAAAACAAGGCTACTCACCCCGAGGAGTCCCCCATTTCCCTTCTCGGCTGTAATCCCTCCGAGCAGATGGGCAGTGACTCCAGAGGGCCAAGAGAAATTTAGCTAGCCCTGTCCCCAGTTACGGGGGCAAGGCCCCCATACCACCCAGTCCTATGAAAAAGAGTAAAAAGAAAGTACTTTGCCCATCCAAGAACATATATATATATATATATATATTTTTTTAAAACACAAAAGGGAAAAAAGGAGATAGGAAAACAAACCTACAGCTTTCAATAAATCTCAGATGGTGCTCAATTTATTCATGTTCACATATACAGAGCATGGGCATTTAAATACTGTACTTTGGCCAGCCTTTTGGCCTAACATACTAAAAAGATGTATATACAAGGTTAAGCAGAGAATCAGACTGTGCCCTGATGACTGCTAGCACAGTGATGATGGCACAGAATTTCATGCATTTCTATAGGAAAGTGTCTATTTCCCCCACTGCATGGGCAGGCGTGAGATTTTGGTCATACAGCTACCCTCCAGGTGTCAAAGAAAAAATTCCTACCATTTGCAATTATGCAGCAGCATAAGGCAAAGGGAGATCTCGTACATTTTTTGACTTAGAAACATAAGCTTATCAAGATAACAAGAGCAAATTTTTCAGAAGGATAATATAGAATATTCAGATAATTTGATTTCTCCTTTCAGCAATCCCCAGGTTTCTTTCTGACCAACTTTGACAAAAAAAAATATTTTTAAAGTTTATGGAAATTAAGTTCTGCCATTCAGATTCAGAACCAAATCTCTTAAATCAGCTTGGTCTAAAACACTTTTCATTCCAAGAACAAATTCTATTTATTTAGTGTTATATTTATGTGAAAGACTTGTGATTTGACTCATCTAGCAAAAAGCTTGCTTGATATAAGCAAGCACAACTTTGCAAAGCTGTTCTAGTTTGGTAGTATTCGTCTGTTCAGCATAAAACCAGGAAGAAATCAAGTCAGATATTAAACTTGCACCAATGAGGAATTCTGGACTACAGTTTATTCCAAGTGTTCATCAAGTCCTGTATTATTCTTTCCAAACTCACCAGCTCAAACTCACCATCACACTCAACTCTGAACTGCCTTCTAAAACTCCAGTGATGGTCACCACTGCCATGACAATCTTGAAAACGCTCTAAATGACTTCATGAGACTAATGAGGCTCTTGGATTTTGCTCACCAAGAATAGCTGTAAAAGTAAAAGCTACCAAGTAAAAATATCTGTACCCTTATAATACACCTTACTGACAAGTGGGGTGCTACTCACCATTGGCAGGGTCCCTACATATTTTAAATGGCAAGCCTGTACATTATAGATAACTAGCCTAATACAAACAATCATTTTAAATTCAAATTGTGAGGCCATTTGGCAAGAATTTTGCACATACCTTACACTTGAGAACTGAATCACATGAGACTTATAATGCTTATCTTGATTTTTCTCTATCTTTTCCCTCCTATTTTTTCCTCAATTTTCACTCCCAAGAGAATGAATCTTTTTTTTTTTTTTTTTTTTGATTTAGGTTTAGCAGATATTTGTAAAAGAAAACAAACCCATGGACACTGAAGTTAAACTACTTAGAGAAGAACTAGAGGATTTTGCTCAGTTTCCTCAGCCTTTCAAAAAGAACTGGCCACCTGCAGCAAACACAGGCACCTTACAGGTGAGTCAGTGAGTGAGTGAAAGAGGAGTATGTTTCTCAACATATTATTACGCTCGTCTTCCCCCCTTCCCCCTCCAGAAAAAGAAAAGCTGCATATAGGCAAAATTTAGAGAAAAAATGAGAAAACAACCTTTTCAATGCCTTTGAAAAAAAATCATGAAGGTAGCTTAATATGATCTACTTTATATGATTAAATGACACAACCTGACACAATGGAACTTCTCTTTCAATTACAAACCAGCTGTGTCTCCCTCATGAGAAAAACACTTCTAGGCCACAGAAAGTTAAGTATTATGTGGAATAAAAGCTCCCCCTGCTGGCTTAACTAAGAAAAACTCAGCTTCGGTATGAACAACACTGTCCTAGAGACTTGACAATACAAGGAACAGAGCACTCCTGAACACTATGATCTAACAGCTGCTGTTTTGTGTTACATGCTCAGAGGTGCCTTCAGTGCTGCTCTAAATCTTCTTTTAAAAAAATACTGCTCCACACAAGATTTTGAAATTGGCCGCAGGGAACACTGGAGCCAAAGTTTCATTTCTAAATCACATTAGGTCTTAAAGCAGCCTGTAACACACAGCAACTACTATTTAAGCCATTTTACATAAAATAACTAAGATATTTTTTCTTTACATTTTTGAAAAAATCTGTTTACATTGTCTGAAATCACTAACCTCCCTAAAAAGCCCTCACAGGATAAATAAAAGTTTATTTTTATTATTTTGCTTTTGGTACCGTCTCAAATCTCAGTCAAGCACTAGAAGCTGCTATGTTCAGAAGAGCAAGGTGCCTGCAGGAACACAGCTCTAGCCTGCACTTTCTCCATGAAAAGAAGCCAAAATACCTGTTCCGACAAATGGATCAAATACGACATCGTTGGGTTTTACTCTCCCATGGTTTGCCATGATGAAAGACAAGCAGGCATCCATGCTAGTGTTTCCAATGAAGTGTCTCTTTTTTACACTGTAGGACTCGATTAGTTCTCTTTGGCCATCTGCAATCTGTGGAAACATTTAAAATCACTGTCAGGTTTTAGATACAAGAGATATGCCAACAGGCTAACAGGCTTGTTTAGTGACACCGTCCAACAAACAGGTAACTCCTCATTTCGTAATTTCGTAATGTGACATTTGGCTTTCTGCCTTCTGAAAATATGACACAGCTTTTTCCAAGTGAGAGATATCTCTGTGCAAAATGTACTTCTGATAATGTACTCTTCCTTGAAAAAAAAAATCTACGGGATTTCGAGCGTAAATTCGTCTAAGAAACAATAATCTCAGCAATACTGCTATTATTCTGGTTATCAGGATATCACCTGCTAGCAACTCAATAATTTTAAGATATTAAGAAGTGGAACTGCAGATATGTATAGGTGTGCACATGCATGTGCGCACACACACAGAGGCTTAAGATAAGTTCCTTCTTCATCGGCTTTCCTATCATGCTTAAAATCTACATTTAAGCTAGTGCTGACATACTATGCCAGAAAAACAAACATGACTCAGCTTTTGAGCATTTTAACATTGGACTTCCAAAATATGTTGAAGGGGACCAAAGAGATTTGGAACAAACCACTCTGAAAAGTTCCCCTCAAGTACCCTTCAGCTCTGGTCAACATCAGTCCTACTGGCTGAGCAACATACACCGTTGTATATTGCTGTTGCCTCTTGCTATTGTTTTCTGATTTTTATTTTGTTAACCACTTCAGAAATCCAGCACTGTCACAACTTAGGGCACTTTTGCATTAATCACAGGAATGGAGAATATTCCCGGGCACTAAACGGTAACTTGGATCTCTAACTTACACAGTTACCTGAACACGACCTGTGACCACAGACGTGCATCCCCAGCAGTGGTTCTCCTCCCTCCTATATGCACCTGAAGCAGGGCATCCCAGAGCACACTGTCCCCATCAATGGCCATAGCCCTTCTTCAAGGAAGCCCCCTGGGGACCCTCTTTTTCCTCCCCAGGTATAAAAGACCAGGTCACCTTTCCTCAGAATGCCCTGGCAAGGCATCAGGTTTGAGATGTGCATACTCAAGGGGCCAGAACATTTGCAATAAATATCTCAGATAATGAAGGTCTTCAGTTTGTGTTTTTACTACAGAACAGTGTACTGCAAATATCCTCCCACACAAGGTCCCACACAAGGGCTGGGCCTACCAAATTTCAAAGTCACAGAGATCGGTCCAAGCTCTTCTGCTGCGGTGGTTGTCAGGATCCCTTTAAGCACACAAGGAAGGCTCCAGCAGGCTGATTAGCACAAGCCGTCTGCAGTTTCTGTAAATCCTTTTTTTTTTTTTTTTAATTTTATTTTTATTTATTTATTTATTTTATTTTTATGTCTGAAACAAGCTACTGGTGCTTTTAGCTGGGATTCCTATTGATCTAACGAAACACCGTAGCTGTGCAGAAACTTACATCTGTGTTGAGTTCCCTCCAGACAGGGAGGGAACAGCAGGGAAAAAGGTACATTCTCACTTCCAGCTTTATTTTTTCACCTGTTTCAGCTGCTGAATTAAACTGCTTTCTTCTATCCACAGTAAGGTTTCCCAGGATTTGCATCAGTATATTATGCAATGACATATTCAGCCATAATTATATAATCACTGTCTCCATGAAGATTTTACATAAGTTTTTACAGTTAAAGTGAAGGAGACTTTCCTGAAGATACCAGCTAGTGAAAAATGAAGTAAGTGTACTCACGCACCCATCTGCCAAAATACACATCAAGAGGCTCCTCAGGCACATTGTTAGGGTCCATCCCATAATCTTCCAAAATCCAGAAGACATGTTCTGGACTCTTCAAATTCACTTTTCCATTGAATGGCAGAAATTCTAGGGCCTATATCAATAAAGGAAAACATTTTCTTAAATTCTAGAAATTCTTCATTTTTTTTTAAATATATACTCTCCCAAAACAACGACAACACCAATAGCAACAAAGTCTGCTTGCAAGGAGTAATGAATTAATCCTAGAAGTACATTCTCACTTTTCCCTGAATTTTTAGAATGCCTTACTTGTGAATAAGGATAGCCCAAATGATTCAGGCTTAAAAATATGGAATCATAACATTTAATATTAGCTGAAGATCATTTAACTTTTGAGGAAATAAACTGTATGTTAATCATGAAGCTTTCAAGCTAAGGAAATAACTCTTCTAATGGACAGCAAGATATAAAATTTCAGTGGCTTGCTTCATGCAACATTACTTCATGAACACATTAAAACTATGTAAACAAGAAAGAGTATCTCCTTCCCTTTGTCGTCTTCTTCACTCAACTTTCTTCATGTTTTTGTACACAACATATATAAACAAACAAACAAAAAAAGCTAAAGCTTAGGAGGACAGAATAAGGTCAGACCAGAGCACAAGGCATGAACAGGAAATCAGCCAACAATTCACAGCTTGCAACTGAAGTCACTGTTCCATTTCCTACAACCATGAACATCTAATACAATCAAGTAGAAGATTTTTAAAAATCTAGAACCTAACCCTATCCATTTGAATTTTAAAATTTTGGACCAAGTTTCCCCTCTGTGAGATCAGCACAGAGTCATACTTCATGAGTCTTTTTTATATGCTTTGGATGATCTATTTAGAAACAAACAAACAAAACAAAAAAGGAAAAAAGTATGATTTTTGAGGGGAAAGTTAAGTCAGACACAAAGATCACAAACACCCACTTACATCTATCTTTTTTATTTTCTCTGCTTGGGTCAGCGTTTTGTTGAATGTATGAATACGTATTTTGTATGTAGAGTCTGACTGTAGATATGGAAGCTGGAAAAAAGGCACGGATATATTTCTTGATCAGTGTTAATCAGTGGGGTCAAGTAAATATACGATCCAGATTCTTTACATGCATACCATCTTCTCCACTGGATAGCTCTTCAGAGATGCATAAAGCTCCCCTGCAGATCTGCCATGACCCCATAATTCAAATATAGATCTGAAAATAATCAAAAATTTTAGACTGTAATCATATAGCTGGGAGAAAAGATACCTTACGGACAAATCTTTTCATTGGTCCTTCTTGTCCAATATATTTAGGCTTTACTTCATGAAGTACTGAAGCATCTATTTAACCTTCGACACACACTTAAGTTTTATTCTAAACAGGGATTACTTTTTTTTTTTTTTTAAATAAACATCCTGAGCTGATATTTCAGTGATGCCTTCTTTGCTTGGTAACATACAGTAAAAGTTAAATTTTAGTCTTACTACTCTTGGATATCATCAGTTGTTTTTTTTTTTTTCTCCTTTGCAATAGTGATACTAGCCAATCAGCCCCAAATTCCTTGGTGTCTAGCAGCTTGTTGGGGTAAAAGCAAAGGCTGAAAAAGGCCAAGAACAGACTTTCAAAGTGTCACACTATCCTGAAATAAAAGAAATACGGAAAAGTAACAGCTTACACACAACGATATCATCAGGTATCTCATTTTAAGATACTACAGTTGTACAATTTGAAGGTATTTAAATCTTTTTCTGTCTTTTCACACTCTTTTAAAGTTTCTGTATGGCCACCTTTTAAAAAAAGCACTGCCTTGGGAAGATAAGAGAATTGAATTAATACTGTAATAAAGGCCCAGCAACACACATCACAGGCCTTTCGCCCAAAGTTCAAATATCCCAGTTAGGATCCTTTCCATATCTATGAGAAAAAGAACTGCTCCGGTACAGGAGCCCCAATGGTCCTGCACGTCCTGCTGGATGCTGAGCACACTACCCACAGCCTGGCCCTCACGGCGCGCAGTGGCACAAAGCACCTCTCACAGACCGTGGTGACTCCTGAGGGAAAATCTTCAAAATGTTCAAAGGTTTAGCCTACCCAAGCAAGAGAACTACGCTTTACTAAGACAAACAGCAGGCACCCAGCTCCAGCGGTAAGTCATTTTGTTAAGGTAGTTGAGACTATATTCCTAATCCGCATTTGCCCCGAAAAAGAATGTATTTTTAGCATTATGCAATTTCTGCTCAAAGCATCTGTTTGTATCTACTATGAGAATTTAAACTATGTACATAGATGGAACTATGGGAAATGCTGGCAGTGCAAGCTGTACTAGGCAGAACCACATATTCATCTTTTTCACCTCTTACTTTGCGCATACTGTCCGTTTCATTAGCCCCCTTGCCATCTCTTCTGAAGGAATATTAAGAATCCAAAATGGAGACTGAAATAAAAAGAAGATATATGAGTGATCCAAATGCCTGGTCAGAAGAGATAACATGAGTTAAACAATGCAATCCAAGTTACTCTTATAAAAACAGAATATGCAAACTGAAGATAAAGAAAAATCTGTTAACTGTACAGAGAACAGGGGTATGAAACATACAATTTGAGATAAAATTGTGTATTTAGCTTGAATGGTGAGACATTTTATTATAGATTTCATTTCCCCACCATTTCTTTGCCTTGCCAAATATCATTTGTTCGTGCTTCTCTACATTATTCATTCTCTAAAGAATTGTAGCACCTAGCTACTCTTGATTACTAAATAAAGTGGAAAAAATGTTCTCTGACTAAGCATTGAGACCAGAACAAAATAATTTCTCAGCTTTATTTTGCCACTGAATTAGAAGTAAACACCAAATTCAGAGAGATGCACAAGTACTAACCGGTTCAGCGGCCCAACTATTTTGAAAAGAAACAGAGGCTTTCCAGCAGATGGCACTATTTCTTTTCATATTATTAAACAGAAACGCCCTCAAATGCATTTTCTGTATCTTTTACCAAACTGAAAATCTTTACTGCAATTGAGAATTACTCATTTGTGGAATATGGCTTATTTTCCTAAGAAACTTCAAAATTTATTCAGATATCTACATGGAGTTAAAATATTATAATGAACATATGTGTAAACCATAAAAATATTCCATAAAATATTTGGCCCACACTTACATTTACACGAATTTCCTGCTGATTGTTGAACTGTCCACCATAAAGCGAGAGCAAAGACGTTATTTCCTACGGTGAAAATTTAACAGGTCAGACCCTAAAAGCAGATACAACTGATTTTAAAGTTAAAGAAAAAAAAAAAAA
>VZSV01000023.1:3410696-3430377 GCA_013398735.1 Nothocercus julius | reverse complement strand
TTATAAAGCACTGTTTTAAAATAATGTTTTGAAAAATGCGTCAATAAAAATATTTTTAATTTAGGTTTGAATTTAATGATTATAAAACATAATACAAAGTTCTCTCCAGCAATTACATGTAGACACACCACCTTTTCCAGCAACACTAAAAACAATGAGAATGCAAGTCCATACATTTAATGCTTGTCTATAGAAGAGTCTGCAGCCTATGACCTGGTAACAAGAATCAGTGGATAAACTGTGAACCTCATGCTGTTAAGAGCAGGAAGCAGGAGCCAACACACCTCCTGTGTGGCCCCCTGAGACGCCCAGCTACAAAACAACTGAAAAGCCAATTAAACCACCTTCCTTCCATGAGTATGTTACCACAAGGCTCTTACCGAGGACAGGAACCTCGGCACGTTGCTGCGAGCATCCTGCCCCGCTCCACCTCCATTCCTACAGACACAGCTTCACAACATTGCCATGGTGTAGAGAGGAAAAGCTTTGTATGAATCATGCACACCTGCATATCACTGCTCAAGGCCGCAGAAGCTGCCACTGGTCCAGGCATCTGCCAAGGAGTGGAGGGAGATCCTACAAACCTGCTCCACAGGCTGCATGGCAGTCACTGGAGAGATGCCAGGGGTGGATGCAGCCACCACAAAGCACGGAAAGAGCCTTCCATGAACACCCGGAGCTGCGAGGAGGTTGCTGTGCAAAGGACAAAGCCCTAATGGTGTCGGTCACACCGAGCACGCCCAGAAGGACGGGAGCAACGTGCACACTGCGGTCACCAACACAGAGCCCGTGCTCCCTGCAGAACTGGAGCGCTGTGCTGGGGCAGCGGCACGAGCAGGGCGTGTGGCACCTCGCTCAGGTACTTAGGGTGCAGGCAGAGAGGACAGGGCAGGGCACAGGGCAAAACCCAACCCGCAGAATTACTGTTAAATGGCCCCCTGAATCCAGGTACTACAGGTATGAATGCCCTGCTGCACCCTGTCCCTCCAGCACAACCTAATCCAGACTCAGTTGGACCTAGTCAACGGCCACCTGAGACAGCAGGGAATCCTGCACTAGAAAAGATGTTCATACTGCCAATTTCGGAGAAGATTACACTGTAGTATTCAGGCCATTGAAAACTGCTAAAAGAACAAGGGTTTTGTGCTTTTATTGTGATTATTTTTCCACCTCTTGAGTGATTTCACCTTCCTCCTCTCTCAGATCATCATTTTAGTTCTTAAATTGATCATCTTTTTTTGAGCTTGAATCACAAGTTTCCTACTCTCCTTTCAAGACTATCCTCTAGGCTTCCCAGGCGGAAAGAAAGTATCACAGTAAAACAACCAGCAACAGTTATCTGAAGCAAAATGTAACTAAGTTCACAGACTAGACAACTACAGAAAATCTACTAAAAACAATCACAGATTGCAAATCAATTCCAAATTGCCCTTATTCATTACCTAAAAGGAAAAAAAGTTAACTAATTTTCTTCTGCTCAGTCTAAACTTGATCAATGCAGCTCTTTTCATTATAACTGAAGCACATGTTTGAAACAACTTCAAATTCAAAAACTGTAGCAAAAGGATCTGTAAGGCAAAATATCTACACAGACAAAAAGCAAAAACAGGTGAAAAGCATCAGCTATGACAGAAACCAGAGTTAAGAAATCTTGTTAAGATTTTTAAGTATTTTCATCTACAGAAATGAAGAAGGAGGCTACCTGGGGAAGAAATATTCAATGAAAATTAAAATAAACCAGAGTTCCTTTTTTACTAGGAAATGCTCTATCAGGTACATCCTCTTCAAACAGGGACACAGTCAAACATACCTGCACACAAGGCTCCTGGCCAGGTCTGGCACAGTAAAGAATGCGAATATTCAAAGGCACTGGTCGCTCTTTCATTGCCTACCAGCTTGTTCTGCAGTATCTGCTGCTCTTTTGCTCTGGTGGCCAGAGCTCTTGCCCACAAGCACAACTGGCTGTTACTGTCTGCAACTCGCTTTGATCAAATTGCTTATTTATGTCCCTACAATCATACTTTCCATTTCCCCAGAAGAGAGAATGAAACTTTCGGAAGTGATCATGCCCAAATTTGGCCTTTCTACAAGTATTTCCTTGCAGACCTACTTTCACTTTGTAAAGCCAGAATACCTTTATAAACACTTCCAGCTGCTACTTTTCCAAACACAGATTTAAGTAAAGCAATGAGAGAAAAGTTCACCCTGTGGCTGGATCTCTCCCACCTCTGTTCTTTAGATCCTGTCCCTCTTCCCTCATTCTATGATTAAGAAAATAACATGCAAATAACAACTGAAGAGTGAAGGCTGGCATAGATAGTATGACTGCAGTCAGCTCTGCAAGAAATGAGGAATGACATTTTTTCATTCTGCAGTTCATTTAGCACCAGCATGCAAAAACTGCAAAACTGTCTACGTTTCAAACGACAAGCCCTACTCTTGGCTCATGAGCAGGATGACGTATTTCAACATATTGCAAACTAAGATTGCTTAAAACACTGACAGTGGAATTCTGAAAACAAGTATGCGTTTAAGACAAATAATCAGATCTGTTTTAAAATAGTCATCAAACTATTTTCCATTTGAAGATTTATTTTTAGTTTGCCTTCATATCCTCAGTGCAGCAAATACAGTGCAGCAAATAATTCAGAACATAATAAAAAAAAATGTCACATGCATGCAAGTTGGGTTATTTTCCTTAGAAGCAAGGCTTTGTATATAGGAGAGACAGAGAGAGAAAAATACATAGGAGTAGATGAAACAGACTGCAAAAGCCCCATAATGGTAAGCAATATATGATAAAATATCCATCTTAGCAAATAATATTTCAGTAGGAGTGCTGTATGCCCCTGAGAAGCAATAGTCTGGCACAACACCAGGGACCAACCTATTTAACCAGCACACAGGAGTTTGTCTGGTGTTTATGTGCACACAGGTTTATACACAGTAAGTTTTACTACTAACATGTAAGTGCAATAAAATTTAGCAATACTGACAACATGCACCTATATGGTTTTCTAAAAGGCTAACATTGCATAACCAGTATATTTATATAACTCACACTGGTTGCAGGCCAGAAAGCTGCCAGTTGTTTGCCTGCCCTTTCCGGGAGGGAAGGAAGCAAGGAAAACTACAGGCAAAGGAGCACAGTTGTGAGAGGGCTGCAAGCCTCAAGAACACTTCTTTGTGAAGCAGCAAGCGTTGTAAACATCGTATAAAACACCAGAAGCAAAGGTTTCTGACAAAGGGTATATAGTACTTGATGCCACACGCTCAAAATAATGACAAAAAGCACTCACCTCCCAGCTTTTAGTAGTTGGCTCACTGAAGAAGTTGTCTATCATATCAAGCTCCTCCTTTTCTACTACAACAAAACCTTGCTCTTTGGCGTCCTTGCCATATATTTCTGGTGACCACTGAACAAAAAATGTGTATAAATGATCTACCCTGCAGAAAGAGGAAGAGGGAAGGGACAGTTTTTCAGTAATACACGAGTACAGCATTGACATACACTGCAGAGATTTTGCTCAGTAACTAGGAGGGGACAAATGCACAAGACAGGCTTGCCCACAAACCACAGAGGGCAACAGCCCCTTCCATAAAGCACCTCAAGGTTCTCTACTTTTCTTCCCAACGTTTTCTCCTTTGCTATGCATATTCTGTGTTGCTGTAATTATAAGCGACTTGTTCAGTCACATTTGTTAAGGAGCAGTCTTAGCAAGTCTGATCACTTGCTATTAGACTGTGCTTACAAAGACCAAGACTAAAGAGAAAAAAAAAAAAAAAAAAGAAAAATTGCACTTCATTTAGTTTGACCTCCCGCATAAAACAAGCCACCAGATATCACTAATAAAAGATACACTGTGTTTCTAGATGCCCTCTAAAACATATTATTCATTAATATTAATCATAAGCCAATTTTCATCCTGTTATCTTTGTGAAAATAATCAGTTACTGACAGTTGCAATAGCAGCACTGTATGCATTTTCATAAAAGCAATCAGCACTAAATCACATTACAGGAAGATATATTATTTGACATCATCCTTAAATAACATGATATAATTTCTAAATAAGAAATGTGTTTAGCATTTTTCTTTAAACTCAACATACACATTAAATATTAAACACATGAAATTTCCAACAGAATATGCTAGTGAGCCCCCTGTACATGAAGCTGAATTGCTGGCAAAAGTCAAATCCTAATTAAAGGGAGCAGGTAGAAAGGCTGTAAGTACTTACTGGATCTTTCTCCAGTTATTCACCAGAAAAAAAAAAAATGTCTGACAATTCTTTGATAAATACAAAATAAGTAAAATCTTATAGACTCCTCGGAGATATTTTCCCCCTGTATTTCAAGTTACTTGGACTTACAGTATACGCACAAGTAATCTCAAAACACTGTTAGATTCTGCTCAGGGTCACTCCATCTAGAGCCTTTCCCAGTTTTTGTCCTATACTCCACCGATACGGGCTGGAGTGTTGTCCTTCCTAGCTGCTTAGCTTGAACAGCCCCAAACTGGTGCCTGCTCAGGGCAGCTGCATTAGCTCCTAGTCAAAGTGAGAAACTGGGGGTGGTGCAGGGAGCTGACCCACTTTGGGCACAAAAAATTTGGCTCCAATTTCCACTGCCTTCAGAAAAAGTTAAAGGATTGGCTTTGTTGCATCATGGAAATGTCCTCTTAACCATGAAAAAGGAACAAATTACATTACCATTATTTCCTCTCTTTCTCTGTGCTTATTCACAAATGCTTCTGTGGGGCATGGCTACCAGATGATAGCTGAATTTAAGCTTCTGTTATCAATTAAAAGCAGCACCAGCAAAACCTTACGATATAATACTGACACGACTGCAGTACCGTAGTGTGACATCAGTGAGCACCATCAACTGTGGCTCCCAAGGTGTCAACAGCCCCTCTCCATCCAGAACAACCAAGGGAGACAAACACACGTGCACACACAGAACAGCATAGCACTGAGCGAGCGATCAGCCTGCAGAACAGCTGACAGTTTTATCCAATAATGGCCTGGAAGGGGCTAAAAAAGGCTAAAACAATCCCGCTTTCAGCGGTTACCTCCTTCTCTGTGAGGGATCCATGGGACCTCTAGCTCACAAGTTTTCATAGCTCTATAAGTAGTGGACTATGGAGAAAGCTTCTGGAAGCCACATCATCTCATTTTATTCTAGGTTGTTTTTTTTTTTTTTTTTTTTTTTTTTTTTTTTGGTGAGACACCATTTGCCCTTGATAAATCCACACTAGTTGTTCCCAATCACTCCTTGTTGTCCATGTGCCTGGAAAGGCTTCCCACAGATCCTTCTGCAGCCCCTGAAGGCAACTGCAGATTTTGCTTTCCAGTCAGTAAAGACTCCACCCAAACGTTTACAGCCTTTCAGGAGATGGAAGCAGCCCTGCAACAGCACCCAGCTTCCTCAACACACACAGTTATTTCCCTGTATTGCCCTACCAACTTGTGCATGTTCAGCTTGCTTCAGGAATCCATAAAATCCAACAAACAAATCCAGACATGGCAGAAAAGCACCACCAGCACAAAATGAAAAATAGGTGACTGCAGAAATAATGATTCTGAAAGGGCACTATTTCTAATATAATTTTAACGTTACACTACAGGGATATATCTAAATTACTAAATTGCAAAAAATTGGAGATAATTTTTAAAACAAAAACAGTGCTTGAGGAACTCCAACAACAACAAAAAATTCCTACTAACAAAAATGGGAGAAAAAGACATAAAGAGTCAGGTTAGAAGGGAAGTAAATGTGGTTACAAGTATGTTCATAGCAACACACAGAAGGCACAAAACATTTTTTTTTTTTTTTTTTAATAAACCAGGTCAGGAGGCAAAAAGAGCTGCTCAGGTTACAGTTACAAGAGGAACTGAATCCTGGTAACAGTTATAACCACATCCAGGGACAGGAAGCCTGAAAAAAATAAAGTAGATGCACAGGGCACTGAAAAAGACTGCTTTTAAACAACAAAAGCAATCAGCAATAAAACACAATAGACAATTATAAATAATGCTTTCCTTATAAAATACATACTTTAAATGAAAAGGTCCCACACTGGCCTCACCACAATCACTTCTCTTGGCACAGCAACACTACCTGGTCCCGCAGTGGGGAGAGGCACCCAGGTTTTCTTTAACTGAATGACATCAGGCCAGTCACCAGGGGCTGTCCCAGCTCTATCGGGTCATGGCGGGCAGGAGAGTTGCACCTCACAAATGTACAAAGGCTCTAGTTTAACCACAGCTCATGAGAAACCAGCATTAATTCAGGAGTCCTATGATTTTTACAGCTTTGGTACAAAGAGATCAAACAAAATGATAATCCTTCATGAATAAGGGCTGCATATAAGATATCAAGCTATATACACAAACAGGTTTTCCTCATGTTCTACCTGTGCAGCTTGAGATCCTATTTATCAGGAGCCTCAGAGTACTCAAGAGTAATTCACAACGAGTCTAAATCTAAGCACTGTGCTACTTACTCGATTCCGTAAGAGTGGAGGGAATGGTGGCCCGAGCATCAGAAACATCTGAATTATCACTGAATTATCACCCCTTTATGTGTCACCCCACATACAGAAGCAGCACGGATGGACGGACTCCAGCTACTCATGCTGTAAGTCCTTTCAAACCTCAATGGCAACCGCAGTCACTGTCAGCCCACGTGTCTGGCCATAGGCACAGCCAAGACCCGTCCTGCTCTGCATTGCAAAACGGTGAAAGAACCAGAGTGGCATGAAGAGAAAGAACAGCAAGAGCTCCCCAAGCCAGGCCAACAACCAACAGGACAGGAAGGCGAGGCTGACAAGAGTGGAAGCAAAGCTTAAATTCTGCTAGCTCTCAGCCTCAAGAAGCTACCTGCTCCCTCAAACCACGTGCTTCCACAGGAGCAGATGCCCCCTCAGCAGCATGATCTCAGTGCTATGTCTTTTGTATCAGTATCTATGCAAAATAGACATTTATAAAACAAATCTGTTAACTAAGTTTATATTAGAGATAATCAACAAGATTTGCTTCTTGATGGCGGAACTAGTCAGTGCTAAAATAAGGAAATTCTGTCAGGACACGCTTTTTCAAACAAAACCATTCTGCATTAGCCTTCTCTGTTAGATCTTTAAGAAATCTCTAAGTGATATAATTACCAACCTACCTCTACACCAAAAGAATTAAAAATAGAAAATCTACATAAATATCCTTAAACATAAATTTGTGTAGTAAAAGCGCACACAAACTTACCCTCCGACACTGTAAGCTATACCCATTGCAAGATTTTTCAGCAAAAGAATCAATCTCTTCATCGCTGTCCAAAAGCATCAGTGTCTCTCTGCTCAAATGCACAGTTAACCTGACAAGATGCTGCCCTGTACAGAGCAGTCGTTATATAGGGCAGCCACAGATGTCCATCTTCGCCCGTTCCACGCCAAAGGCAACTGCTCCCGTGATTAAGCAAGTAGCACAGAGTGCTCTGAAGTCACTGATTAACTCAGCTCCCATGGTCTGGGAGCAGCTTACTGAGGCCACTCTTAGCGCCCGTAAGTCACGTATGAAGAAAGGAGGATTGGGACAGCAGGCACAAGGAAACAAGATTTATTAACAGCCTTTAAAAAAAAAAAGACCACCAACAGTTTCCTCTCTGTATTAATGTTTTTGAAACCTTCCATTACAGAGATATATAAGCACACACATTTTTTAAAAGTGTGGAGAAGAAAGTCGTCCTCCTCCTTACAACTTTACCAAAGCCTGTCGAGGACATTAAAACATCAGGCTGTTTACACAGGAGCAGCAACTGCGCTCAGAGCGGCTGCTAAAGCCCCAGGGCAAAACTGCAGCCACTTTCGCAACTGGCTGCTGAAGCTCTCTTAACTGCACAGGGTAACAGGGGAAGATAAAATTAAATGAAATCAGAGGAAAATTTAACTATGTGGATATGCACACTAATTCCTTCACAATCTCCCTTCTCCTATGTGTGTGTGTACATTTATATATATATATATATATATATGTGTATATATATATGTATATAAATATATAATATATATTATTACAAGACAGTAATAAATTCCACAAGCTACTGCGAGCACACTGGGCAGAAAGGTGCTTCATGGACAATGGGACAGGAGTTAGTTAAATTGCTTACTAGATTGCATTGCTTTGCAGAATTTTAATGGAGCGTTTATAGACACAGTAAGTTATTTTGATAGATTGCCTAAAAAACACATTGCAAAGCTATCACAAATGGCCTGCTGTCCATAGCTTTAGCTTTCTCAGGATGGAGAACTGATAACCCTGTGACTTCTGGTAAAAGTATTATTATTAGTGAGAAGGAAGCTATACATTTTGTCTGGGAGGTATCTGAAAGTTTAAAGAAAACTTAATTGACTTGTTACACAAAGATACATCTCGTAATGAAATGAAAGAATGGGTCGTATCACAAATTCCTGCCCTCTGCTCTGTGGCTTTTTAATGCACCTCTATGCTGTTAAAACAGATATATATGTTTACATATATAGAGCACCAAAAGGATCCAATCCTACTGCCTTCACCACTGAAGCTTTCTTAAGCATAATACATCTAACCGTAAAGGTGTAGCTTTCGCAACATGGTCAAGCACTTCTGCAACAGCTCACTGCAGAAATTACCTTTTCTCATTCTAAAGTCCAAAGTTTAAACCAATTTTTGGTACTTAAGTTCATAAATGAATTAGCCCCATCACAAAGCAGAACAAGTGGAGAAGTTAATTCCCAAATGTGTGTCAAGCAATTTAACAGATCTGCCTGTTAGCAAGAACTATAAACCAAAGACAACCTCAGTTTAGTTCAACAGCTTTACTCAACACTGGATACTCTATCCTCAAAGCCCAAACTGGCCCTGGATTATATTAGGGCACCACGCCAACTCCTGGAAGTATTTGCTCACTCTTAATCTAGCATTTTCTGAAGTCACAATGCTTGCAGTCCCCCAGGAGCCAAGGACTGGATTCAGCTCATTGCAAGCAAACCAAAAGCTACCTTCAATTACACCCTGTTCCAGCTGGATTAAACCTCCCCAGCCTCCCTGGCATCGGCAGCTTCCACGCCGCTCATCTGCTCAACACACTTCTAAAACAGGAGGAGTAAGCCCATAAAACCATACACATGCAACAAATTAATAATAAACAAACAAAAAGAAATATTCTGAAAATTTTTAACAAGAAAAAAAGAAAACACGGATGAAAATTGACTGCATGTTAAAGAGATACCACTGAATTATCACGAGTTCAGACTAATGCCTAGTTCACCAGAACTATGATCACTGATTTTCCTGCAGGTCAGACCCAAAAGTTGCTCTAAGTTACTTTCCCTTACAGAAAGGGAACATAAGGGAAGGGAAAAAAAGTCTTCCCCTTACAGGGAAGGGCCAGGAATTTGATTCCTTGTACCAAGGGAAATTCTGTGTGTGTGATTTACCTTGACAATCACAGGTTTTCACCTTGCTTTGGTAATATCAAAACTCATACGTACATATATTCATACATGTGCACTGCATAAAGCATCTAACTGTATTTTATCGTGAAGGAAGGGATGAATTTCCTACACGGGCCTAAAGGCAGGAGCAGCCATATCCATTTAGTTAGGAGTGTCTCCCCTGGTTTCACTACACCCTTTGCTCAGGTGAGGTCACAATTTTGGCACTGGCACCTTCTTAAATTCCTTGCCTCTCCTCTGCATGTGACACCTTCAACCAGATAGAAAAAGCCAGATTCAACTCTAGAAAGCAAAACACGCTCAAAAGTTATGAGACAAAAATGCTTTTACACAAACAATGTGCTGCAACTTACCTTTCCCGAGGAACAGCAAACCAGTACTCTGGCTGCTTTATTTTTTTACTGTACTGCTGAGACATGGTGGTGCTCTGTGACGCGAAGGACTTCCTCATGGGCTTGCCCACTTTAATGCACAGAAACATTGGAGGAGTCTTACTCTTCTCCTCCCTTGACGGAAGCATATCTGAGCAGGAGAGACAACAGAAATGCTCGGTTTGCAGGCCAGGGTAGCCCCTGCACCCGACAGGATGGCGGCAGTGGGACGAGCAGCAGCTCCGCACGCAGACGCCACCCGCAGCTCTTCAGGAAAATGGGCTGGACGGAGCTGCAGCTTCACAGGAGCAGGGATTTTAGTCCTGTTTCGCCACAGCCTGCGTCCTCCTTAGTTGCAGGGCTGCTTACAGAACAGCGCTCTAAAGCCAAAAAGATGATGGGGGTAGAAATGACACTGGCAAAACAAAACGCAGAACTGTGGTAGCCAGCCGGGCGGACACTGCAACAGGCAGCGGGTGAGGGAAGGGGACGACGAGGGAGCAGCCTGGGTGCGGCCACCCAGCTGGCGCAACCAGCCACCCCACTGCCAAAGCGCACAAGCACCTTCTGCCTGCATGAGAGCAGTTGCAATTAAGTTGCCACTGCCACCAAAAGGTTTTTGTTAAAATATCACCTCAGTCGCACTGAATTTGACAACTGTCATTTCAGGGGAATGCACAAAGCCATCTTTTTTCCCCTCCCACATGGGGAAAGATCAGCAGATACCACCAGCAAGACATAAACCCCTCCAAAAAGAGAAGAAAACCCACTTTAAGATAAACTGTTTTTAAAGTAAAGACTTCCACGTCAATTGTCCTCCACTGCAATATCAATCAGGGCACTGAACTAGCTGGCTCACTGAACTAGCAAGAGAGGAGCATCAGTGCTGGCATTCAGAGGGTAGTGGCAGAAACAGCACCATGTGAGCATGTATTTAAACTGAGATTTCATTTTGTTGCATGTTTTCCAGCAACATCCTGAATTTTAACTGTAAGAACCCCAAAACCCAAGAAGGATCAGTCAGGTAAGACTCTACATATAAGCCTATTTACTGCTTCTTTGGAAATACCCATAACACAAAAATGTAGGTAAGAATACTTTCGAATCCCCTTTACAGCAGTGTACTATTTTAGATTTCAACTCTCAAACAGACTGACTTCACTGAGGGAACAGAATCTATCAACATGGAGTAAAAATTCCTAGGTCACATATTCCCATCAATACTGCAACTGAATGACAATTTATTGTCCTTAAAAGCAGCACACACAGGGAAAATATGTATGAACAGTAATCACTAACTATGGAGCAGGCACGCCACTTGTCAAACTTGAAGCTTAGGAGATTAAGACTCTTTTTTTCTTCTAAATAGTGGAAAATAATAAGAATATATAGAGAGTTTATATAAATACACATATTTTTACCAGAGTAAAAAAGGACCATATATCACAGGAAGACGGAATTCAGAGCACAAGGATCAATTCTGCGGTTACCGTCACAATGCTGGCCAGCTCTCAGAGGAAACAAGGATAACCAGAGACCTACCTTCAATTGGCACTTGAATTTTCTGCAGCAGCCACAGTCTGATTTCTGATTGATTGTCTAACTGTGTTTCTTGGCAGGTCTTGTCTACAGCTGGTACTAATGAAGAGTCCACAGACTCTTTCAGATCCTTTTTCTCTGCTGCTGCTGAGCTGATTTCTAATGAAGGTGCTTTCCTTTCAAAACAGCAGGATTTAAGCTCCATACCTTTAACTGTATGGACTTCATTAGCTTGGGACTTTGAACTGCTAAGTGTAAGGTCTATGCCAATTGCTTTATTGTTTTCACCTTTCTGGATTTCAGCCTTGTGCAAGTCTTCAGATGACTGAGACCCATTCCCATCTTTATTGAGGTAAAATTCAATAAGTTTATCTTTCTCTAGCTCTTTCTTAGTGTCCAATGCAGTCTCCACCTTACCTGTTGGCGAACTGACACATTTGTTTACTTCTGGAATAACATCTTGCTTTTCACACAGCTCTAAGTCTAAGTCAGCTTTGGGTTCAATACTGTCCTTTTTTTCCAAGGAATCAACTGTCAAGTGCTCCTGGACTTCTGTAGTGGTTACCTGCTCCTTTGTTCTCCCCAGCTCCCTGGGGTCAGCCAGAAAGGCTTCCAATACTGAGCCTTTGCTGTTCAACCCTCTGTCCATATAAGATGACGTCTCCTCCAGCTCAATGAAGTCTTCCTCTCCTCCTCCTCGCAGGAGAGAGTTCTCTTTGGTTTTGATGTCTGACACGTTCTTCTCACCAGAAAGCTCCTTGGCATGTGGCTCTGCAGCAGACTTTTCCAGATGCTCAGTGGCAGTGATGTTGTTGGAAAACTCCAGTGATTTTGATTTGATTGAACCCATACTCTCAGAAGACTGAAGAACTTCAAAATCAGCAGACTTTTCTGTATCTGAAGGCTTGATTTGTTTGGCACCCAGAGCAGTGGATGAAACCCCATTCTGCTGCCTCTTCTCCTTGCTAAGGGATTTGAATTTGCTGAAAGGATTGATATCTTTCTCAGAAGAAAGGTCTTCCCATTCTCCTGGCCTGTACAGAGGACAAAGATCCTTTGGTATGTCACTGTCAGGGAAAATGTGGATGTACATGGGATGTTAAAAGCAAAATGTAAAACAAACAAAATGGAAAACAAAAATAAATATCAACTTAACCTCTGAAACTCAACTAAAAATATTTTCTCCAAAATAAACATGCATCGATGGAAATAAGTGACACTTAAAAAGAAAACAAAAACCAAACAACAGATAAAAATGCAGGAAGTGCTGTTCTGCAGAGTGTGCCATCCAGGTGAAAAATGGAACACATGTAAGAATAATGTGCAAATCATCAGAAATTCAATAATCAAAAACCACAGTCTAGAGACTGGTATTTCTGTGAGTCCTGAAAATGGCAATTACTCGCTGTTTTAATACTGCTCTCAGTACTGTCCCAATAGCACAAACCAGGGTCCAAATCTAACAGTTCTCATTTCTACTGAAATTATGAAAATTTCAGCAGAACTTCTCCATGAAATAATCCCAGAGATCAGAGAGCACACAAGCCTACCTGTCACATGCCACCAGTGCTTTTAATCACTAATTTTTACTGGTTGTCTCCACACTTTGCTTTTCGTATTAATGACATACTTCTCTTTTACTGCCACAGAATTATTTATTTATTTTTTAAAAGGAGGAAGAACAGCACCAGTATTCCATCATTTCTTTGCTTGCATTTTCTTCCTCTGCCAGGAAGATTTTATCCTCCTGTATCCTCATTCTTATTTTTTTTCCCATGTCCCTCTCTCTCAATGACAATTTGTAAATATAAGTTCAGAAAAGCACACTCCTTACGATGGCAATGCATCTTTAATCTTCATGTGAGAAATATCATTGTAGAGAGCTATAGAGACAACCTCCTCCATGGGGCAGATGAGCCCATATTCTTCACAGCCATTCTCAATTACCAGAGGATCAGACTTATGTGGGTCAAACATGATGTTGTTTGGAGTTACTATCATGACTCCTCCAACTACACCCTAAAATAGAAGAAATAAGGGTTAGCACATGGCATATAATCCATTTATCATTTGGTATAGGCTTTTAGGCTACTAGGCTAGAAAAATCTCTCAGCCTTTTTCAACCCCAGTGAGGCAGTGCTTCCTAATGAAACATTTGGGTTTCCAATTGCATCAGGTAAGACACAGCAAGAAGAGTGAAGAAAGATTTCTTAGTGACTCCCCAAGTCACTAAGTACAAAATGTACAGAGGAAGAACATCTGAGCTATTCAGCTTTCAGTGTGGGCTGTTAAAAACTCAACCTTCAGTTTGTTAATCAACCTCAGACAAGATAGGAAGGGTGGGTTAAAAAAAAAAAAAAAAAAAAATCATTTTACTCGGGCTACAGCCAGATTCACATAATGTGTTAATTCTTACACCTATGGCACACTTGGTGGCAGCCATATTTGTGGGAATGGCAGAGTCATAATTCTAACCTGAATTCCACATCCCTTTGATCTAGTCTTCAAGAAGTACAGGCAAAAAGCATCTCTATAGTAATTTACCTAATATTAGGCTGCTTCACTGGCACTACTGATCCAAAAATATTATCCACAGCTGCAGAAGCTGCACTTAATTCTTCAAAATTTGCTCTAGCCATGTATTTGATCAGAGGCAGCATCAGCCGTTATTCAACATTACTTCAACCTGTAACATCTTGCAGTGTTTGAAGGTTTTCAAATGAAGTTTCTAATTTGTTGTGCCTGTACCTTCTTCTCTCCCTGCAGATGTGGTGAAAAATTTGCCAAACCAACCCAGAAGTTGTACAGTAACCATAAGATCTGACAGACAGGAGTCACAGGTTAACAAGATTGGCCTACACTGACCAACCACACTAAAATTCATCACTCAAGGTCATCTCCAAGACACACAGAAGGAGGCTAAAACATAGGCAGCTATATGACCATGAGGTTTTTATCTGAGAGAGAGAGGGGAAAAAAAAAAAAAAAGCTCTTTTACAAAGACATGTGTGCATGTACTTCCCACATGCTTTCTCCTGTATGACTCATGTTTGCGTAGCAGGTTTGTATTTGGATGAAAAAAATCCAATTCAAGTGCAGAGACTTTACCCACAGGTACACACTTGATTTAAGCAGGATAACAAAACATCAGTAGGTTGCACTTTCTATCCAGTCACAAAAAATAAAAGTAACATGGGCTCTAGGTATGCAGGAAAAGAAGGTGTCCCCCTGTCAGGATTGCAGGTGACTTTTTCTATCCTGAAGCAATAAAACCGACCCTCTGTCTTCTGCACCTAGCAGACATTACCTAACAGAGCGACAGTGCTGCTGTAATTCATGTGTGGGAAATCAAGTGGCCCTCTGTTACATTTTACAAAACAGATTACCAACATTGCAAAGTGGTTTAAAATGCAGTCTGCACCCAGTCATTGCCAAAAGAAGCCAAAAAGTTCAAGTGTAAATGCATTTTTCTTAGGATCAAGATCACAAAACAAAGGGAAAAGATATTTGAAGGACAATGGTTAGCACTTCCAGTGCTCCAGAGAGTTTGAAAACCAAAACATGCAAATCTCCAGCTCCAGTGGGAATCAATAAGAGTAGATTTATAAAAGCACAACGTTCAAGACGACAAACTCTGCAATCTTTAGAAGAGATGGAGGTGCCCAAGCTTCATGATTTCACTTTTATTAAAACTTGCTCCCAGTTGCAGGTTGCAATGCCAGTGGGAACATTACTTACAAAAGGACATGCAAAGGAAGGGGAAGAAGGAAGGGGAAGAAGGAAGGGGAAGAAGGAAGGGGAAGAAGGAAGGGGAAGAAGGAAGGGGAAGAAGGAAGGGGAAGAAGGAAAAAAGGAAAAAAAAAAGAAAAAAGAGCCATACCACGCAATATTTGTATTGGGGGTTATGTGAGATTCATTTGCAAGTGCAACATGCAAGTATTTCGAAATATTGCTCCGGAACAGTTGAAATTTAGGTTAAGCTCATAAATGAAATAGATAGGAATGTACTCATTTTATAAACCATTGCATAATTCAACAGAACTGGACAACTAATCCTGAACATGTCTGAACTCTGAAATGCGTTTTTTTTCTGTGCAAGAATTATCTAGCAAAACACTCTGAAGGGGATATTTCTAGTAAGACACTAAGGGAATGAAGATAGGCAGAAGAAAGGGCTATTCTTCCGTAACAGTGTAACAGATACGAGTAACTAACAAATAAAATAATACTGCACGTTACTAGTATAGTATTGATAGATAAAGCTGTCATAACATTTTTTTTGCAGATGTGGTATATGTTTGGCTCCTCAGCTACTCTCCTCCCTCCCAAATCAATTTAGCTTTTAAAGGATCGTCAACAATGCCCAAAGGACCAGGTTTCACCCACCTTGCCGTCTGTGAAGTAGCGACAATTCATTTTTAAAAACTTGACAACCACAGGCTCATCCTCTTCTGAAGTAGAGGACAGGACTCTCTCAACTGGTTTGAAGGCCCTTCTTGCCAAATCAGCATCCTTAAAAAAGGAACATCTCAGTGCAGGGTTGCAGGACCACTGTCGTATACTCTCAGATTTTGAGCAACTAAAATAACAACCTCTAGCAACTGTTTTCCTTTTGCTTAAGGAGAAAAAGTTACGGTCACGTACACTTCATGCAACAGCCTGTATGGAAAAGAAACTTGAAGCATTGCAAAAAATCCTCCATAAAAATAACATACAATAAATAAAACTCAGAAATCCTAAGGCAACTCAGCACAATGTTGTCCCATTGGGCACTTGTATTAAACTAAGTGAGGTTCAGTCCCGCCACGTGATCCCCACCAAAGATCTCTGCACAGAGCACGGCCTCCTCGGCTCGGGCGCAATACCGAGCAAGACACCAATGTACTCCGTACTTCCATGCGCACTCTGTATTTCTCTACAGAGAAAGCTCCAGGGAGAAGCACTAAATACACACTGTGTCTAACTTCCTATGCGTTAAAAAAGATATGCTGCATCTGTCTAAATTCTGGCACACTCTGGGCCCAGTTCAACTAGATTTGCAAGAGCAGATAGAGCCCTTTGTTTCAAATATTTTAAGCAATGGCAAATTTGGTAATGCAGCACATTAAAATTAATATTGACTAATGTTAAAAAGACTACTCATGAAGCATGAATTGTAATCTCAAAACCAGGTATTCACACAGCCCAGAATCACAGCTTCAGAATCAGAGTAAAATTATTTTTAAAGTGTAAGACCAAGGAACCAATGCTTCACTTACAGGCAGTTTATCATATTCAGCATCTGATGACGAAGGAGAAACAGGAGCACCGGGGTTGAAAGACAGCCTTCCAGCACTTGTTTCTGGCACAAAGAGAATCTTAAAAAAAGAAAAAAAAAATCCTTAATTTGAAAAAAGTCAAACACCCATGTTCCACTACATAAGACAACCCAATGCCCATCACTCATGACTGCAAATCACTCTTCAATGGCTTTTTACACTAGAGTCCTCCTCCATCAGTGGTGGAGTAAACGCAGATCTCGTTACAGCATCTAATGCTACATTTTGTGTGGCAGCATAGGCAAGAAAACAAAACAAAATATTTTCCCTGAAGTAAGAACCTCCTTTTTTCCTAGGTTACATTCCAAGTTTCTGTACTAACTTTCACTAACTTGTAACAGGAGAAAAAAAAAAAAAAAAAAAAAAAGGAAGAAGAAAAAAGAGAGAGAGACCACTCTTCTTTAACAGGGAGAATGCTAGCAGCTTCATTGCTTCACTCCAGGCTGCCTGTTTCCAAAATGCACTATTTTAGCATTTTGTGCTTCATTTAAAGAAGCTCTTATATTAGCACAAATGGCTTCATACAAAAATATAATGCTTTGTTTGACTTTTTATAATCTATAACAGTGGATGTCCCAGTTTTTCAATTGCAGTACAGCTTTGGACATCTCAAAGAAAATGTTCCTAAAGTTTAAGAAAACAAACAAACAACAACAAAAGACAGCTTGTTTTAAATTAAATACATTGAAAGAAAAACATGGCTTATGCCAGCCTTTGTCTCCTGCACAACCTTAGGCAAGCCACCCCACCTCAGCTTCCCCACCTGCAAACTAGCACACTTTAGCCTCTTTGTATCTATGGAGTAGAGATCTGCTCTTTATTATAACTCCGGTGTTAGCCCTCCTATTTCCATTTCCATTACTTGAATCTCTCCAAGAGTCCATCATGTATCCATCTGTTCTCATCTTACAGGAGACTGACTCATCTCTAATATAAAAGCCAAAGAGACATTTCAATTACTGTGTCTAACCCTTTAATGCATTACCCAGCATTTATCTAGGCTTTTCAAGAAAGCAGCTCTCTTGCAACAGATACATTCCTCTTGAGCTTCTGAGTAATCTTAAAGCTTTTGTGACAGCAAATAAAAAACAAAAATCAGCCAGAGCAATTACAAAGTCCCATTCCATCTCCCCACTCCACCTCCACCCAGGGAAGGACTGAGTGAGTTCCCATTTGAGAGATTTGAATTACTGTCCATTCCCCTTCTATTCATGTATCTGAAAGATATGTGAAAGCAGTAAATGTCTTCAGATACAGAGCAAATAATCAGGTTTCAGGTATTAAAATCTATAAAAGACTTACCTGTCCTGGAACAATTGTGTGCGTAAAAAGTTTATTGAGTTCCACAAGCTTGTTTGGGGTGATGTTAAATTTTAATGCTATGCTGTTTATAGTGTCCTGATTTCCAGCCTGAAAAGGAGTTGAAGATATGGTAGTGATTGTATATAGCACAACAGCTGAACTAAAACCATCTAAAGGACAGTTTTCAGGCAGTAAATTTGATAATATAACTCATTTCCTTTTTAGTAGACTTATTTTTCCATAGAAAATATGTGGTAAGTCAATATCAAAGA
Source organism: Nothocercus julius (assembly GCA_013398735.1). Classification (NCBI taxonomy): domain Eukaryota; kingdom Metazoa; phylum Chordata; class Aves; order Tinamiformes; family Tinamidae; genus Nothocercus; species Nothocercus julius. The sequence goes on along the minus strand of VZSV01000023.1, from coordinate 3,412,085 downwards.
AAAAAATAATTTCTCATGCTATCCAGTAAATAAAGCACAACTGTGTTAAAGATTTCCCTGTCATTTTGTTATAAAACTTAGCTGCAATATCCCTTTAACGCAGCACCACCTTAATTTGAATTGGCACGGCAAGCAGGGCAAGGACACCTATGTGGGAAAGTTCACTGCACCTTCACCAGTCCCAGTCATGTCAAGCCAAACATTTGCTTTGCTCCCAGCTAGGACACTATCCCTTTACACTGACACTGCGTGGAGGAGTGCGAGGGACAACCCCTATCCGGGGGCTCAGGACACCACTGGAGAGGCTCTGCACAGAGACAGTCCTTCGAGGTGTGGGGCCAACATCTACCCGTGGCGTTTCCATTTAGACAGGGTTCTCTCTCAACCACATCAGAGGTCACCACACAGCAAAGAGCAGCTGTCCTAAGCAACGCTACGGAATAGGAGTCTTCCTCAGGAAAAAAAAAAAAAATAGAATAAAAAATTAGTCTATTAACAGGCCATGTTGCAGAGGTAAAAATAGGACAAGCAATTGTGAGGATAAGCAGAACACCCAGGCTGACTACTGGTTCTGGATTTCAGCCTAACACTCCTCACACAAGGATATTTGGAGCAATCTCTAGATACACACAAATTACGGTGTATCCGAGATGCACACAAATTACAGTGAACATTCACTTGGCACTTTCAGTTTTGTGTCATTTTGGCTACCAACCTCAGCAACTTCACTTTTGAAAAGCAGAAGTGACCAAACCACACACCAATACTTACCGTGTATTCTATGGTGCCATGGGGTTTCTGGGAAACCATTTTTTTCTCCTTCTTTTCATTGGTTTTGTTTTGATTGTCATCTATAGAGGAAAAAAAAAATATCATTCAAGCTAATGACTTTCAATACATTCGTCCATCAGCGTGTTTCAAAGGAGATTCACAGGATGTGCAAACTACACCTGTGAATAGGAACAGGAACAGGTCAAAGATATTTATTAGGTCCTGAAATTGCATTGCAGGACAAACCAAATGTCATCAAGCGCTGCAGATTTAGTAATCACCGAGGAAAAAGAATAAGAAGAAAGAATAATTTCCACGTGCTCTTGCATCAACACAGAACTGCTCCCATGTTTTTCCCCCCGGTCGCTACAGTTTGGCCGTTGCACAGAGGCACCTGCTGTGAGGAGCTGCTGTCAGCGCCCAGACAGACGCCAGCACACGGGCGCACTGGGTCGACACCGGTGTGACCAGGGTGCACGCTGGTTAGTGACCGTTTCTTCGCAGCAAATACCTCATCCCTCGAGCCCCAGGCATGGCAGCAGCTCTGCAAACACGCGCCCAACACGCACGGTTCAGACGACATTTTCCAGCAGCTGCCGCGCGCAGACCCCGTCGCGC
>VZSV01000023.1:3391778-3410466 GCA_013398735.1 Nothocercus julius | reverse complement strand
GCTGGGGCGCCGCGCGGCCGCGCATGGGGCACCCGCACGGCCGTGGCGGCCCCTCGGCAAGGGCGCGGGAGAGGTGCCCGCCGCCTCCGCAGGGTCCTGCTGCCTGGCCGGCACGGGAAAGGGCGAGAGGCACCGCTGGGCCTAGCGAACGGAGCGCCGGGGGCCACAGAAGAGAGGCCTCTGTCCTCCTGAGCTTCAAAGCGCAGGGACGACAGGGAAGACAGAACCGGGACGGGTGACGCGAGGCTCCTGGCTCACACCCGGCTTGCTGCAACCTTTGCTACTGCCGAAGAGCACGAGGCAGACAGTAAAAAGAAGGGCGAGGACTCGTATTCCCAACTGTAACGCATGCAAAAGCGAAGGAGGAGCCCAGCAGCGCGTCACGGTTGACCCTGCCACCAGCTCATTTCCACAGGCCGATGAACGCTCAGGACGGCCTCAGCATTTTCTGCAGATTAAAGCTACACAGTCACATAACTCTGCTTTCACACCACAGAGCCTCGCATGAGCTCAGCCTGCTCTTGCACAGCAAGGTGCCCATGACCCGCCAGGGATGCAGCCCTGACGAGTGCCCTGGTTAGCAGCACGACACACAGCAAAACAGCTTTGCCCTTAGCGAACACAAGGGGAAGACGTGCAGGGACTAAATACGCACCATTTAAATACTCTGGGACAGGACATATATAAGGAACAGAGTTAGGAATAGGAGTACCAGGATGAGGGCTTTTTGCTGCCTCTTTCTGACCATCTGCACTTTCATCATCTTCCTCAGATCAAAGCTCAATCAATTTATGGTGAAGGATGGAAAAGCAGGGTAATGATCATCCTGGGCAGAGCACGGCATTAAACCATCAGCAGCAGAATGCCAATGGGATGGACAGAGGAATGGCAAACAGTGGATGCTGCTATAATGCATTATTTATGTACAACTGCTAATACAGAGACAATCCTACAAGGAGAAAATCCTCCAAGTAACTTTGAGTGAACTAAATCACGCTATTTGTGCTACTCAGGGGATACCTCTTCTGTTACTCCAGGATAACCAGAACTGTGCAACACAAACATGAAGGCAGAATACCTATCTCTACACTGAGAGACATTTAGCAATGATGACAACTCCATTTCAATACATAGTAGCTTTTTGGGTAAGATTCTTAAAGTCAGTTTTTTAATAAAATCTAAGAAATGCTCCTTCAAGATGTTTTTTAGCTGAATTAAAACATTGATGCCATCTTCCCCTATCTTTATATTTTTGCAACTTCAGGAATTTTCAGTGCATAATGAACAAACGAATATTTCTTAAAACCATGTCTTCAAAATGAAGATTTTCCCTCAGATGATGTAAGGCAAAGCTGATTCCTACCCTGTTAAAAAGCACAGCATATTTCCCCTCTCCCTTGCAGGAGGACGGCTGGGTACTGTGAAGCTGCCTGCAATATAAGGGGTGGAGGGAAGAGCTGCAACACCCACACACACATTGCAGGGGCAGGAGGTTCATGCTGGCCAGTGCCACATTTTCTCTCTTAGCAAAAGTAGTAAAAGCTGGGGATTTTTTTTCCTTTCCTCCTTCTCTTTTGAAGGGGAATTTGCCATACCTTCGCCTCCTGGAAACAGAACCTCTGAAGTTGTCAGTGTGTCAGGAACTCCCCCACTACAGACTTACCACATGTAAGGGGTAAGTCTCAACCCAAGGCTAAAAGGAGCTCTCGCAGAGTATCTGCCAGTCTACCACAGCCAAGACCAGACACTTCTTGTTTCTCTGTTGTTTAACCCCAGCCATAACGTATTCCAGATACCATCCTTACACTAACCCTAACTGTCTGACAGGGTACTATTCCAAACCACATCAACTACCCGAAAGGAAGCTGCAGAGAGGTGGGCATCGATCTCTTCTCCAGAATAACCACTGATAGGACAAGAGAAAATGGCCTCAAGCTGTGCCAGAGCAGGTTCAGGTTAGACATTTGGAGGAATTTCTACACTGGAGGAGTGGTGAAGCATTGGAACAGGCTGCCCAGGGAAGTGGTGGAGTCACCGTCCCTGGCAGTGTTCAAGAAAGGTGTAGATGAGGCACTTAAGGACGTGGGCACTTAAGGTTTAGCAGGCATGGTGTGGAAGGGTTTATGGTTGGACTTGATGATCTTGAAGGTCTTTTCCAACCATAATCATTCTGTGATTCTATGAAATCACTTTAACTAGTAGATTTTTTTTTTAACTTCTCTCTGTTTCTAATTGTGCATATAAAATTCTAAAACTGTAAATAAAGCAAACCTCATCAGATCCCCAGAGGAACAAGTTCCAATGAACCCACCAAATCTGAGAGCTACTGCTCCTCCCATTTACTGTACGTGTATAGCTAGGCCAAGGTCACAAACTAAACTCTTCACGAACGGTTACAGAGAGAAACTCCAGCAAAGACAGCACAAAACCACAGCGTGCCGTTTGCCCAGTTCCCTCATGCTCTCTCATCTTCTGACACTATCTGCAGGTAGTTTTGCTCTGGTGGTAGCCCCATGGGTACCCAGAGCAACACCAAGGCATTATCGAGTGCAGCAAGGCCGGTCCTCTCAGTAACCACCTTCCTTTCAGACATAACTGGGTAGAAGGGAGATACCTCTTCCCAAGCGTTAAAATAAAAGCCGTTGGTTAATTTCGAACTTGAACATTTGCTTTGTGGTACAGCGACGGATGGTTCTGCCTCCCAAGTTTTTCCTGCACTGCACAAATGCTGAACAGGGGGTATTACCAAGCTGAGAACTGAAGAGGTATTCATGCAAATTTAATCCCACTGCATTTGCAAGAAAAGGGTAGAGTGGGTGGACTGAACATCTCTGCATTTTCAGGAAACATGTAAAACAAGAACTATGTAAAAATAGTAATATTAATGAGCAATGAAAATGAATGCTAAGTGAGAACAGGCAAGAAAATATAGGCCTTTTAATGGCTGACTGTACTAGATTCCCCCCCCCCGTATATTTATACCTAATTCAATTTCTAGTATATTATTCACATTTTTTTTTTTTTTTACAATGCTGTGGGAAACCTTAAAAAAAAATAGTAACAGAAAAGAGTAACACAGGAATAATCTGGAAAGCAGCTACTGATGGAGTATGATAAAGAGGTCAACCAGAGACCTTGACATATGATAGGGGAGTTACACCTCTGCAGCTACGCAAATAGCTATATAAACAGCAGAGCAGAGGTCAAGAAGAGTTAACAGAATCTTGGGCCGCTCATACCAAGCCACGACCTCCCTGTGTGAGAGGACACGGTAACCATTAACTTTATGGACTAACCTGCTGGTGGCTGAAATCAGCAGCAGCCTGTGCGGGACTCGCAGCGACAGCCGAACCCCGCCGCAGAGTTCCCAGACCATCAGGCTGGCTGATACCAGAAACACCAGTAGGAATGTTGGCGTAGCCTGCAGCCACAGCAAGCAAATACACCCAGCAGCTTAGAAGAGCAGAGGTACTGCCACACTCTGCAAAACCAGGTCACCTTTCTCATCAACATCCATCTTCTGTGCAAACCTTTCATAAACGCTTAGGGAAAAGTGTTACCAGCAGGATGTAAATACAGCAAGCTGTCTTTTCCCCAACTAGCCCCCTTTACAGAACCCAAGGATTTCTTCAGGTAGAGAAACATCCACAGATTTGTCCAGTCAATTTTGGGCTTCATACTCTCCTACGATAAGGACCTCCAAAATGTCATTACCCACTACACGAAGTAGTGCTTCCTTTCTTTTGCTTCGAAGTTTATTATTTTCACTGATTACCCTGAGTAAGCTTATTTTAAAGATGAACGAATGGTCACTTCTTGTTCACCTTTTGCATGCAGTTCATGACATCGGAGATCTCTGTATCTTCCCTTGGTTGCTTCATTTTTTCAGGCTAACACTAGCATTCTTTTGACTCTCTCCTACCTCTCCGATTCCACTGGCTGGCCTCCAGTGTACTTTTTCTTCTTCCAATACATGCTTTTTGAGATGGAGTAAGGAAAACTGCACACAGTGTTCAAGGTGTGAAAGAACCATGAGTTTATATGATGTAACAATGGTTTCCTTAAAACTGTAACATACTATTCACACCTCGAGTAATTCATTGCTGTTTTAAGACACTGCAGCCCGAAGTCACTAGGACAGATTTATTTGAAGAAACAAAGCAATGCAGCCACTACGGTCTAGCCAACCAAAACTAAGGAGTGAAAACCCGTCTTGCAAATCTGGATTGAAACAAGTTCAAGGGAGAAAGTAATCATTTCCAGTAACCTAACCATAAAAAAGTAGTGATACGGAACCAAGCTAACAATGCTTCCTGGGTAGTTATCTTCCCTATCAGTGAGTGAGGCCTGACACCACCCATGACGATATAGACGCATGCAGGTACAATAAGTATCACTTAATTAATTCCAGAGAGAGACACGAAGACCTCAGGAACATCGAAGTCCTGCACCCATCATGACCATACCTGTGCTCTGTAGTCACAGAAATTTTCCTCACTGAAGAACAGAAATTCCCAAAGCTATTCCTAAAACCCAGCCATGCGATTCTGCAACACCTACAGCTTGAACAATTTCCCACTGTTTTCATTATCAACAAATGGCTGCGAATCTGCCCTGTTTTCTGGTAGATTTTTTTAAAGTAATGAAAAAATCACCAGAAAATACAGGCTCCCTTCAAAATCACCACCAGTCCAGAGAACCGATATAACAAAAGGCTGCAACTCCTGCTCTAGACGAAGACAATATTTTAACATATTTGTAAATAAGAATTTGGCCATTGATATTCCTTTCTACATGGAAAATTGCAAACACTTGCAAGAGACTTAAATACCCTTCCTAAGCAGTTACCTACCCTCTCCTACACACACACACACACACACACACACACACACACACACACACACACAAGTGTTTTTAGCTGCTCTGGTTTAAACTGAAAAGGCTCAGAACAACGCTGCATATTTTTAACAGTTCATTATCATTGGAATGTGCTGCACCAAAGCGTGAAATTGTCTTTTTCCATACTACTAAAGTCAACGCATCACAGTATCTTTTGCCATCCTTCCCTTAGAGTCTCTCAGCGTTTCGTTTCCACGCAAGTGGCAGAGGAAAGACAGAAGCCCTACTTTGGGCAGTGGGGTATTTTGGGGCACTGAGACTCGCAGAGGTGCCTGCACACTGCATTTTCACAGGAACCCTCAAGCGCAGGACGGAGAAGGCCTCTCCATGAGGACTGTCCCCGCCAGGCAGCTCTGTGAGCGGGCACTGCCACAGTCCCCTTTTGCTGGCACTTCACATATCAGGCACCGCAGACCAGTGGGCTGCCACAGAGCGAGAGACAGAAGAGCTTTAGGGAGAGTGCAGGGTGTGTGAGCAAAGGACACAGAGGATCTAAGCAGCTCTCACGCTGGGGATTGAATGTTGTGGTGTATATCCTGCCAAGCTTCCTTCCTGGGAACTTGTCTAAAAAGTGAGAAGGAGGAGGAAAATCTAGTTAAAGGTCACTGAGGTTTAGGAAAAGGAAAGACAAAACCAAAAACATACTTAACTTCACATGCTCCACTGGCGAAAGAGTAATTTTGCATATTGAGAAAATCAGAAACAAACAAACAAAAGTGAGATGAAGCCAGGAAACCAGCACTTTAAATCTAATCTGAAGGAGAAAAAAAAAAAAAAAAAAAAGGCAATAGTTGGAACATACTGAGATTAGGGTGTTGCCAGAGTGGCATGTCACCCAGAAGAAAGCATTAAAATGTGGTGACTAGAGAATTCTTTAAATTGAACTCTACTGTGAAAAAGAGAAGCTTAACAGAGCAAGTACGCAGTGGGGATGCCCTGTAAAGATAAGGGTGAAGTTCCTTGTGGTCTGCGTATTGTCTGATGACGCAGAAAGGATTCAGATCAACAGATAACTTATCAGATAGAAAACAGACGTACTATTTGCACATCGGGCAGACAGAGATCAATCCTTAAGAAATAGGTGGTGGTGATGTTTATCAAACATAATTGTTTGCATACATTATTCTGTATGCAAACCCATACAGAAAGGCTTTCACGCACCCATTGTGGTGATGGAGGCTGCACAGCTGTTCCCTGCTAACGGGGCACGTCGATGGGCAGAGAGCTTTTGCCTCCAGCTCCTATAAAATTCATCCCCAGAAAAGGAGATGGGCATTTTTCTGGGAGCTCTCTTCCACCTTTTCCCAGGTTTCCATTTTCAGTGTGAATACTTTGGGTCATGGGGAAGAAGAAGAACACAAGAAGTGAAGTCATCTTTGTAGGCTGAAAAAGGCAAAAGAAGGTTATTGGGGTAGTAGGTTTTTGTTAAAGCAATTGATATAGGTGGAAAAATATGAAGCCTTTGAGACCACAAATCCACTTTTCAGGTGAGAGGAACAGCAGACTTTGCAGCTAAATACAAGCTAAGAACAATCGCTCAGGAGTTTGATTAGGCAGTGTCAGCTGGGAGGGAGTTTCACGGGCTGCAATGACCCATCTGTCTCTCCTTGGCCTGAAGCAAGCTGCTTGCACAGGCTTTTCTGCTGTGCTAGAGAAGCAACAGATTTTGTGGTGCGGGTGCGGGGTATCCTCAGCCTCTGTGAGACAGGCTGGCTCCAGCAAACACCTTCAGCTCTCTGTGGATGAGGTGAAGATCACAGTCCCGTTCTCATTTGAGGCAGAACCTTAACGCACACTGAGGTTATTTTTAAACAGTTGCTTAAATTTCATGCTATAATTTTGCACATCTCTAGGGAATGTGATGTAGATAAATATAATTACCTTGAACGCTTTTCAAATAAGAGAGAGATTCACATTTAAAGACGGGAAGGGAAAACAGCTAAGAGAAAGCAATCTTATTTCTGCCAATCACATTTTGGGGAATAGTTCACACAATTCTCAAGGCAAGGCTAAACCACAACTGGACCACTTAACCTTAAGCATAAGTTTTGAAGACACAAATGTACAATCCTCCTTTCACAAGGCTGAGCTACACTTAAGGCTGAACTGATTTAACAGCTCACTTGCTCTGAAAAAAAGGAGAGGTTTGTTCTCCCTCCCCTATTTCTCCTGCAGAAAACTAACAGATGTGAACTGCATTACTGAACCATATAGACTCTGCTCTTGGAGAAGATGTGATACTGAGATACCCGTTCTTCATTCCGGGCAACATTTTAAGTGCCTGGATCAAATTTTCTGTGAACAATTTAGGACCCTGAAGCAACTGCATTTCTTCTGATGATTTTACACTTAAGCATTTTGAAATTTCACTTAGTATTTTTTGCAATTTACCATTCATACTGCCACACTACAATATTGGAACACATTTGTCAAAACATTTCCAATATGTCAACATACATGTCAAAGTGTTTGTGAAGCACAAGCAACAGGCCATGCCAAAACCAAAAAACAAACCCAGGGACTACTTAGATGCCAGAAGTTCAACACAAGCTGTACATCTGCAGGCCTCTGAAACTTGTCTAAGACTGTAAGCTTGGGAGCTGAGCAAGGAACTTTGCTGCAGAGGTAGTCTTGCTTCACATTACAAATCACTTTGGTATCTTGAAAATTACAGGAGGTTTGTTACTCCCAAAATTTGTTTACTGCAGCTACACAAACAAAGGACAGAAATAAAAGTGGTAAAGGGATTAGAAACAAACTGGGGAAAGTAGTTTTCCCTACATACTAGGTGGATATATGAAGAAAAAAATGCCGACAGCTCTTAAATTAAATGGTAAGCAGAGTTTTTTAAATAACTGTAAAAGCTACCAGCCAACATTCTGAGCTCAAAAGCAAAACAACTGCTAGTCAACTCAGTTTAGGTAGAAAAAAAGGCATTTATGGGAGGAACCAAGTCACCCATATGTAAATGCCTGAAAGAAAAGGCAAAGAAAAGATGTCAAAAACCACTTGATGTATGCTTAAGGGGTGTACTGGAAATAAGATTCACACAGCCACCAAACTGACCTCAGCAAAATTGCAGTTGCCTGGAACATCACTTTGATAGCTTACTTACTCATAATGTAGGAAATCCAAGGTGATGTAATGCAGTACAATTATACCAAGATATGCAGAATTTAAGTTTCAAAGGACTTACAAAGACAAACCACAAAGAGGCATACAGCTTTTGTGCTCCGGATGCCTTGAATCTCACATCACTTAACAAGCGACAGCCAATTCTTCAGGGCAAACACAAGCGTATGGTTTCATAAATCGGATTAACAGCCACTAATGGGGAGAGGACCTTTCTCCCTCCCACTCCTTTTTGCCTTGGGCTCTGGCTCTCATTTCATACCACAGTGAGTCAATTCAACTGATTAGAACCAAAAACTAATTCATCCAGAAAAAAAGTTATTTCCTGTCTTTACTGGTCTTACTCAACTTACCTTTGGATCAGACAAATGCAGTGCCAGTTCAGGGGGGAGAAGGCAGAGCAAGGACTGAAGCACAACACCTCCCTTTCCAGTGGCACCAAAGGGTTAATTCACACTGATAAACACCAAAGTCTTGATATCACTCAACTGTACAACAAAACAATTGCCCAGGAAAACTAAAATCACCAGGCACACGGAGCTAGTCTTTATCTAGCCTGAGCTACTTTATGGAAGAAATTTAGAAAAAAACATCTGACATATGAAACTTAGATTTCTATTAAAGATTGTGAGGAACAACCATAAATATTCAGATGGCATAAACTGACTAATTTTAGCACAAAATATGATGGTTGACACAAAAGCAATAATGAAAAGTAGAAGACATAGGGGGAGAGGAGGATAACTCTCTTCAGCTTTAAAATGAAGCAACAAGGAATTCTGTAAAACAGCTACTATAGCTGAGAACTTGATTCTATGAATAAACTGCTAATATAAGCATAATAGAATTGCAAGTTAAAGCTCCCAATGACAGAGTTAATCCTCCTCATACTACATTTTCTTACCTTTTACGGACCAGTCTATCATGAGAAACATCCATATGTGAGAGGTTGTAGACTGAGTGACACTACTTGAATACAACAGCTTGAATAACCTGGAAATATCCCCATTGTACAAGGACAAGTTCCAAATTCCTTGTTTTTAAACAGCTTACCTTCTCAACTATGTTTTGAAAAGTAAGCAGCTTCCCCATTTCAGTTTCTATTAATTCTCTATGAACCTCGGGCAATTCTCACTCCATCCCAACATAGCCAACCTCCCCAGGGCAAGGCAGCATCTAACCAAGTTTGGTGTCAGCAGTGGGAGAAAGGAGGAGGGCCAGGACCATCTGATAAAAGTTACCCACATCACATGTAAAAGCACTTGAGTGGTAGTTGCAAGTCCTATCTCTGTTCACAGCAGTGAAACAAAAGGAGATCTTGTCACACAAAGCTTTAGAGGGGGGCAAGAACTTTCAGAAGGAAATCTGCAGAAAGTTTGGGATAGTATTGTGTTTGCTAGTTGTCTCCCCTTTTGATTTACCTATCTAACTAGGCATAGTGAAATCTGTGGCCAGTTAAGTAGGTATAACTGTGCAGTACAGGCATAACTGGGACAAAGGAAGTGATGATCGTTTCCACCAGAGACGCTGGCTCCCACACATCGACCTCGTTTCCACTCGCCCCAGCAGCCATCCTTGCCCGCTGCTACCTCACCTAGCTCTGAGAGCCACGGAAGGATGGACTTGGGAGCACAGGATCCACCTGCACTAGCTACAAGGCAGACCAAAGTCCTACACAGTGTCGACACCATCACCTTAGATTAACTGTTCTCAGGTGCCAAACACCGCACACTTTGGCTCAGTGCTTCACCCCCCTTCAGAGCAAACATTTATCAACAAGCCCCACGAAGAACAGCCTGCGAGCAATGGCTGTCCAGCACCTAAGGGCAGATGAAATAGCTGCTGGCTACGAGGCCCACAGCTATCAGAGATGCAATTACAGGGCATACAGGTACACAGGAGCTATCTTTAACTTCAGAAGCACAGATAACAGCCAGAGCTAAGATGCAGCAATAGAAACTTTAGCCCGAGATTCAACAAGTTGCTGGGTACACAGGTGGCACGTACATGGTGGAAAGCTCCAGCGCCACGTCATTACACACTCAGCATTGTTTAGCAACAGCCCGTGCTAGCCCTCCACTAGCCAGATTAGTGTTACACAAACCAATGCTAAGCTAGCTTGCCCAAGACTATCATAAGCTCCGCACCACGAGACCTCCTTCCTTCCACAGTTTGGCTTTACCGATATCAAAGAAAGCTGCAGGCTCCACATTAGAACCTGTTCACATCATCTCTTTTTGCTGCTTCCAAACCCTAGTTCAAGATTATTCAATCTGCCCCATGATTCCTTCTGTTTAAGGGTTTACCTCTAAAATGTCTAAAACATTCTCCTCTTGTACTTGTGAAGCATGAAAGGTCCCTTTGAATGGGCTGATACAGCGAGATGGAGGTGCAGGATGAATTCTGTGCTTTGGCAGAATTATCCGTCAGTACAGAGTTTTAGCCATTTCATCACATTGCAACAGCCATCCATCACACACTTAAAAGATCGCTGAAAGAGAAGTCTACACCCTAAAACTTGCAAAGTGAATTACATAAAAAATAGAATTATCCAATTAACACTTTTCCTGTGTGAATTTGCTTGATAGCAAAGAAAATTAGAATCAAAATCCACATTTATTCATTAAAGACAATAATAAGGAGTTTAAGTGCTGCCTTGGATAGGGGGCACCTTAGATACCATTTTTCTCGTAATCAGCTGCATGCGAAAAACTTTTCAGGCTAAGCTGGTCACCTGCAAGATGTTTACTCCCCACAGGTGTCTGTGGCAGCAAATCATATGCCAGAATATAAAATATAGTGTAGGTATTGTGCATCAATTTTTGATCACATCACAGAAAGAAGCTGTGTTGCTGAGAACTTCAAGAGAATTACGCTTTTCCTTAGATCAGATACAGAAACCTTTCACATTTTCTGTCAAGAACTTGGCTAGGCCATCAGGCAGTTGATGTCTTTGTGGTCAGGAACCCAATTATTATGCAAATTCTACATCCTGTTTTCAGTTACTGGATTAAAAAAAAATATATATGTGTGCGTGTGTGTGTGTGTGTGTGTGTATATATATANAAAGGGATACTGTAAGGAAAGCTCTCATACTCACTGTCTTTCTCAGGGCTCTCCTGGTACTCATTCAAGTTTTGAAATAAAGGAGAAGGAGGAATGGGAAAAAATAAAGACCTTCTTCAAGAAACATGCTTGGCACACATCTCCTCCAACAAAAATCCCCAAACTTAATCTCAGCTTGCTAGTTAAGCTTTCATTTGTATTTAAAAAAAAAAAAAACACCTGATAGGCTTATAAGACTAAACAGTGCTTACAATTTACCTTTTCATACATTCACTCTGTGATGCCTACTTAGGCATCACAAAAGATACACCCACCTGCTACATTAACACTACACATCCTGTTTTTATCCATTTGCTTTGCTTCTTGGACAGAGAGCAGCTTCTCTGTGAAGGCTCTGCCATTTAAACTTACAGGCACAAAAACTCTTCCCTTGTTCATTAGTTGATAACTAGGATGGCACAAGCTAAAAATCATGCATGAAAATCAGAAAGATCCTAAACATACAAGCATATATACCGGTGTACAAGGACGACACCAGCATGTGACGCACTGCTGCCTGCCAGCGCGTTGCACAGCCCTTGCGGAGCTCTAGGAAAGGGCAGCTCAGACTATACAAGACACTGATCCCGAGCACGCTCTGCTGAGTCACATCCCAGCCACGGCGACAGACTGATGAGACAGCAGGGAACTTCGGCTTGCAAAGCTGGGAGCAAGAGCGTTAGGAAATTAAAAAAAAAATAGAAAAAGAAAAAAACCCACCCTCTCGCTTAACCTTACATTATTCTTTAAACACAGGTCCAAGGAGCTCTACTTTTCACAGAATATAGATTAATTTCCCACAGTGTATTTCAAACAAAATACAGGAAGCGGTTTCAGAAGAAAAATAGAAGCCTTGGGGATACCAGGTTGAAGTTACGTAGACGCCCCGGGAACAAGGGAGCAGCCTGCGCCCGGCGGCCTGGACATTCGCCTCACGGTTTGCGGCACAGCCCTAGGCGAGGAGGAAGGAGCCAGGCCCCTTCCACAAGGGCAGCACTGGCAAGCGGAAGCCACTGAGCAGCTCTGATGGCCTCGTGGGGCCTTACGGGGCTCATTCACAGCATCCTGTGTGCCCAGACTCTCCAGCAGTGTCTGCTGTCTAGTCACAGCCATGCAGAACATGAGGATTTAAGTGCTTTTCTAGAAATGTATGTTACTGAAGGAAGCATCGAAAAGCAAAGCTGGCAGGAGGTCCAATCCCTCCCCGCACTGCAGAGCATGCCCTGACCAGCCAGGGCATCGGGAAGCCAAGGACTCGCCAGGCACGCGCCCTCCAACCAGTTCTTCCACCACTCTCCCGCCTTCCTCCCGGCGCCAATTTTCAGGGCTGTTAAGTGTCTCTATTTAAACATAATTAACAGGCTAAGTGCTCGCTCTTCCAGAAAATTCAGGCCCCAGGTAAACAGAGAGCTCTTGAAAAACGCCTGTCATTGTTCTGCAGAGATCAGCTCTGCTGCTCAAACACTGCTCAGGCCAAGCTCTCACCTGACCTTTTATCAAAAAGGTCACAAACCTTCACTGTGTTAAAACCCTGCTTTGAGGAACTGCTGCAGTAGAATAGCAATTTCTGAAAATATTAAACCCTGGTATTTTGCCCCAATGATAATGCTAAACCTCATACACACATGCAGGTAATTTAGGATAAAACTCTGTTTTTTTCTTTTTTTCCCTCAAGAAAAATTACAACAGTTGTATGAGGCAGTTATGGCATCCCATACAACTCCTTCCTGTCCCCAAACTTTTGCCTTCTCCTCCAGCTGGGCTAGACAGGCTTGCACGGAGCTGCACAGTAAATAAAAGCCAGAGAACCTGAGCAAAAACATCCCCAACATCCCCAATCCAAAATGCTAGCACAGGAGAAGGATGGAAAGGATGAGCAAAGCTTCCAACATGCTGCTTGCCCCAGCTCTTTTGCCTGGGGGGGAAAAAAAAAGAAGAAAAAGAAAAAAGACAGAGAAAGTGTATTCTACAGTGAGAAGACTACAGAAATTAAAGGAGGCTTGCAGAAGGTGGGGAGGGATTGCCTGTTCACGGGTCCTTCAAGAATAAGGCCCAGCAGCCACCAAACAAAGCTACCAGGAGCAAGGCTGTTCTTGGTGCAGATGGTAGCAAACCTGCGAACACTTTGCCACAGGACATTGCAGATCCAAGAAATCTAGATAGGAACAGAGACAAGACAAGCATTTGGAAGTGCAATCACTCAATGCACAAGCTACAGGTACCTCAGAAGATCCGCCTCCCTTCTCCCCCAGCTCATAATGGCTGGAGGATGGAAGAACATTAGGGGGGATAATGACAAAATTCATCCTGTTCTTCATCCTCCTCCCAGACATCCCGTTGTGATCAGTCTTACAGAACGAGGCCCTGGCCTGAAGTGCACAGCAGCTCCTGAGCCTCCTTCTAATTATTCTGCATCCTAGAATCAGAGACAGCGGACTCAAGCACAGCGTTTCGGCAGCAGTCACACCATAATTCACCATTATTCTCTTACAGGCAACTTTCAAGTGCCAACAGGATTCCCTTCCACCACAGTGACGCTCTATAAGTTTACATTCAGTTCAGTATTCCCATCACAAGCTTAAGTACTTTTTCAGCATTAAGAGCTATTCCCCTTATCCTGGAAATCTTTTTCAGCCGACTTGTAAGACATACAAATTTTGCGTGTGCTCCAACTATGAGCCAATTCACATAACACAGCATGAATAATTTGCTTTGTTTACAGTTCTTCCAGCTGTACAAATTTACTGGATAATTATGTGATTGTTCAAATACAAAAGTATTAAATCGTGGAGGACAAGCAACTGATCTCTTCAGAAATAGAAGCATTTGTTCAGTCAGCCTGCCCAACTGAGATATTACCCAGGTTTTGGGGCTCCTTATGTTCCTGCATGTAACCTCACAAAATACTAGCCTGTTATATCTGCAACATAGTATTTATAAAATAATTGGCCTTGATTGACTATTTGAAAATTAAAGAAAGGAATATCAGGTCTTACATCAACTGCATTTTAAGGCTTTCTGGGGAGTAAGAAAAAAAATAAATAAAAAATTTAAAAAAAGGATCATGAGTGTTTTAAATCAACTCCTAAAGTTCCCATCCATGAGCAGATTCCCAGGAATGTGAATACATCATTTATTTTCCTCTCTTTATAAAACCATATAAGCCTCACTTCAATCTAACAACAGGCTTAAAGCAGCTCAGCCTTCAGTCTTCACTGTGGTTTTTGAGGTACCCTGTAGTGCTGTAGTGCAGTTAGGTACTTCCCAAGGATTACATAGAGCATAATATAAATTTCACTCATTTACATCTTTCATTTAGCTCTACACTAAACAGGAATTCATCTGTCAAAGCATGTCTTAAAATGGGATTCCACATGTTGGAAGCTCAAGAAACACTAAGGAATTTATAAAGTTAAAATAAAGTGCTATTATTATTACTTTCTGCTATTATTATTATTTTCTGGCACCTGCTGCTCACTCAGACCAAGCAGGAGATGTCCTAGAGACAAAGACATTTCTTCTACAGCCTGATAGATTCTAGTAAACCCCAATTAACATCTCAGCTTAAACTTAAGATATTATCACCTTAATGCTGATCCACTGGAATTCAAGATCATTTGTACTTTATTCCCAAAGAGGTGATCTGACACAGATAACCCAGTTCCTTGTCCATCTCATCCTTTCTAAATGGTTTCAGTAAATGATGCTAATATGCCAAGTATGTGGTACCTCCCATCCAACCCATATTAACCCCAACCTGCTTACCCTCATAAATAAAGCAAAATAAGGCATTATACAACCCCCTCCATCCTATCAATGCACATACAGACATTTGAATTATCCCTTTCTCTATTGAGTTGCTTTTGAGACCTTGATTTTGGAAGAAAATTTCCCCTCTCCCTTTTCACTCCTTACACACACTTCTTACTCCCTCCCTTTTTTTTTTCTCCTGTCTGAAGCCACTCTGAAACGAAGTTATAGCAAAGTGTGAAAATTTTGGAAAAATTCAGATCCTGTTCTTCTTGCCATTATAATAAAGAAGGGTAAATTCACTTTGTATATTTGTGAGTAAATCACTTGGATTACTCACAATAAAATACCTTTCAGTATGAGCAGGGGTGGCCAAATCAAGCCCTCAGTGATTAGGATTGATCAGCATTAAACAGCTGCCAGCAAGAACTCATGCAGATTTATTTTTAGATGCATTTTTCCTTTTTCATGTTATAAGCAGCACCTTAACCAAGTTCTCAACTAAATCCTACTGTGGAATAGTAGAGAATCTAGAACACATTAACACAAAAGTCTCAACCGTTATCTCAATACATGCTGAAAATTCCTCTTCAGATTATGATTGTTTAGAAAATAAACCAAGGATTTCAAATTATTATGCAAAGCTGGTTCCATATGTGACCCACTTTTTTATTGATTTAAACTCCGGGTAGATTTTCACTGCCTTACAAGCTACTTTTGACTTTGAACCTGACAGCAGGCACTCTTGGCCTCTGGATTCTGTGCTGATCAGTGCAGATCTGGCTACATCACACACTGAAAAACACATTTTTTCTGCTTGTAGAAGGCCAGATTTTCATGTTCCAGAGTCTTTATTGGTAAAACACAAATAATAACCCCCATCCTGCTGAGCAACTCCTGACAGGAATCCTGGTTTTCCATTCCAGAAAGGTGAGCTCTGCCCTCAGGCCAAGAAATTGGCACCTCCAGTCTGCTGTAGCTGCAAGGCAGAGCTCCTGCAGCTCGACCTCGCATCCGTGAAAGGGTTTCGAAGCCTATGACATTGGAGGAAAGAGAAACAAAACCAAGAAAAAAAAAAAAAATGAAGCTTAGCAATTCAACATTTGCCAGCAGAACTTCCCACAGAAAGTGCACCTGAACTAAGCCGGCAAGTCCCAGAAGCAGGTCGAGCCCTAACGAAGGAGGGCACAGGATCCTTGGCACTGGCTACGGCAGCCAGGGCGCCCAGCCAAGCGCTGCACGGCACTCATACACCCTCAGGTGCCTGAAGGAAGGTCAGGGCAGCAGGAAGAGCCGAAAGGGCAAGATTAAGCTAAGCAGCTGACTGGCTCACAAGCCAGGAGATGAGCCAAAATTAAGAGACAGGGCAACTGCCATCGGTACTCAGCAGCACCTGTGCCTTTGTGCTTTAAGGCAAGCAAAAAGGGCAAAATCTGACTCTTACAGACTGAACGGCAGAGCTTCATCCCAGAATTACAGAGCCGCTGAAGAACAGTACAATTACTAAGAGAAAAGATGAAGCTACCCAGGAGGAACCTTCGGCTGCAGGATCTGCTCAACCACTTCGCAGTGCCCCAAGAGACGCGAGCGGCACTGCCCCCGTTGGGACGTGGGCCGCTGTGCAGGGTGCTGCTGGGCGCTCCTTCCTGCGGGATGCAGGAGCCACAGCTCTTCCTTCTCGGCTCTGTGATGCCGCCCACCGGCTGCAGGCAACAGCACAACGTGGTACCTACCCGGCAAGGAGATTCTCACTCCATAGCTGCACCTCCATCCTTCTCAAAGAAAAAGAAAATAAAAAAGCCTTTTAACCACTCTTTTCCACAAAGCATGGCAGGGAGCACTGCTGCCTCCAGCTCCCCACAGCCTTTGGAAGCTGCATTACGCTCATGCTACTGAAGAAGAGGGATTCACCACAACAACACAACCCTCCTGATGGAAAATAACGGCTCCTGCCTAAGTGCATTGAAAGGAATGGCATTCGAAGTGAAGCAGCAAGGCAGTCGCTGTGAACATTCACAGATTCATACAGGCAATGCAATGAAAGAACATGGTGCGCAGTAAGAAATTACAGCGAGATGCAGCGTTCTTACCCTGTTTCTCCAATAACCATAAATAAAGAAGGATTTATGACCCAGCAAAACATGAAAGGGAGATTACTCAGAGGACAGAGGTCTTCATTCTGTCAGAATGACAGACATGACCTTTCTAGGTTCAAAGCAGCTTACGACAGAAGCTCCATTAAGCCTTGAAATAAATGGTGTGTGCAGCACCATACTAACACACCCACGGCGCAGGGCTGTAGCTGCAGCTGACGCATTTTTCTGCTCACTAGGAAGGAAAGCATTTCAGCAAAATGCAGAGATACTTTAACTATTAACTGCAATACGAGATTCTTTTTTTAAAAATTCTACATGTTAAATCAAAGCTAAATAACTGGAAAGCAGAACAAACAAGCAAACAAAGCAAACAAACAAAACCCTTATAATCTTCAATAACGAAGACAGCGCGCTGCCCGTGCCCCACGGACTTCTCCGCGCCAGCTGCACGCGGAGCTGCACCCACGCCTCCCGGCAGGGCCCTCGCAGGCGAGGCCCGGAGCGTCCTCTCCCCCGGAGCCGGCGCGCCGCCACACAGGCGGCCGCCCACCTCGCCCCTTCTTCGCGCGCCTCGAAACCAGCCCGGCCCCGCGAGGCTGCCGGGCGCGAGGAAGGTGGCAACTTTCCAAGCGGCTCCGGCTCTGCTAGCCGAGGACTGCGGCTCAGCGTCGCGGTCGCCCTGGGTGGCACGGCTGCAGCAGGAACGCTAAGGGCAGGAATGCTATGGTGACTAGTACTTCGACCCAAATGACTTCATTCGGATAGTCACACAGGAAACGTCTAGCTAGCAGGCTCGTTTCACAATCAAGACTTTCCATCTCTCTCTAAACTTTCACTTCCACGATTTTGACACTCAGGTTGGGAAAAAGTCTTTATTTAGGAGCAACTGAAAACAAGATTTAAAAAACAAAGGGATTTCTCTGCAGATTGTGTCAGTCAGGTCTGCACTGAGCTCAACAACAGAACTAAGGCCTTGCATTAAAGCACTGCACAGCCCAGAGGCCTCAAAACATCTGCATGAGAAAAAGGATTTAAAATTCTCCCCAACAGTGTCAGTCTGCACTAAGCGTATTCGCCCTTAAACGTTCGTGATTAACTGCGCTGGTTGGATCACAGAGCATGGCCCCGAGGGCTTTATTTCCCCCTTGGCAAGCCCAGACGCTCCTCAGGGAGAGCGACGGCACCGCCGGGCGCTGCCCTCGCACACGTCCCAGCTGCCACCTGCCCCTTTCCCCGCTCTTCTCCGGGGGGGACCTGGATGTCACCAAGCATTTCACAAAACCACCGAAACACTGCAAACAAAATTCAGCCACCTCACGAAACACTGAATTCCTTTAGGTAGAAACCAGGAATCACTGGTTTTAGCAGAAGCACTTAATTACCCGTACAGCAGGACTTTATATTTTCATGTGACATGTTAACCAAAACAAAAAGTCCTAAAAACAAACAAAACGCCCCCAGAGCCTGTTAACAAGATACGAATAGCTTGGACATTCACTCCTCAGTACAATCTTCTCTGTTCTTGTTCTAAAGATTTTATTCAAGAATGCTGTGGTCAGAACTTCAGACAAAAGGAGAAGCAATTTTCTTCTATTTTCCAAATTATTGATTTTGTTAGATTCAAAGTTGACAAAAAATCATTCATCAATCCATAAATCAGTAACCTCTTGCACTTGCTGTGAGACATTATAACAATATTTTATTTT
>VZSV01000023.1:3356277-3390458 GCA_013398735.1 Nothocercus julius | reverse complement strand
AAATAAAATAAAATAAAATAAAATAAAATAAAATAAAATAAAATAAAATAAAATAAAATAAAATAAAATAAAATAAAATAAAATAAAAATAGGAAGGACATTTTGTGGTCATTTTCCCTGTTTTTCCTTCCTAGTGAAAGAAAAAGAAACTTCAAAAGGTATTTTCCACTTTTTAAACCTTATCACCGATATCCCAAATGTCACCCAGCAGCTCATTAAGGAATGTAGCTGCAAACTGTCCAGAAACCTCCTCAGCTATTACAGCTCTGCTGCGAGAAACATTAATTTGCAAATCTTCAAACCTATCACTATAGCAACAAGAACATTTTCTTTTTAAAGAAGCCTTAAAACACAGTTCAGGCATGAAAGACACCTCAGGAATCCTAACGTTAAGTTTCCCACGAAATCACCATTGTTCGCATTGACTTTTTGTAAGAACAAACTTACTTCAGCAGGTGACAGTCAGAGTCATTACAACAACACCTTAATGATCCTTCTCTCTGTACCTGCACTTTTCAGTTACATGGTACCTAAGGTGTAGTAGGAATAGTGTATTAATAGTTTGTTGATGCTAACAATTTTGTTCTGCGAACAGTTGGAAAATGCAGACAACCAAGGATTCACTGCAGACATGAAGAAGTTACCTGACCTCATACAAGTGGATTGGGTAAGGGAAAACCTAAGGTACACGCAAGAATTTCAGAGATGCTTCCTACTGTTTCTTACAGCTACATCCAAGAAATATTTTTTTTCAGGCTACAATGTAAAAATAAATACACAGAATACTTTGAGAATTACAGCAAGACATGTCAGGTTCCGCATCAATTTTTACATCCAAAACCAAAACACTGGAGTCAATTCCCAGTTTTATAATATCCAGCTTGAGACCTCCAAGAAGGGTTACTTAGGCAGACCACAAGCCACCAACCTTTTCCAGTGAAATATTTCAAAAGATCATTTCACAAAAGCTGTGGCTACCACATGCACATATACATATATTTCTTAAATTCCAAAATACGACTACATGAGGATGGGCCCTATCTCTGCTATCACTCCCCAGTCATTCAAAGTCAACTGATTTCTGGTAGTTCATGCTTTGCACAGCCGAAGAGATTTAGGATGTGTGGAACTTCACAGATCAGGCTCTGACTACATGTGATAACAACCTACAGGGATTTATAAGAGATAAAAGTGAACACAGCTCTATAACAAATGAAATAGTTCTGTTTAGATTAATGAAAACATGGGTATACAAGGGAAATAGCTTTTAGACCAATAAGCCACAGCCGTGATCAAAGGCTGCTCTAACAACTGCAAGACACTACAGGCACATTGCAAACACACATCTATATTTAGACCTAGTAGAAACCTTTGCAAAGCAGCTCTCTGCATGTGGATTTCACAGTCTTACATCATGGTTGAACAACGCAGTATCCTGACTTGCAAAGGAGCCACGTCCTCGGCAGACGATGCTGCTGGACCGACAACCTTCCTGCGCGCGTGCCAAGAGCACTGGGGGTGTCGAGAGCGCTGCTTCTGTAGGCCCGAACCGGAGAGCACCGGCCAGCAGCCCCTTTTCCACTCACATCTCGCCTTTCCTTTTTTTTTTTTTTTTTTTTTTTCCCCTCCCCCATTCCCCATCTGCTTGTTTTGATCACAAGCGCCATTTAGAAAGTTTTCCATTGCATAAATACAGTACCTCACAACAAACACACATATAAACCTTAACCAAAAAAACATATAAACCTTAACCAAAAAAACAAAGCAAAAAAAAAAAAACACCAAAAAAACCAGCCAGCGTTAGCAACCCTCACGACAACAGCTTGCAACCGCTGCTGTGGCTGGGCAAAGGCCGCAGGCAAGAGGCACGTAGGAGCCACCAGATATACGGGTGCTCCCCAGTTTCTACTCTATAGGGACGGGCGTGAGTCAGACTTTGGCATAAAGCCGAGCTTCACCCTCCTGCTCACCGCTCTGCTCCCTCCAACTCAGAGGGGCAACGACTGCACTAGAACAACAACACTGGGCGAGGGCGGAGTGTCCGTGAGGCTCATCAGAGAACTCCGAGCGACAGCAACTCTACCTGGGGTTATGACCTGCACTTCGAAGACACTCCTTTTAAAGGTCTCTTAAGCCTGGATAAAACTTACAAAGTAATAATAATAATAATAATAATAATAAACTTTAGTCACTCTTGAAAAACCTTGACTATAGCACAATGAGGAACCAAAACAAGCTTTCAGCACCACTTAACACTGTGAAGACAGCATCTGATTATTATGCTTCCTGACCTTGTTTACTACATACACCCTCAAATACAAATCCAAGCCCGTCACAAACACGGGGCATCTCACCGCTACTGCGCACGGGAGCGTGCGGCAGAGAGGAGGCCGCCGGGAGCCGAGGTGGAGCGCTTCCCTGGCTTAGCCGCTCCTGCCCCTCCGTCCCGCTCTCCACGAGCCCTCCGCGCTCCCAGCCGTGCACGGCGCCCGCCAGGCCCTCCTTCTGCTCACCCGGCTCACGGCAAGACTTCAAACCCATCGTCGCCCAAAGGAGGAGGCAGACGGAGGTCTTGCCTGCTTCTCTCCCAGACCTCTGGTATTTCCCACCCTTTGCAGCACGAGCTGCTGTGAAAGATCTATTTAACAAAAACACTTGTAAAAATAGTTCCCTTTTCAACATCTTCGGAAGATTTCTACTGCTTTTGCTCAGTTTTATAGGTGGTCTCTCTGAATAAAACTAAAATTCAGTTTTGTTCTAATGATCAGGAGAGCAAAAGGATAAACCACCCCCCCCAAACCACAGTGCCAGGTTTTGCAATTAGAACAACCTTTCAAGCCAAGCAATATATTTCCTCTTCAGCAAATGGACAAGCTGTTACAGCAGGAGATATGTTTGCTTTACAGTATCGCGGCTAATGGGCATGATGTGTTGCACTGAGATCGTACTGGAGAAGGAGAGAGAAATAGGGATGGCAGGAGAAATAAGCAGCTTATCTGCAAAAACATTCCATTTTCTGAACAAGGAAAGAGGCTTACAGATCTGCAACTTCATTTAAACACCAGATAAACTCTCTCAAGTTATTTGGTTCTGACAGGCAAAGCATTTTTTTCCTATTTATTTAGAGGTCTCTTTTTTTGCTCCTCAAAGCGCTCCTCAGAGCCACAACTGATATCCTAAGTCTGTCCTAATACACAGTTTTCCCATATAGTCTTCAACCTATTCCTGGGAACGATGGAGAACACGGGAACCTTGCTACTAAATCCCACAGGCCACAGAAACTAGTTCTTCCTCAACGCTGGGAGCTGCCTACAGAGTTTCTGCTAGGATCTACCCTGCAGAAGGACCAGAGAAACAGAATGATTTTGCAGTGCCAAGAGCATTCTCACATTATTTAATACAGACTACTGATCAAAAATGGGCATCATTCCAGATGAGGCAGATAAAAATATTATGTCAACAGCGCTTTACAAAAATAATTTGTAGGTGACTTTTAAAAAGTCCAGACACTGTCTTACAGGAAAAGAGCTATGAAATACTTAGAGAAATTACCCAGTCCACCTCCCAGACCCAACTCTAACCAGCTACCTACAAAAGGCAAATAAAAATGCATTTTTAGATGAATAAGAAAGCTTCAATTTCTCATAACTCTTTAGAGAGATATGGAGTTAGTCTAAACACAAAATTCATCACACAAAGGAGGTTCTCTATCCAACTTCCTCTAGAAGATTAAAGACAACTGGCGAATTGATGCATCTGAGGAAAATAAAGAAAGAGGAATCTGATAATAAAACTTTTTTTTCAGTAAATTATATTTGGTTTTGATTAACATTCAAAAGTGTAGCAAACAACTGAACAAGAACTCATTTGGCAGATGCTCAACAATTAATCAGCTGTAAAGAACACCAAGTCCACATCTTAAAACAAAGATGAATTTTTATGATATATTAGATTAAAAACATCAGAATTGTCTGTACTCTGTGTATTTAAAAACAAAAACAGCTGACAAAGTGGCCCTCCAACACATATATAAAAAGAAGAGGGAAGGGAGGAGAAATCTTCATTTTATCTTCAAGTTGACACAGTCTTCCCTTTGGGATTTTTTTTTTTTTTTCCCCCCAATATGCATCTCTAAAATTTGTCTTGACATCTGGCATACAATCAGCATAACATCCTGGACAGCACAAATATATCAGGTTTCACAAAAGCAGTGTTTTTAAATCTATTTTGTATGCATGCATGCACCAAGATTAACTACAATTATAAAATATCAATAATATTGTGTTTATATCACTTCAATGGGGACAAAGCAGATCAAGATGTTTGAAGAGTCCTGTTAATTTACCTTATATACGGAATTACACACAATCCAATTAGAATCAACCGTTTTTCAGAATCATCTTTTATCTTAGTTTTTCATTTCCTCGCTCAGTAAAATACATCATAATTTCATCAGGTCTTTGTGCCCTATGCACCCTTCTCCACCCATGTAGAAAGGCTAAATAAATCAGTATCAAGTTCAAAAGCTAGGTACCGAAACATTAGAATAATAAATAAATAAGTAAATAATCGATCTTAGGAAGGCCCTGGTCTGATCCTAGTAGCTATTCTAACGCAGCCTGCAGAGATCACTGATCTCCCCCTCGCCCTGCCTGCTCTGGGCACAGCTGTGCTCTCATCCCATCTGATGCAACCTGATTGAGTAAGTGATCTCAGGCAAAATAAATCACTACTGCTTGCAAAGCCCAAGGCCACCAGACTGCTCGCCGGAGCATCGTGCCCTGCTCCCGCCTTCCTCGGCGCGGCCGCTTTCGCTTCACAGCAGGCACGGATACCAAACGGCTCCTCCTCGATGAGCAATGTTCATCCAGCCCAGCAGCGGCCATCCTGCAGGGAAGCACCTCCCGCAGCCACCAGCCGCTTCGGGCTGCGCTGCATCCTGCTTTGCCAACAAGCAAGCCACAAGACTCTGTGTTTACTATTAAAACAGACTATTAGGGCAAAAATAAGGATTATGTTTTTATGTTGGATTCAAATAATTAACTATAGGGGAAAAAAAAAAAAAGTAACTCTGCAGCAGCTATTAAGGACAACATGCATATTTTTGACATACTGAAGTCTCCAAACTGTGGTCATACTCTGCTAGCTATTCAAAATGATGACACGCAGCAACTACAGAAGCTTCTGGTATTAGTAGCACAGGTCAAAGCAGGAAACGTCCGTGTTTTGCGACACTCATGTTACTAGCTTGCAACAAATAGCAGCTCCAGGCTTCACAGGTGCTCAGCCATCAGCAGCACTCAGGAAAGCTGGCGTGCATCAAAGGATAAAGCGCACTACTGACACCAGGACATGTCCATTCTGCTACTATGAACTTACAATAACAATTCACTCTGCCTCTCTTTCACTCTCTGCAACGCAGAGGGAAGGATTTGTAGCTAAGATGCTACAGAACTTTAAAAACATTTTACCTCCCAATAAAAAAAACAAAGTTCTTGGATTCAGTGAAAGTGTTTCATTTTCTTTTCCAGTCTTCAGATAAACGCCAGAGAATTTTAAATATCCCACTGAAGCTGTCTATGTCTATTATGGGGAAAAAAAAATGTATAGTAATTCTAAAGAGTTTTGAGCTGCCAAAAAGCCAAAGGGTGCTTATTTTCCTAAATTTAGGAATATGATGTACCCATACATCTTAATAACTTTTTGAAAATACAAAAGCATCCCCATCTTTTCTGTTTACTTACAAAAACAGATTATGATATATAAAACTTAATTACTGCACATTTTTAAAGAACAGCTTTAGCCAGAAGGTACAATGAAGAAATTCCTCCTTCAAAAACCACACTTTTAACTTTGCCTTCAACTGCCTTACCAGACTTGTTCAATTAAATCCACACAGATTTATCTTTCCACAGACTCTTTCCACAAACTTGACTCTTGCCACATTTCCATCCTGCTCCTATTCTCCTTTGCTAATGATGTCAAATGCTTCTCCTGCACTGGTGTTCATTAATCATTTCCAAGTGCTCCTACACATGCAGCAAATTCTCCTGACGCTGACTCTGCAAGACACCTTCCCTTCTCTCAGACCCCCCGGCAGGGAGGGACAGCCCCAACTCTCCATCTCCAGCTGCTGCTTTCAGAGTTCCAGCAGCTCCCTCACACCCATTTGCCAATTTACCGTAGTAACACTTAAATCGACACCATTTTGTTGCAGCTAGAAATAACCACAATAATAGACCTGCAGTTATATGGATAAGCAGAATATTACAGCAGCACAGAATTTTCTGTACAGCACCACAACTTCTGAACAGAGAAATGACCCATTAAAAAAATTAAAATCGTCTGATGAAGTCAATAAGTGCATGATAATCTGGCTGCCTCAAATGCATTTCAATATCCCCCCCCAAATTTGATAAACCTCTCCATCCCTCAGTTAAATACTCAGTCTCGTGAAAATCAACTTAATTTAAAAGGAAGGTCCTTTCAAGATCAATAACTGATTTAAATAGGGAAATAAAAGGGTAAGAACGAAGAATTTTCCAAAAGACAAAAGATGACGACAGGATACAAGGAGACCTCTGGACACGTGTGCTGTTCAATACAGTCAACTGCTCTTTCCAGTCACCTAGGTACCACACTTTTCTGATGCTATAAATCTAGTCTCAGTTTTAATTAACTTGCCAGAAAACAGCTGGAGAGAAATTTTATTGCCGAGAGACTAAAATAGCAATAAGTATTTACAATGAAGCAATAAAACAGCAGATGAAACTCAATGGTCAATAAAGGTAAAGTCTATGAGAAGAAGTGCTCAAATGAGACGTACATCACACAATGATAAAGTATCCAGAACCCACTTCTAGGAGAAAAAAAAAAAAGTTTTAGGAAATGATATTTTAGCATCTGTTATAACAGGAGTATCGAGGACACCAAATTAAGTTGGTTTAAGCATTGCTGCCTGATAAAGTGAAAATCGCTAAAAATAAATTGCTTAGGCATGTTATGCATGCCAAAATTGTAAACAGGTACAAAAAGCAGCTGCAAAAATCCATTGTGGCCATGTCTGTGAAGGGCTAAGACTCACTAATGGTCAGAGATGGAATATGATTTGGATTTACAAAAAAAAAAAAAAAAAAGGGGGGGGGGCAGAGGGGAGAGGCACTGAAACCCATAAGGTTGAGTAAAGGAAAAAGAAGACTCAACTCAAATTTTGTAGCTCAAAAAATATTTCAAGCCAGTTTGGTCAAAGAAGTAGCCTCTCTGTCCACTGCCGTTCCTGCCCCAACTTGTCCTTACTCTCACACATGAGTATCTGCTGCAGCTTCACAGGGACCAGATAATGGGAAAGAACTTCAGTTCCATACCAGTCTCCCTAACCTAACTGTGCTCACACTGTGTCAATGAAAAGACCAGAAGACAGGAGAGTACCCCTGCAGGCCCAAGTGCTGGTTTAAAGCCTGGGAACCCTGTCCAGACTAAAGAGCTTGTGAGATTAAAGCTTTGCTGCGTTACATTAGGCCAAGACCAGCAAAAGCAGGAAACCGGAAAGCCAAGCAGACCCAGGCTGCATCATGTCCAGCAGACCTCTGGGCACCAATACTCAAAGAGTATTGAGGGCAGCTTCTTCATCACTTTCATCATAAAGAGGATCTTAACGTTGAATAAGTCGACTCTGCTTGAGAAATGAAGTCATCTGTTGACTTCACTGATCAGCAAGGTGAGGGGGAGCAGAGCATAACCATGACCAAGGAGACACTGATGGAAGTCAAAAGCTGTAATTATTTCTTGACTTAAATGAGCACTGAAAGGGGTGTCTGGAGGAGAAGAGGCTGGGATTTACAGTACTGGCCTTTGCATTAAATTTAGCTTTTATTTAACAAACTACTTTTCAAAATTAATGTATAAATGACAGGACCATCTATATCATTGCACTATTCTGCATGGTATGAAAATAAAGGCTTAAAATTATGTTTTAAAAAAAAGTAGTTTAGAAGAGTTCTGTAAAGAAAAAACATACAGCTTTTTATATTGAGTGTTCCAGGATGAAGAAAAGCACTAAGCAGGACTACAAAGTGATAGTTTTAAATGCTGAATTGCAGGATGCTCCCAAACTACTCAAAAGCCACTTTTGCAGGAGTAAAATATATTTCTTAAAGACTCCATTAGTCACATCCGGAACCAGTCCACTGTGTATCTCTGTTCTATTTTTGCATTCATCATCTTCAAATAGCTTGAAACCCATCTAACAGGTTGAGCAGTTTAATTGGCTTCCCATTAACCAGCACTCACTTCGCACACAGTGCAGGTGCCCTGAGGGTCCTCAGTGGCACAGATTAACGTTCAAAGAAACACTCAGCAAAATGCTGATACTGGGTGGGAGAAACAGCAATTTTTACAGTGGCTTCCACGTTTGAAATATGAACGATATTGTTTCACACAATGGGTATTTCATAAGTGCAAGTGGGACCTCCCCTCAGAGGGAGTGTCTGCATTAACGCTTCCATACAGAATACGACAATAGCTTTTAGGTCGAAAGATCATTAACCATAAGCACAGGGCTGGCAAGGCAGGGTAGGTGTTGTCTGCATGGGCAGATTTATGATACACCAGTGCGATTGGCCACGTGGATGCTTCACCTCACAAGGACTATTCAGCACAACGCTGGTGTTGTTCAATAAACAGGGTTATTCAGTGTAAGGGTAGTAGGGCTTTATGCTTGTAAAAAAGACAAATTTTAAGCCTATTAAGCACTATGTCTTACAATTTCTCTGTGGTTTTGATAACGCAACATTCAAGTACTTGTGCTTCATTTTCAGCTGAAAGGTAGTTTGGATTTTTCTTTTCCCCTCACTTACCTTTTAACTGAAGCTTTAAATGACCATCACAATCTCCCGTGTGGGAAGGGGACGAGGCAGCTACCAGAGAGGAGAGCCGGGACAGCCGCCCCGTGCCGCGGCCTGCAGGGACGGCGGCCTCGCACCTAACACGGCCACCCCACCGCAGCGCCCGCACCGGCCCCCGCCACCCTGGGGGCCGCCCTGCCCACGCGAGCGATGTGCGGCGCCCTGCCCAGTCCGGCCGGCAGCATCCTCTCCAAATCGACAAGAAGATTCTTCGTCTGCATTAAACAACTCAGGGGCACCAGCCTGTGGCAACGGCACCACGCTCGCTAGTTTTAAGGTGCCCTGGGGAATTGAATTGCCGAAAAATGGGGGTTTGGCAGCGTTTACTCCGGGAAACTCTTCTGTAGTTACCAAAAGCCCTTCTCAGCCCCAGGCAAGCAGAGCTGCTATATGCTATATGCATCACTCGTTGTGGTCCAGGAGGAAAAAGAATTTCTCGGTTAAAAAAAAAAAAAAAAAACAAAAAAACACAGGGATGTGGGTCACAAACCTGCTCAAGGACTTTTTTTTTTTATTAAGGATTGGCCTGATTGAAACGTGTGAACATGTGATTAACAACTCAAAGCCAAGTATTTATAGAAGTATTATTAAAAGCAAAAATCCAGTAGCTGACAGAAATGCAGAACTGCACTGTTGTGCCAAAAAAAAAATTTAATCTGCCTACTAGGTGAACAAAAAGAGAGAGGGAGTGGAACAGCCTCCTTAGAAAAATCATGGTAAAAAGCAGTAGTTATTATCAGTAGACTAAGTGCTATGCAAGACACATTCTCTGTGCCAGAGAGGCTGCTGCCTGACAGGAAAACGCTCAGTGCATTAAGGCACCCTGAGAGCTACTAGCTGATTTATGACTCATCTACGTTACAAAGGTTTTGCAGCATAAGGACAATTCTCTCCCTCCCCCAAATTCCTGACTGGCACTGCTGCTCTCCTTGAGATCCTTGAGATTTTCCTCCCACACCAGTCAGCAGGAAAAGAATGCCACAGACCTTGCTGGAGTAGCAACGCAGCATTAAGATACATGCCCAAAGTTGAAATGATCCTAGGAAACAGATCCTGCCCCAAACTATAGAATGTGTGTGTGGGGGAGAAACTAAAGTGACCAAAAATACATATGTTCCTATGAACCTGACTACATGTGGGTGAAGAATTGCCTTGTGGATCAGGCCTGGGAGCTGGATTAATGCCAAGGGCCCAGGAAGACACCAGCCCAGTACTCCAGCAAACCACCAGCAACAGCAGTGCACGCTCCTACACTGCGACCAACCCTCCAGAGCCCCAGGGAAGGATGAAAAGCCAAATTTCCCAGGGCAAGGAGGGCAGGAGGAGGGACAAACCAACAGTGTCCTTGTCGCGGTAGCCACAATATTTCTTACCTGCAGCATGCCCTTAGGGGTCCCCCTGACACTGAGCTGGGACAACTGTTCCTGCCCACTGGCACATCCCTGCAGGCATCATCTATCAGAAACCTGTTATCTTTCCGTCCAAGCACACGGTGCCCTTAATGGAAATAGTCTCACTGGCAACCTAGCAATTGCTTAAATCTGTGCTATCCAAAAAGTCATCTCTGAAGCCCCAAAGCTTCATGGCCTTCAAGACACAGTGTCTTTAAAGCACTCTAGGAACAGAAAGGAGGAATCCACCACACAGAGCAGAAAGCTCCGGGACTCCTCCTGGGCCCTGCAGAGCCAGCGGCCGGCAGTGCAGGCAGGGAAGGACAGCATGGAGCAGTACGTTGTGGCTATGTTAATAGCAACCCTTATCAAAACCATACAGACTTCTACATGAAAAGGTGTATCACTAATTATGTCCAAAAAGAGAGACAAAAAAAAGGAAGCTCAACTTCTCTTTTAAAACGGTTTCTTTCTTTCTTTCTAAAAGCTGGTAAGAGACACCCGAAAGGTCCCTTTGGGAAAAGCAAATATAGTGTCATGGAACATTTGCTGCCTAACAAATCAGCCAGTACGTAATTTGCAACATAACTAGCGAAAAAAAAAAAAACCCAAATTGCAGGTGCTAAACAGATTAAGATTTTAAGATTAAATACGCAGAATCTCTTTTTCTCTGTAAGTTCTGTCATACTGTCTCACAAGAAATCAAAACTTTGGGAAGCTTATCCTTTCTTGTTTTTCCAAAGAATGAAAGATATATATATGCATATATATATATATATATATATCTTTATACAGAAGCAATGAAGGCACCCTGTCTCCCTTAACATGTAGTAGAAAAGCAGCAAATAGATGAGGAGCCAAACAGCATTTCCAGTCTTCTGCAATTTCCCCCCCCCCTTCCCCCTCCGCCAGTACTGGAGAACTACTAAAAACCCAGCAGAAAGGCTCAGGTACCTTCACTACTTCTGTTACCCCCAATAAGCTTTTTTCCATAGTCATAAAGCCCTCCAACACTTCTAAAGACAAAAGCATCACAGAGAACCAAAATTGCACGAATCACTTTGCAGCTTCAACTGCAAAGAGAATGGTCACACTGGGTATAATACGATGGCTCAGGGGCCAAGCAGAGGACAGTTCTTTCACTGTCTCTTATCCTGCAGGACTGCTAGCATAAAATCCTGAAAATTCAGAAAACAATGTGAAGCAAGGATAAGGATAGGCAGCTTTTCAATGTGTCTTTCCCCTGTGAACTGTCATGTTCTACAACACTCCACAGGAGAGGGAAAAAAAAAAAAAAAAAAAAAAAAAGGTTTGTTTTAGTGCAGTTCTCATTTCTCAGGTTTACAAACAAAGAAAACCTCAATATTTTAAATATAAGCAAGAGTATACGAACAAAAACAGCAAATAGCTCTCAAGTAAGGTTCCCAGTGGTCTGTTCACAAACTTCTTATGCTGCTGTCTGTGCAATTCTTGATGTTCTTTAGTATCTCAAAACTAGAGCTGTTACATAAGAGATCTGCTGTGTACGTTAGTGTTTCAGAAGGCAGAAAGTCTCCTAAAAACATTGAAACCCCTACGTAACTGGAAGTCAAAATATAGCAGTATGTGACATGGAAAATATTTTACAACTTTTCCTCAACATCCAATGTAGGATATCACTGTCCTTCTTGACCCACACCTGCACCCCTAGATTACAGAGCAAACAGTATGTCTTTTACCCTATAGAAGTTGTGATATTTTCAGCCATTTCTTAGAAAATGAAGTGCCTCAGGCAAATATGCTACTGGTCAAAACAATGGGACTAAAATGTAACACTGTTTTTAGCTTCAATAACAGGATTCTGAGGTAATGTTTATATGTTTGGAAGCAGAGCTAAGAAATTTCCCCTATATAGATGAGCTGAAACAAAGTGTTATTTCCTAGAGTCATTTATAAATTTTAAGCATCTCCAGGATCTTGGCTTGAATATTCCTCACGCCCAAGATAAACCTCCACAATGGTTTGTTTTAAAAACAATGCTTGGAAACTTTTCCTTCTAAAAGCAAAAATAAGTGACGGGTGATAACAGAAAGCTGAATAAGCATCAACACTGTCTCAGTAGAGCAAGAGGAGGACTTCTGGAGAAGAAACTTGAAGAGCATCCAACATCTGAAGACTGCTATGTCAATATAGTGAGTACAGCCAACATAAAAAGTTCTCTAACAAAAAATCCCATGATGAAGCCTCATAAATGGGACATCTTCTCAAGAAAGTATGTTTCTGCATTTATTTCACACCTGGGCTTCCCTCCTTCCTAGGTGCCACCAATACCATCCCTTCCCCACCTTTCCCTCTCCACGACAACTACATTTTTCTCCTTTCCCCATTTTCCTGTATTTTAACAGTCACAGGAATGAAAAACATAAAACATAGAAATACTGAATAAAATTGAAGAAAATGAGAAAAAAATCCAAAGTTCTCTGGGAGGCTTATAAATCTACTGATTTGTAGTATGCAAAAAAAAAATGACCTAAGGAGTGATTATATTGCATCAGACCATGCAGCTCAGCATCCTGTCTCCAACGATAGCCAAAAAAGCAAGTACCAAGGGAAGACTGTAAGAATATGAGAAATATATAGGATTCTTCTCCAGCTAATCTTTCCAGACTCTAGACATTTATACCTCAGTAACTCTATATTAAGCATTCCTCGTATAAATTCTAAATGTTTAAAAGTAAAGCTAGTGTTATTTTGGAAATAACTAATGTTATCAGAACACCATATACAATTAGTTGTACAGTTTATTTCTTTTAAGTAATAAAAAAAGTAAATAGGAGAAAAAAATAAATGCCTGGTGTCACATTAAGTGGTAACTGTACTTAACAGTGATCTGTATCTTCATATATCTTCATAAATCTTCGGTTCAATATACAAATCTTAACCTGCATGAAGGTAAGTGTAAGTATCAAAGCCATGAATTTAAATTAAAACATGTTGTAAAAATATTTATTTTCCTCAAATCTTCATGTTGTAATGGCAAAATGAGATGAATATTAGTTTTTAAACAATTGGCTTTTAACTGAGTCAAGTGGAGCTAATGGGAGTCCTGCCTACTCAAATGGACTTTGGAGCATATTCCAGACCCTTTTATCATCTGCAAGCTAAAATTCATAATTCCCCTAAAAAACAAATGGGATTCAACAGAAATGCCAGTTTTAATATACATCTCAATACAGTTTTCTTCAGATCAAGGACACTACAAACCAGAGACATGCAATATTGTCCTCAATTATCAATACATTAATGTAGGAATCTCAACTCTACTTGTCAAAAAATATATTTTTTTTCTTTTTCTTCCTCAAATAAAACATTTACTTATTTGTTGTTCTCTGAGAAGACAGTGGCTGAGAGCTACTTGACATTGTGACAATAGATCATATAAAGCATGGAAAATGCTGACCAACTCGCAATGAGGAAGGCTAAGAGATACACAGAACTTCAAAAAGCTTGTTCTGTCATTCTCTCAGAAACCTACCCGTCAAATGTTTCCCTTGGGATTTCCCATCTCCTGGAACATCTTGTCCAAATATATCCAGCACTGCAGAACTACGTATGTAAAAATTCCAGTTTTGGTCTGGTACACTGAATGTACAGCCTATCAATTTATGTCCAAGGCAATTCTTTCTGTAAGACACATCACTCATTTGGGTAATTTCTTTTAAAATTTACTTAAATTTTCAGTAGGTATTTATTTTAAACTTGTTTTTAAAACAGTTTCTGACTTGACAGGAGCTAGGTTTCCACAGCAACAATCAGGATTACTAGAATACATAACTAGAAGAGACACCAAGTTTAGAAGGGGAGGTTGTTTTTTTTCAAGTCTTTTTAACTAAGGAAAATGTTCTTCAGCATTGTTACTGTAGCAGCTACTTTGCTAATTAATCACTTTCATGTTCTTCTTCCCTATACCAAAAATCAGTATTATTTGAAGTTTCAGTATTTTTTTTTTTTTTAAACCACAAGTTACTTTTGCATAATGCCATCCCAAGTCTGAAATTCCCCCTGAACTCAAACAATATTATCACTGAGTTTATGCTGCAATGGAGAACAGACAGGGGAAAGGCAGAGAGGTTCTCCATCCTGGAAGAACACGAAGAAGATAAAGAAAGCACAGATAAGGGAAAAGAACAAGCTGTATCAAGGTTCAAGGGAACACAACCACAATAAAAGGCACCAAATGTCACAAGTCAAGTAACAGTAAGTGGGTATCTAATACACACAGATGCGCCACGGTACATCTATAGCACATTGTACCATTTATTTTCTGACTTGCTGGGTACCAGGACAGACTTCAGAGCAAGAGGAGACAGAGTTCTTTGCAAGAGCTGCAGTAATATTGGTCCATTTTGAAGCTATTGACACAGAAGTAAACAGAAGAGCCTGGAAACAAGGTTTGAAGAATTAGGGGAAAAAAAAAAAAAAGAAAAAAAACACTACACAGAATAGTCTTCAAATAGCAATAGCAATTACAGATAAGGACATCTTGCATAAGAGAAGCTTATGCTCACATGTTAACTCATACAGTCTTAGTTCTTGCCTGTTAAACTCCCACAAGCTGCAACATCTTATCTGCACATGGAATTTAAATTGGTCTTAAAAAAAGAAAAAAGTTTTGTAGACATCTCTATTTGAAAAGTTTCAGGCAAAATCAGCTGCCAACCCATTTAGACAAAAATAAACACTTACCACAACACACACAGGACAGAGGAACATTTGGTTAGAGAGAAGAGAAGGAAAAAAAAAAAAAAAGGATGGAAAGGGTTTTATTACAGATTCACTTCCCAGGAGGCGAGGCGGAGACCTGAGAAAAGTCTTGCTCCTCTACGTGAGGAAAGTGAGGCACTACAAACTCAAGCAGAAAGACAGGACGAATAGGGAGATTTCGTCTATAGAGGAAGCCCAGATAGTACACAAGTGTTTAAAATAGCCTATTTGAAGTTGGGGGAAGGGGATGCAGACAGTCATTCCATGAGGATTTTGCTCCCTCCCCAGCAATTCAGGAGCTGGTCTGCCAGTAGGTCATTGCTACAACGGTAACCTCTTCATTCGGGCATCCTCAAGGCGAGCCTTCCGATCTCCTGCTACCATGATCCACCTATCCAAGGCTGTCAAGAATGGGATTAGCTTGAAGATCCAACGCTGCCTTCTCCGGGGACATCAGCTGGCTTTGGATGCCAGCAGGACAGCCAAGGGCTGCTTGTCCTGCTATCAGTACCCACAGGCTCCCTTGCTCTGCTGACACAGAACTCAGGTTTCTGGTAGCAGGAGCTTAAGAGAAAGAGCTGAGAAGAGTATTATAGGTTTGAAGTAAAATTCCAGCAGGTGCACTCATTGCCCATTTTTCTGTTATTTTTTCTTGTTAATGCCACAATAATATGTCCCCTTATGTGGAGTTTTCTATTAAAACTCATATGTTTTCATTAATGTAGCCCACAAGGTAACTGCAGAACATTTTATTTCAGCAGCACTGAACATACAAGTTTTGTCCCTTCTAATCTAATCTAAGCAGAATCCCAGTCCTCAACACAGGGGAGCAGAGCCCTTTCCCCCTTTCTCCAGACAAGGGGCATGGTTTAGTCTAGCAAGGAGAGGAAGCTTTTTTCTCCCATTCCCTGTTCTGACAAGCACTAGTCTTCTCCCACAAGCATAAATATCTGATTTTTCTCCTTAATTTGATCAGGGGTAGAAGTAACACATCAATATAAGTAGGAGAAAAATCTTTGTCCTATAAATTTAGATTTTGTAAATACTACTATTATCCTAAGCTCACAAAACATAAAAGTTAAAACAGGTAAGAGATAAAGCAGTAATGGAAGCAGTAATAACGGAAGTAGAATCAACCAAAGTTGCTCCTGGTTTAAAAAAAAAAAAAAAGAAAAAGAAAAAGAAAAGATGAGACTAAGTTGACAAGACAAAAATATTTGAAGAACTACACAAACATCAGGCACCTACGTTTGAAACTTTTGCCTACACCTAGCAAAAAGTTAAGTTTTTAAAAGCTCAGACACCCATTAGGGGTATTGTTAGAAGTGCCTTTGCATTGCTACTATTTTCAGTTACTTGCATGACATTTGTAGGCTGTCAAAGCACTTATGTGTAAGCTCTTTGGACACCTGTCTACTAGAGGAAGCAGGTTAGAGTTAAGATGCTAGGCTAAAAATCAAGAAAATGTAAATTTGGTTCTGCTTCTGTCCCAGAGTGCACAAGCAGCCAACATATGGGAATGTAAGCTGGCCACAGCATCTTCAGACCCACCTCAATTTCTATTACAACAGCACTTGCAGGTTTCTAGTAGCGTTCTTGCAGAAACAATAAATTGATCTGTTTAGAGCAGGAACTGAATTTAAAACTTACAGCCTAGATAAAGGAGACAAGACACAAGCCAGGAGGGAAAGACTGTTTGTCACTCAAAAGTGCAGAGCAGGTAGGTGCTACAGTCAGGTCTCCCACCCAGTGCCCTGTGCCTGTATAGGGCATGCTGCCCCTGGGAATGTCACAAGAGACCAGCCAAAGATAAGACAAAGTCTGCAAAAACAAGTTCAACAAAATGTCAAGAACCACTCTGCTGAAAGCACTTTGCTGAAGCCTGCTGAGATAGTGTTAATTTGTTTAGCAGACAGCTTTTAAGAAGGATTGCTGCTCAGCAGCTCAAGATACTCTCTTCAGCACCAAAGCATCTCACTCTGACATCTCTTGAAGCCTAAGTCTTCCTTAAAAGAAAATTACTTGTTCCTTAGTACAATCTCTCCAGGTTTATCCTGATTGCTACCTCCACCACTGTTTTTCCTCTTTCTCAAATATAAAACCCTATTTCTTTCCATCAACATAGTAACATTTCTCCAAATGAAGAACAAGTTACCTGCTCTTAACAGATGTCCTTCACCACAAAACTTTCAAGTCTTTACCCATCACGATATCCTGAACTGAAATGGAGAAGGGCTCCAACTTTTCCCCTCCTTACTTCTGCTAGGTAGGCACCTACCTCTCTAGAGGTCCGTAATGCACACAGACTAGTGTTTTAGTGAAGTTTTATAAATTGTTTAGTACAGAGTGAGAGAGCATGCGATTCCCTCTCGATGCTGCAGGATCTATTTTTGAATTTCTTTTTAAAAACAGTCACAGAGGTTTTTTAGACTAAGCTTCCCCCTCCGCCCTGTGCAGACAGTAAATGAGCTTTGGTTCCACTTGTACATCAGAGCTCAAAGATGAGTACAAAAATACTGATTTATCAGAGACAAATTATTATGAAAACACCACCAACCATTAATTCCAAATGATTGAAATGATCAACAGAAAAAAAAAAAAAAAAAGACTGGTTTTATCTATAAATATGATGAGCTTCATATTTTAATCAGCATTGAAATAAAACCTTAATCTTACCGAGCAAAATAGCCTTGCCTTCGTTCCTTCTTCTCTTCCTTGGTCTCCATTCCGTACAGTTAAACAGGCAAGGTGGACAGCCAAGCGTTACACTGTTTTTCCATTCAGTACCTCATACCCAGGCAGAGTCCCCTGTATATAACATTTTAAAAACAGGAAGTTCATAAATCAACATGTCAACAACACCTACACATGCTTACAGAGTGCTGGAAATGCAATTGACCCGGTGACAAAGCAAAGTAAAACTTTAACCAGTGAATGCTTGCCAGGCGGTAGCACTGCAGGACAGAATAAGACAAGGAACAATAAATACACTCGAGCCAGTTTCTCTGTCAGAGAAAGAGGCACACATCACAGCAGATGATCCAAAACCCCCTAGCAAGTTTTAAAGCCCTGGGAGGATTAAAATCTTTTGCAAGTGTTAAACAGTTTACACCAAAAATCTCTTCCTGCTTCCACCTGCATTATAGATGAGAAGATAAAAAGGCAGGCTCAGAAACAACCAGTACAAACACTGAAACTACAAAAATACATAATGTTCACTTCTTAACAGTTTTGCTACATAGTGAGAAATCACGAATTTTGAAATACTGAAAAGGAACAATCTGCATTCTGAGCACAGGTTTGATTTTTGTGAACCATTAAATAGAGAAACAGAAACATGATGGACCAACCTCCTGCTTTCCCGGAGAAAAAGCAGAGTTGGGAGCAGTTCTACTAAGTTTAGAAAACACCCATAAGGAGCCCTCAGTAACACTGGACATGTAATGTAAAAACATTTTTAGATGAACACACAAAAATATTGGTACTCATTCGCTTATGAAACCAGAACGATAGCAACTTTGTAGCACGCAGCAAACTAGAAGGTAGGAGTTTCAGAAGCACAGGGCAATTACTGCAATTAGAGCTAAGCCACCCCCCAATTATTTCAAGTAACCCTACACCAAGATCATTTTATCCTCTTCTAACCTCTGATATACATTCCAGCTACCTTGATGGCCTATGCCCATGTACAAAGCAAGATAACTTCTTGAGCGTTCTTCTTCAGTACTCCAGATTTAAGTTTAAACCAGAAGTTACTACTGAATATTTTACTCTATAAGAAGAAAGGAAAGCCATACAAATTAAACATATAAAAAGCAGAAAAGTTACTCTTCTAAATAAGTGAATGTTGCAGTCTCTCCTGCAGGACTTTGCAGGACAAATCTCCCTGACGGCAGGATAAGAACAGCATCAAAATGAATCACTCTGTACAGACGCCCAGTCCCTCCTTTGGCTCACCCTCTTGCCCCCTCAGAACCTCAGAGGATCAACAACCCTCGCTCTGCTCGCCCTCCCGTCACACTTACGCGGACCTTCCACAAGTTCAGCTACCGCCTCTACAGCAAACTAGAGGAGGCCAAAGAAAGAGGAACCACCTTACTCTGCTCTGCCTCACTGCAGGTCAGCACCCTTCAGGCTGCGTGCGTGATGGACCTCCCAACGCCAACACCAGGGAGCATCAAGTTCCTGCAGATCAGTGAGATACTATGAAACCCATGGACACGAGGCGAGTGGAACCCGTGGGACACAGGGAAGTGGGAAGAACAGGGACTCTCCTCACCTCACTGAAGCGTGACGGGCCAGAAAGCACTGGATCAACAGAGGGAACTAAAAGCTACCCTGGGGAACCTCATCCTGCCAGGGAGGCGGTGGCTGCTCCTTCCATCCTCCTCCTCCCTCCCCAGGAGCTGCTGATCCACCCAGGGCAGTATCCGCTCTGCCCTGGCACTTTGCTGGCGATGAAAGCAGCGCTGCTGAGCACGGAGCCGGGACAAGGAGCGGGCTGGAAGCAGCTGGGACACAAGGCAGGAGCTGCGGATGCACTGAATCCCTACGCCACTGCATAACTTGCCAAGTTTGTGGTTTATCTTCATTAATATGACACAAAGCTTCACCCATGAAAGGGCAGGTGTAAAGCCCACCCTTCCCACCTCAGCTGTGTGCGT
This sequence comes from Nothocercus julius, assembly GCA_013398735.1. Taxonomy (NCBI): domain Eukaryota; kingdom Metazoa; phylum Chordata; class Aves; order Tinamiformes; family Tinamidae; genus Nothocercus; species Nothocercus julius. The sequence goes on along the minus strand of VZSV01000023.1, from coordinate 3,370,757 downwards.
GCGCAACCTACCAAAATCTTTCCTGAAACAAAGCGAACACAGAAGAGCCACCCACCTCCAAGAAGAACTAGGAGAAGAAAGCAAAACCCTGTTCGGAACCAATAGCCACTCCAAAAACCAAAGTATTACCACAGAACAAAAACAACATATTAATATAAAGAAAGGGAAAAAAAAATGCCCAGGAATCTCACATCCAATAGCTAATCAATGAAAATTTTCATGCATCTTAACATCAGGTGCATTTTGTTGGCTTCTAAAGCTTATTTAGCTCACTTTCTTAGAAAAAAGAAAAGAGCTGTTCCAGGAAAGTATATTTAAGACTGAAAAATACACTTTGAAAATGCTTTCTTTCAGTACTACTAGGGAAATCAAAATGATTAGGAGTGCAGACTTCACACCTGCAGGAATATTTTCATTGTTTGGAATTTTTTCATGTACTAGCTTTAAAAATACAATCCCGGTAACAGAGCAAATTTCAGTAATGACTACCAAAAACTAGTATTTTGAAAAGGCTAATTTCAGCTTCTAGGTCTTTAAGTAATAACAGCAATATTTACTTTAAAGGTTATTGGTGACATTTTAAAGTTACCCCAAAATAAAACACACCCATCCTACCTTAGACACAAACAAATATGAAATTCCAGATATTCTGGAGGATGGGTGATTGGAATGAATATTTAAAAATTTAGGTTTCATTGTTCATTCTTTCTGATGATATTTGAATCACACCAGCTGCAGTACATATTTAGGGAATATTTATATGCTGGCAGGCAGTTAGGATACTCATATACCACCATCACAGCCCAAGCTCAAATGATGATAGAACTGACTTTATTAAAAAAAAAAAAAAAGTCAGATTTGGACAATCCCCTTCTAAACTGAAGCCGTAACGTACAATGAAAACTTTGCATTACACGTCTAAAGCGATGTCAGATTCTTTTATTGGGTAATTTAAAGAAGACAGACCTTCTTGACAGGCATACAATTAAGGACCTGTTAAAATTTGTTGCACTCAAAATTGAGACAGTATTAGGGAACATCTCACCTAACTGCACACACAAGAACAAAGTATATGAAGACATACCATATGCTTTTTACTGTTAGTCTTATTGCTTTGGGCTTTTTAACTTATATGAGCATCTCGGGGTGGGTAGCAAGGAGTATTTACTCCTTCCTCTATTAAGGCACGTTGCCAGGGAGCTCCTGAGAATGATACTGGGAGCTGGGGAAAGCCAAGTCACACATGCACACACAAAAATAAATTAATAAAAATTAAAAAAAGATCACGAGAATGACCAAGCTCCCGAGCGGAGAACCACACCGCTGCGACCACAGCACCTCCTCTAAAGGGCTTGATAATTCCACCTGGAGCCTGTTCAGTTTAAGCAGTCGGCTTTCTTAGGAGATGACCAGGTGCGAAGCTTTGCTCCGTCTATGGCTGCACGTTGCCATTTGGGAGCATTCCTCCCAAAACCACGTGCACGCTCAGCGGTGCCAGCAAAGCGGAAGCTAGGGGAGCATCTGAGCGTCTTTACAACATTCACTGGGCTTGACAGCTCGTCTCCAACCATCTGTACCCAAAGCACACAAGTCCTGGAAAGACACACAGAGGGAGAAACTTGCCTTAGACTGTGTGATTCTCTCCCTCTCCCCATACACACAGTTAAGACCCTGCAGTGCCAGTGTCTCTCAGCCTCTGATCAGGCAGGAAAATGTTGTAATTCTGTTTCACTAATGGGGAACTGCAGAAAAGGAAGTGTCTCCACACAGTCAAATGAGAACGGAAGGGCAACGCACATAAACAGCCTTGGTCTAGCTTTGATTCAATCAGCACAGCTAACAAGCTGCAATAAGGATGAGGGAAAGAAACTAATCTGTTAGGGAGCCAGTTATTATTTTCTGTGTAATACTTAAGCTGACACAAGCTATGCAAACTACGCAGAGTCTCACTATGCAGAGTTGAGCTATGCAGGCACTTGCGTAGAAACTAATGCTCAGATCCACAGGAGAGCACAAGAGCCTGAATTCCTCCCTGCCTCTGGATACAAGCGACTCGCTCGGCGCTCTCCAGAGCCCGTAACGGAGCGATGAACTCAAGCCAGGCCCAGGGCAGCATCCCATACTGCAGCCAGGGTCCCCACGGGCGAGCAGCCCTTGGGTGGCAGAGGGCAAAGCGCAGGAGGAAAACTGAGGGCGCAAGGGGGCCACGCACACGTTTTCCGCAGCTAGAAAGGCCGAGGCGACACGAGATCAGAGTCCGGGTGCGACAGCCAAGCAGGGAGTCCAGACACGCGGCATCGAGGCGCCCGCGCGCGGAGGGAGCCGCAAGAACGCAAAACTGGCTTTGGGTGCGCGACCTCTGCCTGAGGCTGCAGGCAACCCACACACATGTGCTCCCACAGCGACGCGTCTCCTCACCGCCGGCTGCTGCAGCGCAAACGCTCGCACCGCGCCACCGGCCTTTTTCGAACACGAAGCACCACTAAGGATCCCGCTCGCCCCTGCCGCGGCGCTAACAGGCACCCTCGAGCTCCTCCCATGCACGGGAACAGTGCGCAGGAGAAGCGCTTTGATCCTCTGCCAGGCACGGAGGTGCACACACTCCGAAAAAGAGTTTATTAGCACCCTGTTGAGAAGGGATAAACTTGGCAGCATTTGGTTAACTTATGCCTCACTGGCTGGACAAGCCAGATTAAGTTTTACCATTTTTTACTCCACTAGTATACTTCATTTGGTGTAATAGTAAAAGGTTCAATTATATATTGACACGACAATTACCATGTAAATGCACGGGTATTTCCAAGACATGAATAAGCTCTGTGCTTACAAGACAGTTCAGGGCAGCACATAAAACTGAAGAGCTCTAAGCCAAACTGGGAGAGCTTCCCTTTTCTGCTGGTGCTGATCACGCAACCTTTGCTGAGCTGAATAACCCTCTTGGATGAGGACAGCTCCACTGATGTTTCAGGTATTGTATCATAGCGAGTATTTCACTGGTCACGTTTCCAGTACAAAAGAGGGAAAGAGAAGGAAAAACACAGACACACAGAACAGGCTAAGCTTAGATCACCTTCAACACACTGATCAGTTCTGCAAGAGCCTGTCCACATGACCAGAGTTTAACACAAAAAAAAAAAAAAACAAGAACCCAAGTAGCAAAACAATAACAAAGGATTGATTCAGTGCCAGACTCCCCAGCTGAGTTATTTTTGGCTTACTCACGAGGAGATTTTTACCACTAAATGAGCAGGAGACTTTTATCACTAAGTCAGGCTATCATGGTTCACAGAAAATAACAGGAAACAAAAGAGGTACCCAAAATCCCAGATCGTAAGTGACAGTTGTCAAGAAATGAAAAAAAATCATCTGGATTTAATCTTCCGCTTCTGACAGTTAATACTAACAAATGTATTTTCCATATGGAATAAATGCATTAGGCTGTATAATTCAATTGTTGTTAGAAAGAACCAAGTTCTTTTCAAAAGCAAAGTATGGAAGAAAATTATTAATGGGCTTCTGCCCATTACTTACTAAGCAGTACTGAATGTGAAAGGGGCAGAGCTGTCTGAAACCAGGCCATTTTGGAAGGTTTTTATTTTCCAGTCATTAAGAACATTACTGCAGCATTTCCTGCTTATCAAAGTCATAAGAGAACCAACATCTTCATTCCCTTGCACCCCCCATTTTAATTCATCCCAATTCAAATAAGCGTCAAGCCCAAGTCATTTGAATCCAGTAGCCTTTCAGACCCGTGTTATACAGGTTTGCGTAACAAAATATCAAAGCCTTTGCACTTTATGGACTGTTGATAGAAAATATCGGTCTCTTCTTATCAAATACTATAAAAAAAGATACAAGGCAGCAGCAAAACACCAGCCTTTGTAGAAACGGAATGAATTGTGTAGATACTGAAGTACCCATGAAACTGCAGACTACTGGCCCCCCACTCGCCCACTGCACCCTCCTTCTCGGGGCACCTTTTGGACGAAGCCGCCACGCTCAGGCCACACGCCGCGGGGTTGCTACCACGGCTTGCACTGCGTCTCCGAGCTAGCACCCCACACTGACACACACAGTATCACTGTTCCACAGCCCGAGAGCAAGAGGGGGATGCAAGTTCGCCACGTCCGTGGAGGACACGGCAAACGCCGCTGCTGCACACGGAGGGCCTAGCGGGGCACCTCGCAGCGCCCCGCGACAACACTAGCTGCTTGCAGTCTTCTGAAAAATAAATAAAAAAATACATAAAAATGTATGCACCTTCTACGTCTGCTTAGCAGCCAGAAAATCCCTTTAGGATTATTTGCTTGTTTAGTTGCTGACACCAGCATGCTCTTTCCTTGCAACAAGTCTTACTCTTATGATCTTTTTTAAAAAAACATCTCAAATATATTTTGACCTTGTCAAAACACCTGCATGAAGACGACGGCATTAATAGAGCTGATGACTTCGGGGGTTCTCTACGAGTTCTTCAGGGATGCGACCAAGTCCTGCCTAGATTCTCCACCCTGAACCAAACACACCAAGAGAAGCAGTCAACAGAGAGTCACTCCATCCTTCACCCGCTACGTGAAAGGCCGCTGGATCCACAGGTCTGCCTAAGCATCGACGTTGCTCCCATGAATTAGCTTATACAGGGCTTTCCCCATCCAATAAGGGCATCTAAATAGAAAATGAATAAATCAGGCAGGATAGAAAGAAACAGATGTTCTTACTTAGAAGGATCAATTAAAGAAATATAACCAATAATGGTGCAGCTCAATGCTTGACCCAAATACACTCAAAACAAATTACCTTCTCCTTATAATTACTGCAACCACTCCTATTCCCAAAATGCTTAAACATAATGTTAAGTTTACATTTCCCATTGCTCTCAGTAAGATTTAGCAAACACATTCGCAGTGCTTTACAGAATAAGACCAGGCAACAAGAAATTGTTAAAATATGCATAACATTACCAATTTAATAGGAGGTATTGGAACTGGTCAATGGTTTTGTTCTTAGGTTATCCAATAAAATTTATAATCATGCTGTGAAAATTACAGGAAACTTTTTAAAATTAAAACGTAGCTACCATGTTCAAGTTTTCAGAAAAAAAAGTAGCCCACTGAGACTAAACTGATTAACATTGAAATGTTTCCTCAATTAGAAAAAAAAAAGGGGGGGGGGATGGGGGAAGGGTGGCAGGATAAAAGAGAAAACTCTCAAGGAAAATCGTTATTTTCAAGTCCCACCTCAACATCCCTTTTTTCAATCAGTGCTGGTTGCAAGCGCTCTTGATCATGCAAAGCCTCGGTCAAGGCTTTTCCTCTTTCACCCACCTCCCACCCAAGACACAAAGCAGCAGAGAAAGGGCTGCAAGGGCAGATGGGAGTCTCACAGGAATGCAAAGCAAATGTTTTCCTATCTGAAACACAGTTAAGAGATTCAAAATGCCAAGTTTCCATAGCAACCCTAACTGTGCCACACTGCATACGCTGTATATTAAGTAACATATTGAACAGTTTAACTGTTTGGAAAAATCCTGCAAGAATTAACACTGGAAACTTTCACCAGGCATTTCTTAGCTCCTTAACCTGAGTCCTTCCTTGCACTGCAGTGCTTTGAAAGCAACATTGCACCACATCAACACACGGAGTCAAACGGGCACTCAGATACTGCAGAATTTGGTGCATTAAAACCACAACATGACCCACTGCACGCTCTGAAGTCTGTTTTAGAAGGAGCAATGTTCCCATTCATTTCATTCCTCCTCATAAATTCCTTTAGGCACTGGGTGACAAAGAATCACTTAACTCTCCTGTCCTTCTGCAATATCCTCAAAATCACTATTCTCTGACAATTTTTCCTTTCTCCACCTCAGGATTCCTGTAGAACACACATCTTTGGCCCTTCTGCTAGTAGAGAGTCAACCCGTGCCACATTAAAGGCAAAAATCCCTAGCTGAAACAAAACCTGCCATATGACACAGCAGGCTTACACTCACCTGCATAGCTGCAGAATCTCTCTGAAGAGCTACTTGCTTCTTCCCAGTTAGATTTTTTCTGCCGTTCTGTGATCTAGCCATCTGTGAAGAGCTAAGCCTACTTGAAATTACCCATGTGAGCACAGTCAGCAACCTTAATATTAGTCAGAGAAAACATGCCCACATCTGCAGGGACAAAACAGTTGTACATCTTCAGATAACTAATCACTAATGCCTAGAAAAGCTGTCCTTGCCAAAAAATCTGTGGAATTAAGGACTTAAATAAACAAACTGTCATACTTGCTTTTGTTATCACCACATTTTCCTATCTGACACTGCTCTCCCTTCTTTCTTCTCACTCTCTTCAGTTCTCAGAAGGGCAAAAAAATCTTCAGCTTAGAAGGAAGTGGGGGGGGAGGGGGGGGGAAGGGAGGCTATTTCTGTGTATGCCTAAAAGCCAGAACAGATGACCACTCATATGGAGCAGCTAGACACCATCCTTTCCTCAGAATATTTAATCTGGACTTTATTTGCTCAACTCTGGATGCATTCACTGAGGGAGATGGTTCAGGGCTTGGTTAACAAAGAGGAAAAAGGAACTTTGAATCAAGGTTGATTCAAGTTGAAAAGTTGATTAAAGTCTGAAAAACAGAAACATGGAAACTTCAGGGCAAACAAAAAGCAGTAAACATTTTGCCTTCTGATAACCCAAGTGTTTTAAAAATTATTATTAAACTGAGGTACTCTTGTTGAACAAAGCAAGCTGACTTTCAAACTAGAATTCAGAGCACTTTGCATCAAAAGCACCAGCATGAAGTACCTCAGGTTTTCTGAAGCTAAACATCCCTTTTTCTTTTGTAGGACAGAGGAAATAAAAGAGCAAGAAAAAAAAAAAAAAAAAAACCTCATTTTACAAATAATTATTCCAGTGCTGCATTTTTGCTGAAGAAGTTTCAGCCACATTACTAGACAGTCAGTGTGTCTGAACTCTGCACGACTGGAGAACTGCATGAGCACTAAGCACGTTCAGAGGCGCGGTGCACTTACAACGAGCTGTAGGTCTGACTAAAAGCACCCATCTGCAGAACCTGGAGGTGAGAACTGTTAACTTTCCTTTCCCTTCACATTACCCCTCACATGGTTGGTAACGGTGAGCATTTCAGAGTGCCCAACATGCTGCAGGAGATAAATATGTCTTCACTTGTTTATAGCTACATCACAGTAACTGCTTGGGCTGCCTCAGGCTGAAGTCAGCCAAAACAGCCTATTAGCCTAATAAGGACAACACTTCTCTGCCTGTGTTAAAACCTCTTTACTGAGGGACTATGGTGCTTCCATGTCTGGTGTCAAAACCTTAAAATTTGTCAGAAAGCAATTCAGACCTTTTGCAGACCCCCTGAAATTCTGTTCAAATAGTGCAGAGCTTCAAGCTTTTTATAAAGGGAGGAAAACGCAGTTTATACCTAACCAGTCTGCACATGTTGTCAATTTGCAGTCAAAAAGCACTGTGACGTATTATCCATAGGAAAAGTATCATCCCAGGCCTAGATACATGTCCTTATCAATAACAATTACGAGGCTCAGGATAAAGAAGCTACAGTTCACATCTAGAACACACTGCTGGACTAACCTAATAAGCAGATGATAAATATACAGCACTGGCTTTCTACAGCTCAGCAGAGCTTTTCTGAGCTATCTGCTTGCAGAACTTGCCAAAGCCAAAAAGGAAAAAGGGAAGACATACAGAAAGAAAGATGCATTTCAAGGCCAGATAATCCCTCATGCTAGGGCCTTTCCATGAGAAAAATTATCATCCGCAGCTTTTTCAAACTCTCACAGCAAGTTTGCAATTTGCAATTATGTAACTATTCACTTGTGCTCACAGTAATAGCCAATCTGCAAAGGCTGAGGAAACAATAAAAAGAAAGAATTCAAAGCAAATGTTATGAGATGAAGAATAAGTCAAAACTTAAACAGTTTTAAAAAAAAAATAAAAAAAAAAGTGCCAGATTAAGCTCCTCCTTTAAATGCTATTAATGCCAACAGCAAAGCAGTTAAAACCGTGAAACACTGCTGAAGGTAGAGTCCTGATTTCAGTGACATCCACCAAAGTTTGATCACTGATTTCACTGGGACAAAGATTCTAAATAGAGGAGGAAAAAAAACAAAAAAACCCACAATAAATAAAAAACACACGCCCACAGCCAAAAGAAATTACATCCAAAAGAGAAGGTACTTTTTGAAGGCCAGGTACCATTTACTGAGCAATGAAGATGATTTTGCCAAAGAAATATATTTTCTAATTTTTTTTCTTTTTTCCTTCCTGTAAGGGCTTTAACATCATCCAAAATCTTGTATTGGTCCCCATAACATCAACAAACCATAGTTATGCAAGCACAAGGAAACACACACGGCCACCTTCACAAGCTGTTTACTGCTATGGGTGGCCCCTCCAGCCCTGCCAGCTTCCACTCTGGGGACCTCCTTGGCTTTCTGAGGGCATTCTCATGGACTATCCATAGTAGTCCTCAAATGTACCTCCCTGCTGTGGGAGCGAAGCCAGATCTGCAAGGAGCTCTGCACGGCATTTCACTCCCTGCGTGATTTGGGCCTGCATTAACAGTAACAGAATGAGCCTTTCTTGCTTTTCTCATAAACTTAATCTGGAAAACATTCAGGGTTGACTAGAAGGACTAGGAACAGTTTTCTTTGCAACATGCTTTTCCACAGCTATTTGTTGGGCACTCTCCAATAGGTATCACTGCAGCAGGTCTGGCTGTTCTTCTTCCCATCCTTTTGTAGAGCTAAATCTGGGTTCCTTGAAGCAAAATCTCAAGGGAAAGGGCCTGCATGGAGTTCACGAGTACTCTCAAGCCAGAAACAATAGCAGATTTTCAACGAGGCTGATTTCAACAATAACTCTTAAAAAAGAGCTATGTCAAAATTTTTTTTTCCTTAAGCACATATTAAAAATTGAACTCCAACTGCATTTGCCGTAGCAAAAACAGAGTCAAAATATAAAAAGCCCTAGGAGTATTTGTTGAGATTTCTCCTTCAATGTGCTGATGTTGTAAAGGGCGCTTTGATCATGGTGTTTTGCTTTCGAGACCAGTACACGTCCAGTCCTCTCCCTGCAAAACTGGCCACTTATCAGCCAGGTTCAGCCTCGGGACTGGAAGCCACCAGAGCAAGGACAGGACAGCACTGGTTGACAAAACACTCAAACCTGCTACTCGCACAGTAGTGTCAAGTGCACAGTGTCAACAGCCTGGGAGAACAGAAAACTTACCTCCCATTCCTTAATCTTTTTTAATGACAATACACGCGTTACTTTTGACTACAGAAATCGTGCATTACAAGGGGAAATGTAGTTTTCAAAACAAATAATCGACTTTTAAGTTTATCCACTGTGTGATCAGCTAGGGGCAGAGGCTCATACTGACTCCATTTTAAGGGGCCCAGAATTCATGTATGTAAGAAAATAAACCTGCCTCGGTGAGGAAGAACATCAGTAGTAGCCTAGCAAGGAAATTTTAATTTTAATCCTTAAGTGCGGCTATGGCACAAGGCAAACACAGGTGACTGCAGAGCCTCGCTCAGCCTCTGTAAAGCAGCGTAACGGTGGTGGGCATCACCCACCACGCACTCACCCCTAATAACGTGCACGAGGCCTGCAGAATAATTCACTGCACTAAACAAAAGCCACACTTGTCTTTCCCTTGTGGCTCATAATTCACCTCCCAACCAGTCTGATGATTAGTCAGACCTCTTGCTATTCGATCCGTCATATTTTGGTGCCAAGAAAGGTTTCCATATTAATCAGCTGTTAATCATTTGGTGCTTATCTGCACAAGCGACTGGCTCGCGCCAGGCGAGTCGACCTTTCACCACACGCGCGAGCAGGGCCTGGCAGAGTTTTCCGGAACAAAGTAAGAGACAAAGTTTTACCCCTTTGGTTCTCTACCCATTGCCAGCAGGAATGGCACCATGGCTACCCGCACCACGCACTTAGTGGACATCTCCAGGATAAAAGCTGTAGGAGCTGGGACAAATGCAATCACCTGGATTTCATGATACGGGCAATCAAATTGGCCCTGCCAGGCCCGAGCTGCTACCTTCAGTCAGTCCTGAGTCTTCAGCAGCTTCGCTGGAATGTGCTCAGTCAGCAGCCAGCATGGGGAAAATAAACAAGCCAAAAAAAAAAAAAAAAAAAAATCCAATAACAACAACAACAACTCTCAGACACTACTTATGTATTATAAGGGAAGCAAGTTATTTTTAAATACACATTCTCAACAGCATACAAATCGGCACAGCGTGCCCAGCCTACCCGTCGGCTTTGCACACGGCCAGGCTCTTCGGCACTTCTGCAAGAGACCAGCGTTTGTGAGGAGCCATCAGGAAAAGCTTAGGCTGTTCTCCGGCCTGCACAGGTCCGCGGGGCTACAAAAACCTGTACCAAGTATCGTGCCCAGCTTTGCCTGCAGCACAGGAGTAGCTAGAACGACCGCAACTATCTAAAAACATTACAGAAAAATGCCACTTATTAAGTTGATGGTAAAACAAAGCCCTGCCACCACACTGGGGTATGATTTAACTGCAGGCCAGCAGACTAGCGCTGCCAGCTTCGCTACCGAACCTACTTTTCGCAGGGCGGCTGCCGGCCCGGCACGCGAGCGCCGGCAGGGCCTGCCCACACCCGGCTGCTCCCAGCGGCGGCCCCCGGGCACATCCCGAGCGGCTCCGGAGACCGCGGAGCCGCGGTGCCGGGTGGGAAGCCCTCAGGAGCTGCCCCAGGGGAGATAGGGGTGGCGACACAGAAGTATGAATATTTATAAATCGGTGCCACAGACTGCATTTAGGGCATTTATAAAGAAAACAAACCAGAAAGCGAGACAGATGGCACGTGGGACAAAAAGCAGAGGAAACAGAGGAGAGTAGCTGCAGAAAGAGACAGCAATGATAGGTTACATTTAGATAGGAAGCGAACCAGCAGATAAAATACCCTTTCTTTAAGGTAGGGCTGGGCTCAAGTAGCTCTCACACTGAATTTCTGCAAAACAAGGCTATGATTTCCCATAACTCGTGCCCTGGGACAGCTGGTCATCTGCCCTAGAAGCCCTAGATTTTTGGGAAATGGCTTTCCGAAATCTATGGGAACACTAAAGGAAGCTCCCGAGAGCAGCCACTTTCAGGTGAAACTACCGGCAGAAAAATTCTCGTCTAGAAACTGGTAGCTATTAATAAAGGGCTTCTAATTTCTACTCAGCAGATAAGGAAATAAACATAAATGTTCCTAACTTGACACTGCAAACAAAAAATTTACAGTTTATACAATGGTATAAACAGGCTTAACTTCCTTGCTCAACTCTGATGATGTTTGTTCTCATAAACAAAGTTGATACCACCATCATCTGAATATCATGGGTAGAGAAAGGATGTTGAAAAAACTTAAACATACCAAGATCAGTCCCAGCAATGGCAAAAACAACAAAAATGGCATCTCAGTAGGATCTGTATCATTCAGTCCACATAGTGCACTGAACAAGAGGCTGGAGGAGGTAAGTTCACCACCATGTATATGTTACAAAACACCTGAAAGCAGGGACCAGCTTAGTCCAGCTGACAAAGCCATGAGACCACAGAGAAGCTGAGGCATGGACTCAAATCAAAAACACTGCACACAATAACACACACCCACAAAACAAATAACGATTAGAAGGGCTTATTAAGACTGTGATCAATTTTCTATCTATTGAATGCCCGAAGCCATAAACAGAAGACTTCCTGAAAGATAAGGTGTGGTTCAAAGTCTAGCTATTAAGTCTTCGATAACTACAGGCACCTCCTGGACAGGCACTGTGGTGCCACACTGAGATGCCACTACCAGCCTCGGAGCTTGGCCAGAGTGACACAGGCGTGACAGCAAATCACAGCGCCTGGGGTAACTCACCCTTCTTGACGTTCACTCCCAACTCGCGTCCCAAAACCTGGCGTGAGCTACCGAGACAGCCTGCAGAGCCTCCCCACGCAAGGACGGGCTCCATCCTGGTGGTCGAGGAGAACCGAAGTCACAGGTTCACCATCAGGGACCCCTGGGCACTGCAATATGCTCACAACTTCAGAGCAAACAGTTCAAAATACCCTTCAGCAGAAGCACAGCAGCTTAGCATTTTGACCAAGAATAAAGTTTTCTGCTTGCGATCAAAAGGCTTTGTAAAGAAAGGAGAATACTCCCATACATATAAGGGAAATGTAATCCCTCTAGTTTGCTGTGGATTTTGTCACTGCCTCATTGTCTCATGAGCCAGGCTAGGTAAAAAACATGGGGAACTAAAGAAACTACTCAGATTTATACATTGATTTCAGATGATTTAAAAAAAATCATCTGAAAAATTGGTTCTGCTGTTCTCCTTCCCTTTTCTTTCCTGCAGAAGGTGACCACCCAAGAGCATTCCCTGGATGCAAACTTCAATTCTTAACCGTCTTAGGGCTCTCTCCTTTTTTGAAAGTGATTAAACCATAGGAGACACTGGGGCAGCAGCATAATTAGAGTATATCCCTCAACGAGAAAAATCCATCCCGAGGTCCTTGCTCTTCACAAGTGGGAGCAAGAAGCAACATGTTCAGTAGCAGATTGTCATTTTCACCATCAATACTGAGCCAGCACATCAATACTTCACTAAAACAAGCAGCACCTGTAAAGCCTTAAACATGTTTGTCTTATTGATGATGAGGAAGAAGGGACTCATCAGCCTTTCATGATTGCTGTGTTTGGCACCTGCTAGGCAACCCTCTGATAAAAAGGGTAAAACTCAGACACAAGATAGGAGGTTTTACCATTCTTCTTATCATTAATTGTATCCCAGCTTCCCCTCAACACCTCCTGGACTGCAAAGGGAAATTGGGTTCACTTTATTCTCTGTACTCCTCTCTTGCAGGAAAGCTGTAGCAGCAATACCTGTGGCAGGAACTCGCTAGGTCAGATCATGCTCCAGAGGTCCATACTATTTTCCATCTTTGAAACATTCGCCCAGACTGGCAATTACAGAGAGTCACTGTGACCACTGTTACTTATCTAAAGGATTTTGACAATTTTGTTACTATCATTTCAGAAGAAACATTATTCTCTACTCCAGATCACTCTACAGATAAATTCAACTCTGTTTCGAGTACAGAAACTTATTCCCTACTACTATGACATTTATAAGTTGTCATTGAAGAGGTCATGACCACAAGTTAGCCAAATATTTATACAGCCAATTCTGCTCGTCTCTTCCAAAATCTTGAATACACAAAGAAAGAAAGGAGGAAAGAAAAAAAAAAAAAAAGAGAGAGAGAGAGAGAAAGAGAGAGAAGAATTCCTGCCCAACAAGGCAATAAGGCAAGGACTGTTCCCATCAATTTTGGGTTACTTCAACTCCAAACAGAATGATTTATCATTTCAGCAGTAAATACTAGAAATCTAAGCCACAGTGAATAGCCATAAACTTATGTACATGCTTCTTTTTATAACATAATATGCAACAGGGGAAAAAAAATAAAAAATAAAAAAGGTACTGAACTGCCTCCCAGACAGCATTTTACATGTGCAGAAACATTCATCAGCTTCAATGCAATTATTCACAAGACTGAAGTTACATGGTGAATATTTACGGACATCTTCCAGGTAAAAAGAAAGATAAAAGAGAAAGCAGCCTAAAACAGAAAGGATTTATGTGTTTTTAAATCTTGTTTTAAATATCTATATTTCTGCTAAAGTTAAACTCATCCAGAAATTATACAGGTACTTATGTGTGTTAATTTTCTAAAGTCTGTTTGCACACAGCACTAGCATTAACTGCATTTCCAAACTACGCAAATAGTTCTTTCTGCAATAGGCTGAGGAGGGAGATGTTGACCACGCATTTTACTTCTCCGGCAACCACAATCCCGCAGCATGGCTCACAGCAGCTCGAGGCAAGCCCTAACCGACTAGCGAGCTGCTATCCATCTTAAACTCCACCATTATGCATTAATATATAAAAGCACGAGGACTTACTGGAGAGGCAGTAACCGCAGCACACAGGCACCCAGCAAGCGCACATAAGCACGCTGCTGTGCATAAGCGCTCCTCGGCTCGGCTCAGCCCCGCAGGCCGCGCGGCTACCGCATCCTCCACGCGCGCCCGGGAGCCGGCGGCGCTGCTGCCGCCGTCCGCAGCTGCGCCTCCCGACACGGCGTTAGTCACGACACAGCGTTAGTCACGACAGCCCGCGGCCACAACCCCCCCGCGAGAGGCTGGAAGCCTCCAGAAGAGCGGCCGAGACGGGGGGAGAAGGCGCTCATCGGGCCGCGGGGAAGGGGCTGCGCAGCCGCGGGCGCCCGCGAGCCACCCCCTCGCTCACCCACAGTGACTAATAAATAACGATGATGATAAGACGGCAGCCCGGACCCGGGAGCGGCGCGAGCGCTCACCTCGCGGCGCCGCGCCCGGGCTCGCGGGGACACGGAGCCGCGCGGCGCGGGGGCTCCC
>VZSV01000023.1:3281363-3323375 GCA_013398735.1 Nothocercus julius | reverse complement strand
AAACAACAGTGATGTTAGCTGAGCCTTTATTTTACAAGAAAAGTAAATCATCTTTAGGCTTAAAACCTAGCTGTTAATAAAAAATTACATCACCTACTGCTCTAAAAATAATTCTCTATATATGGGCTAATAGACTATAGCTATATTAGGAATAAGCAACTCTAGATACTCCAGCTAGGTATGTCGTATTTTATTTCACTTCCTCAGTAACAGTAGTCATTGCTGGCACCTGGAAGTGACAGTGGAAATATAGATCCCTGTAAAACTAGGAAAATACAAGGACACATCTGTTTGTCCTTAGAAGTTGTTACAATCTGTAGAAACAGAAAAGTATCAATGAAAACATCTTCCACATCTATGCTATAAAGCATTTAAGACCAAAATGAACACTCAGTGGAAATAAACAGGCAGAGGTTAAGTAAAGAGCCATATAAGAATCTCTCTTAAGTTCTTAAGCTGAAAAGGTAACCTGTTTTTCCCCAAAATGTAAGTCTGCAATACTGCCATGAACACGAAGGAGGGGTGAACAGTTATTTATACTCCATAAGTTCCCTTTTGTCAATCACAGTCATTTTCCCAGGGAGAGGAATTACCTTCTTTGTCCTCCTTATGCTCAGATTGCTCTTGTGTCTTGCAATTGTCTGTACTTAAATATTTCTGTGATTTTTTAGTTAATGCCATACTTGATCCCACTGCACTTAATCAGGAAGGCTCTCTTTGAAGAGCTGTGCCTAATTCCAACTTTCTTCTCACTTGTTAAATAAAAGGATTCTGTCAAGGTATTTTTGATTTATGGAGATAAACATATTTTTCCATCCTTCAAAATATATTATTTCTTTACTACTATTTTAGTTTAAAATCTTTCTGATTAATTTTGTTCTGGATATCCTTTGTTTATATGAAACATATAAATGTATAATGTATAATGTTCTGTATATCCTTTGTTTATATGTTGAAAATAAATATGGTACTTCTTATACAATAGAGGAAAAAGAGACAAGACTTCCTCATTGAGAGGAAAGCTCTGTATCACTGAAGTTCTGATTATTTGGTCAGGCCAATTATTGGTGACTTAAGAATGGTGTTCACCATTCTTTGTGGTGCAAGAGGGTCAAGTGTGGACAGACTGAAGCCTTTCCAGAATATTAAATGTTTTCTCTTGCTTGATAAGATGTTTTATTTTGTAATTCTTTTTTTTTAATTTATTTTTGTTTGTTTTCTTTTCCATGGATTATGTCAACTAAAGAACAGTTCCTCTCACCTTCAAGTCTCTCTTCCCGTCAGCCTCGGAGCTCCTGAAGGCTGCGAGCCCCGCGTGGAGGCACTTCAGAGTGCTTGACTCCCCTCCGAGGTGAAGTTTCAGGGCAGTGGCACTCAGGCACCTTTGTTTGTCCATCTCTGCGGGTGACTCGGGTTTACACAATCCGCGGGGACTTTTCATCCCGGGCCGGGGAATTCCAGGCATTGGCTGCAGCGCAGTTGGGTCTGTCAGGGAGGAGGTGGGAGGGATGAGCTCCAGAAAGCTCCTTGCTGCGGTCCCGCCTGGGCTGTGGGTGGGGAGGGGGATTTGTGGGGAAGGTGGGTGGCCCAGGTTTCTGAATAGGGGGCAGCACCGGAGATGATGAAAGGGGCAGGCAAATCTTCCTGCTCCAAGAGAGAGCCTGTTAGTGATGAGAACCAAAGGAAGTCTTCATTCAGGTACTGATTAATGAGAGGGAGTAGTAATGCGTCAGCCAGAGCAAATGCCATGCCAGAGACTGCTGCTAAATACCTACCTGCCTGAAAGAAGTTATTGCCCATGCAATGAGCACCAGGCACTTGGATGCTCTGCTGCCAAACTGAGCAGGGCTCAGTTGCTCAGGCAGTTTCACATAGTCTGCTGTGATTTTGGAAAGGCCCAAATCCTTAGCTACATGAGTCCATGGGCTCCCTTAAGAAGTTCATTTGAAGCCCATCACTGCTGATTTACTGGTCAATATTTCATTTGTTCCATATAATAAAATACCATAAATAATATTTGTTTGGATTTTCTGTACCAGTCTTCCAAACTGTCGTTCTCCAGGAATCTTAACTATCTGCTCATTAAATTGATCTTAGATAAAACCACAACTACAAAGAGAGAAAATAGCTAACAGACCAGATGCAAAAAGCAAACTCAGCAATGTATTATGCTCCCAGCAGAGGTGCCTGAGGGAGCTGGTGTCTGGGCCATTTACTTCCTCTGTATAGATCTTAAAATGGAAGTAGCAGACTACTGTGAGATGATAAAGAGGGCATGCTAGTGTATTTAAAATTCAGAAGACCTGCCAACGGCATTGAGGGCAGGGCTATATAACAGAAAGGAAACCGGAAAGCTCAGAAAGCAGATTAAATACAAGGAAAATAAACAACGAGTCCACCTGGTAAAAGATACTAATAAAGTGAAACAGGAGAAGTGAGGGGCCACTCTAGCACACAGAAGGTTGCTGAGTATTTCTAACGTAGCCAGTCCATGAAATAGCTAATGCAGCTCAGTTGGTCAAATGGCCGTGCCCCTATGGGGCAGGCCTATACAAGTATCTGAGGAATAATACTCATGGTGCAACCTCTCACTATTACTTCAGATGACCATTTAGGCTACTAGGAAAGTTTAGGAAGAAAGAGGACTGCAAAAACTGTTTTCCATTAGGTGTTTCATGCTATTCTCTTCTCCATTACTCTCAATTTAGGTGAGTAGGCTTTAGGTTGCTCTTGCTTTCACCGAGACAGCTTAACAACTCCTAGTAATGCAAATGCAGCATTTGGCCCTACACAGAGGCTCTTCATTGTTCTCCATGTACATAAGACCTATCCTTTCCACATGTACGCACTGTTCAGAATTCCAGGGTCTTGAGTACCAAAGCACACCTAAACAAACAGGTACAAGCCACAAGGCAAGGCCAATTTATAAATATATATGCATACTGAAATATTAAACTCCTTCTCTCCACCAAAACCTCAACTTCAGTGTCTTCCTTTGGAGAGGACTGTTGCGCTGAAAGAGGCAAGCAGTCATGATGCATATTAAACAGCTAACAGAAGCTCAAGAGTAAAGGGAATATGACATAGAGATACAGAGAGCAGAACAAAGATGCAGGAGCAGAAGTGAAATATTTCAGATAAGATCTTTTTACAAGCCATGTTCTTTTAATCTAGGGTGAGAGAGAGAAACAGGTTTCTGCTGGACGGGCAAGCCTAGCAGTGTGTGTCCCCACCAGCTAGCCTCCTTTCTGTCCCCAGGACTATTACATGAGAAGATTTGCTTCTGAAGGTCATAATCTTTCAATTCAAAATGAGAAAAACACGTGGAAAAAAGTGCTGGGAGCAGAATTTCGGTGGTACAAACAATAGCAGCAGGGACAGCACCTGTCCATACACTTGATGTCACTTGCTGCTTCACTTCCTCTTCATTTTGGCTGTTGAGATCATCATCTTTCTTTCCAGCAACCCTCTCCTTTTTCGCATATGTGTCTGTGTGAAGCTCTCTTAATCTAGGCTGCTAGCGGGGGGATATTTTAAGCCCACCAAAAATAATGGAAGGACCTGTTGAGTTAATTTTCAGGATAGTCAGTGTTTCGGTTTTGGGTTGGCTGGATTCCTGATGGGATTCCTGATGATTGCTGGGGTTTCATGGTAACTGCTAAATGACTGCGAACTATTTCACGGAGTTATCTGAGTGAAAGAAGAAAACATCCAAAGACAACACATTCCATTATTTAAATAACTTTTAGAAATATCTATGAATATATGAACTTTGCATCACGCACAAAATCATAAAGGAAGAGAAAACACATCATTGACATCCTTTTTCCTGCATCATTAAGGATCATGTCCAATGAAGATATGTTGAAGTAGCTCTTGTAAGAGATGCTGTGACCCTGAGAGCATAAGAAGTGGTGAACACTTGTTCTCAAAAGGATGTAACTGGCCTGCTGCTATTTTATACTTAAGTAACTTCGAGCAGTCCATGGAATGTCTTAGCCAAAGTCCTCTGATAATAGTAAGAGGAACTCTTTCATTGGCTTTGGTATTAGTGCCTCAGCATAGCCTAGACATTCATAACATCATTAACCATTAAGTAATTAAATTAATGACTATTGCTTAAAAAATTGCATCTTTTTAATGCAATAAGTCTGTTTTTGAGTGTGGTAGAAGTTTATTTTAAAGTAATTTGCTTGTATTTTTTAAATACTTCAAGCAATCTTCCTAGACTCAAAGTACTCAGACTTAGCGGCTCCCACCTAAAAAAAAACGCACACACACACTTTGCACGTTTAAAGTGCAAAGCTACAAATCTCCAATTCCAAGGGTGAAAGTTTTGCAAAATGATCTGGTGATAGTAAATGTAAACTTTGCTATGACCACTTGGTGTCATCCAGTCAGAGCAAGTTAGTTTGCTTCTTTCTCTTGGCTCGTTTTAGTATTAAAAACAATAAGCACATTTAATCTTGATTAACTGAGACCTAGGGGACCAATATACTAGCTCTTATCCTCTCTACTTGAGCTCCTGAGAGAGAGTATTGCAGAGTCACTGGAAGACCAGCAAGTTTAACAGCTGTATTCTCTCCTTAGAAAGGCTGATTTGGGGGCAGATGTAGGCATAGGACTGGGACTTTATGCCCTAGCTGTAAAGTTATTATGCTGCCAGTGAAGTTGCCCAGCTGAACAGAAAAGGTGACTACATCCTCCTATGCATCCCTAGGGTCCAGTATTTGGGAGACTGCACTGTTAGGATATGCGAGTGGAGCCCCCACTGGCTCCTGGGCATATCCTGCACTAGCTAAGAAGGGTTCCTCACTCCAGAATAAGCCCTCAACCTCTTCCCAGTTTGCTGGTGAGAAGAAAATACACAGCCCCTGGCCGAGACAAACCACTCCAAGTCTCTTGGGGAAAGCACATTTTTCAAGAATTCCATGTGAGGTGAAACACTTGGAACATTTTCCTTTGTAAAGAGCCTCCTCTGTTCTGCTCTCCAGTTGGGCGACTCGGCAGTGGGTTACACCCAGAAAAGGGGCTAATTGCTTGGAACTTGGAACTGAGGCTTGGAAAATCTTTTTGTGTTTAAATCTGTACCTAATCAAGTATCTACTGGCTAAGTGAGGAGCAGGAATATAGAGCAGACAGGGAGAACAGTTCACACTGGTGTAAATGAAAGGCACCGTTTTGATTTGGTTGTTTTACTGCTGCCGCTTAAGTTCCATTTACCAGGGGACTGGTTCAGAGAGAGGATAATTCTGAAAGGGTTTGAACTGCTTCATGTGTCAGAGTCACAAAAAGTATGTAGAGAGGAGAGTGGAACAGAGACAAAACAGAAGAAGTGTTAAGTACAGGTAATAAAATCTGGCAGATAGATAGCTGATTACTTACCAAAAAGAAATTGGCCATACGTAGTCAGCATTGTGACAATCCGCTTATTCGGAGTATTCCAGATTGATGTTGACAAACTGGCGGGATTTCACATAAAAGTAATTCAAACCACAACTGGGCTTCAAGGGCTGGTTTATGGGAAAGATTAAAACAGCTAGATAAGTCTGCCTGTCTAGGTACTTGCATAACATTATTGAATGTGATATATTATACTGCATGGGGAAAGACTCAGTTGAAGTTGAGGGATTCCATAACCACTTACACAGTTGCAGGCTGTAAGCATGAAGAAAGGAAAAAAGTGGGTAAGGATTGCTGAAGGAGCACAAGTGCTAAGATGAAAAGGAGGAAAGCTCATGCAAACACTTGGAAATACTACCTCCTGTGAGAACTGTTAGGCTGTGGTCAGGAGTTATACAAAACCCTTCAGTTGAGTCATTTACACCAAATTGCAGAAAACACTCTAGAAAATATGCTGTATTGGCACAGGAAGGGCCTAGATCGGGAACAACCAGCCTACTCTCTGGTTTCCTCTTTTTCCCAAGGGCCGTTTACAGCTGGTATGGTAGATATTAATTGACTTAGCAAGAAGTAGAACAGAGATGGCTGGAGGCAAAGAGGGAAAATTCAGTACATCAGTTTTCTGCATCCTGGGCGCTTGCTGTGACCTCCCTTATGCACACGCAGCAACCCCACTGACATGGGCTGTCGCACGCAGGCTGGAGTGAAGCACGCTTTGTGCAGCAATGAGCTCCTATGTCAACTCAGACCTAATCTTCTCTGTATCACTGATCAAAGAAGTCTACTCATAAAGGAACTGCCTGAAAATATATCAGGACAAGCTGGGGGATCTGTAGCAGCCACTCCTGTTTCATCCATATTCGTGGCCATTTGTGACTGTAAAAAGGAAGAGGGAGGATGGAGACTTGCAAAGACACATCACCTGTCTGCACTTGTGGGTTTTTATCTCTCTTTCCCACTATGACCGGTTTCTCACATTTTTAGTTAAGAAGAAAAACAGCCAAACCTGTCACTCCAAACAGTATCCGTAGGGCAGGAGTTACGGTGACTTGGTAGGTAGCTCTGCAGCAGTTGGAAGCAGCCTGAGAAAGTAAAAAAGTCATTCTCTTGGGAGCTTCATGAGAAAACTGTAAGGCGAAAGAAACTGTTGTCTGCTACATGGAAAATGCTGTGCTGCCTTCCTTGGCCTGCTCAAGTCTGATAGGGCTGCTGGTGACCAGCCAAACCCATTACACGCACCCAGCTGCTGGTATTTGCTTTCCCAAGGAGCCTTCTGCCAATGGCTTTATCCCCATCGCAGACATCACCTTGTTCACCTGGCTAAAAGAGGCTTAAAATAATATCTCTAGCATAAATACTGTCTTTATCATGAAGGAATATTTATGGTATCTATAGGCGGTCAATCCTCAATACATATTTAATGGAGAATCTTCATTTTTTTTTCATTTACAGACAAAGATCACCTATACTGTGAAAGTGATGAGCTCATTTCATCTACAGCACCTATCTATCCATCATAGCAAAATGACAAAAAATATAAACAAAAAACAAAAACAAAGAATTAAACACTTCATGAACTTGAATGTATTACGTGTTTACCTCTTCTGAGCAGCAGAAATATTTTGGCTTGTGAAGAGTATTTTCCGTGTTGTTCAGATGGACATGGGATGGGCCAAATACTAGATTCATAAGGAAATTCTGAAGCTGACTTTCAGCTTTTCCTGGAGAAACCCTTTCCCCTGAGTTGGGCTCCTGAAATATACTGGCACATATGGAGGAAATGTGCTGGGGAAAGTGAACTATTTCGGAGCAGCAAGTCATGTTCTAGGTTGTGTAGTTGCATGTGTAGCAGGCACAAATGATTATTATTTGGTGCTTTTGCAGGCTGCTAGGAAATCAAGGGCATGTGGCAAGTGTCAGCCCTGTCTGGGTCTCGGCTACTGACACTGGGCTGCTGTGGGACATATTCTGACACTCTGTCTTGGCTGGAGGTAGACCCTGAACCAGCCCATGCTCAAGGTTCTCAGCATTGAAGGCCTTTTGGTCCTATGTGAGGAAGGCTGGACAGACTGGACCTGGCCCAGAAAGGAATAGGGAGAGAAGGACAAATCTGAGCGAGGGACCTGGGGAGGAGTCCACTGGCTGCTGCTCGTTGTGGTTGCGCCTCGGGTGAAAGCGGGAGGGAGGATCCCACCAACAGTAACTGGTCAAGCAAGGTCGAGCATTAAACAGAGCTCCTCAGGGCAGTGCCATCAGCAGAGCAGACCACAGGGCTGCAATCTTCAGGAAGCTAAGACCCTTGTCAGTCTATCATAATGTTGCTTTTTTTTTTCTTGGATGGTAGCCCAAGTAGGACTCTCTGCCAGTCTACTCACAGCCCGGAGTGAAAGGGAAAAGATTTGTGAATTAGCGACATACTGCCTCAAGCAGCTTCTATGTTGGAGATGTTGGCTCTTTTCTAAATGCTTGGGCCTTCTGGTCTAAAGATCTCTTTTCTTGCCATGTACTACAATGGGGGAGACCAGTCTCAGCTGGAATCTCTTTGTTCATAAGGGTGTGTGGGTTGTAAGACAGCAGGTGGTTCTTCATGGGAAGTCCTCTGATGGGACCTTTAGTCTTCATACCTGAAATTTGCTAAATTTTGGCAAAAAAAATCCTTTCTCCCTCTGTCAGATATTGTAGGCTGGATAGTAAAAAATTGAATCAGATATTTTTAAACTGTAGCTGGACCTGTGGTCTGTTTGCCTGATAATGTGTTTTTAGCAGAATATGATAGGTGTCCTTTTATGAGGAAGAGAAGGAGTAAAAACTCCAGTGAACAAATAGATTTGTTTGTTTGTTTGTTTGTTTTCATCACTCTCTTCCAGGACTCCTGCTGTCGAGAGACAGCAAAATTCAAAGAGATTATTTTATCGATTCCAAAAATCTGTCGTACAGATCTGACTTTTTCCCTCATATTTGTCAATGTGTGAGTAAGCACAAGTATTACAGGAAACATGGAAATGTTTGGTCTTTAAAGAATGACTGTGGAAAAAGACCTCCTGCTGATTAACAACTGCTGTTTAATAAAATAATTTTCGGATGTCCAAATTGCTGATTGTTCTAGTGAGGGTTACATTCCGACCAGAAGGGATCTCACCAGTCCCATGTCATCAGTCGAAGGACTCTGGGAAGAGTCTTTTCTGCAGCCATTTCCTACTTCAGAACAATGAAGAATGAGAGATGCCCATCTTTGCTCCCCATGGTGCAGCGGAGTGTTTAGTACAATCTCGAGGGTGGCATCAAAAGGGAGAGAAGGATCCAGAAGAGAGTCACTGGAGTGCAAGGATATGTCTTTGTCTCAAAGGCACAACCCACCGCTTGATTATGAAGGCCCAGCTAGAAGAGAAAAACAGAAGATGTCTCACACTTGCTGAAATGCTAAGGGTCATTATGGGTGTGTTGGAAACTAGTTTGAAGTAGACTGGAGGAAGCCAGCAACCTACTTAAAGTTCACCAGAAGTTTCTCTATTATGAACTTCTTGCTCAGAGATAGGGGTCCAGCCCAGCCAGCAGTTTGGAGGCTGCCCTTGTGCTGTCTTGAGCCGTGCTGGCACTTGAGATGCCCACTGCACACCAAAGCCTGGGCACTGGGCTGTTCTTTGTTTGTTTGTTTGCTTGTTTTTTCATAGCACATTGTGCAAATTCAGATGTTCAGCTTTTCTTTTATCTATGTTTTATGTCATTTTCAGCTTTGCTATTAGGTGCTGGTCTAGTTCCGTCCTCCTGGGAGGCGGCTGCAGAGTACTGCCAGCTGGGCTTTCACAGGAGATGTACATAAAGCTACAGCCAAACTCCTCAGCCCAAACTGCAGCCACATTTGTATTAAGTTCGATACACCCATAGTAAGATGTGCTCCCTCTGCCTGCTTCTTGCTCGGTATAAAACATGGCTTTAGCTCTGTTCAGTGTGTATTCTCAATCTAAATGGGACTGAAGACAGCAAGACGACAGGATCTCTCCATTCCATTGTGGAAGGCTGATGCCAGTGGGTGCCAGGAAGAACTTCTTATCCACATCAGTCACTACCCTGTTGATAGCCCTGAGCAGACTGCTTTAATTGGCCAGATCTGAATCCAGTAATCATACCACGCAAAACATGCATTACATTTATTTCAGTAGCTCATCTGAATTACAGTAATATGAGTTCCTGGCAAAATTCTCACTGACTATGTCAGAAGTAGGAGCAGAGACATCATCTGCTAGCATACGTGTAACCGGGCTTTATGGCACAAGCTGCTGTGTTTAGGCAGGCCAGTGAAGCTATGTCCTAAAGCCATAAACTTATCCTCCAAGATCCTGCAGTTCAAATGCTATTCAGATGAATAAAGATAAGTCCATGTGTGGTGTTTGTAGAACTGTATTTTGCATTGTTTTATTGACATGGCTTTCCCTTCAAAAAGGAGAAAAGTTCTTACAGGAATTAAAAAAAGGTGCCAAACAAAAGAGAATAATTACAGAGGCATCTCCTTTTAATCAACTATCTATATAAAATTTTATATATGTGCATATGTATATAAAGTTAAGAAAGAAAACCAACAACAAAACATAAAACTAAGACTGAGTTTGATCATTTTCTGCCTGGGAAATGGAGAAGTTAGTCATCAAAAATATTTGTATAATGCTGACTAATGTGTTAATGAAGCCAATTTTTGTTAAATAGCACCAGCATGTTAGATATTACATTGAAAAAATGAGAATGAATAGTTGGCTGAAATAGTCACTTGAGCTTCTTTTCTTTCCCATGGCAAATGTGAAATCTGTGATCTTTGCTCAACAGAATGATTGAGGCATGAGACTTGAGCCCATGTTAAGTTGCCGTGAACAGCACAATCCAGGAAGAGTAGAAGTGGTTGCTTTGGTTCTTTTTTCAAGGAGAATAAAACTGCCTATTTGCCACGTCCCTGTAGCATACAGCAAAACAGTTAAATATTAATGGTAATTAAATTATAATCTCGATTAAGATGTTGATCTGCAAAAATTGATAGTTTCAGGAGGAGAATATTCCTTACATTTTGGGATTTATGAGTGCAAATGTTTATCTGCTCAATTTGTCCATTAACTTTTTGTATTTGTGGTTGTTATCCTAGTTCATTGATGTAAAAACTCTGAATGGCCAAAATGTCACTCTTTGAATGGTCTCCTGCCTGTCAGCAGGACTTTGTACAGTTTCCAAAATGTAACATGTGCCTAAGTCTTGTTTAATGCCTTTGTATGTAAATAAGATCTCATTTTACATAGGAAATACAGAGGCTTTATAGTGAGAGTTGTAAGAAAGTTAATATTGAGTACCTGAGCTCTGGATTTTCTAGGTTTGTCGCAATGTTTCAGATATTGAAGTAATTCATTATTATGGGGCTGCAAAGCAATGCTGATATACCCGCTTAAACTTTGCTCTATCTGAGAAAGGGGACAGAACACACTGTGAAGCAGAGATATACAGTAATACATATATGTGTATTTAAAAGGTAAGCAGCCATTAGTTAGATCATTGCCTCCTTTCTTGCAAGAAAGGTGTATTTTAAATCATTAAGAGAGATCTGAGTACATTTCAAAAGGGAACATTGGTGATATGGAGCCGATGCTCTGCTAGTGCCTGCCCTGGGGGCTTCAAAGGGAGGGTCATTTGAAATAGAGATCAGAATTAGTTTATCTTCCTTTGTATTGCAGAAGCTTCAGCATGAAATTCTTTAAATGTAGGTTTAGAGAAGACTCTTCATAGAGATGAGGAAATATCCAGAGACAGGCTGGCGTGTGTAAGTGCGTGACCTTCAGGAAGAGATCCATTTTTTGTGGTCTTGAAAATTCTCCATTTCTTTCATGTTTTCTTCCTTTTGTTCCATCACAATAAGACATAACATTAAGAGAAAATGCTCACCTGACTGGCTGAATGCAATCTTCTTATTTCAGTTTTTCGGTAATAGGAATATTGTAGCCTATAAGACAAATTGATACTTAAAACACAAATAATTTCAACTGACTGCTTATTCTTATCCAGCCATGTGCTACCACAGAATTTGGAAACTGTACAGATTTTAGTGATGGAGAACCTCAGTTTTCAAAACTTATTATTAATAAACAGATAAAAATTTTAATGACATTTTCAATTATTCTTTAACTTGATCCACACAGGATCTCATTAGAAAAGTTGATGTGTGTCGATTAAGCACATCCTTGTGTGATTTATTGTCTCAGGACCTCTGAGCCTGGAGAAGCAAAATGCAAAATGCAAAAGTGCAAAATGTCACCTTTGACAATGAAGTTGGGAACACAATAAACTTGGAACCCTACCATGTCTTTATCCACGAATCTCTTCTCTGTATAGTCTCATGCTTTAAAGCACTGGTGAAAACAAACAAACAAACAAAAAAACCTTGCTACCTTCTGTACCTTTCCTGGAAAAGGACTGTCAGATCAACACATTCTTCCTCTCAAAAGAAAAATTTAACAGACTGGTGGTATCAAGACTGGTTTTCACTTTCTTGTACTTTCAGAAAGTGCTAAGTTACATTAATGATGGTTTTGTGGTTCAAGTTCCTGTGCCAAATCTGTAGGGACAGTTCGTGAAGGACTTTCTGGAAATGAAATGCTCACCTAACTGGCTGAACTTCTGAATTTTTCTCTGTCAATGTGCTCAGTAAATGTGGAAACTGGTTAAATTCACCTCTTTCTATTCAGATGCTTGGCCCGGGCTGTTCTCCCAACTGCCAAAACTTTGTTAGGAAAAAAAGAAGACCTAAAAGAATGTACTGTGATGCCATTTTATGGAGGAGAAATGTTCTTTTTCTACCCTGTCATTAAACTGTTGAAGGTGAACAAAGAGGGAGACATGTCTAGAAATGAACAAAGGAGCTGGGCTAATTACGAGAGCTCCCATTGCCCCCCTCCATGAAAGCTGTTACGCTTTGGAAACCCTGGGGATGGTTTCAGCGTGAATTTGTGAGGTTAGGAATACAGCTGGGACGCTGAGACTGTGGGCTGGGTGGTATGTATAGAATGTGTTTGATCAGTTTCCCCATTCGTATTAGAAAGAGATGGTAAGAAAAATGGGGTGGAAATGGGCAGAAAGGATGAAAAGCTCCCCTCGGGATAAGTCTGAACTGATTTAGGTTGTGGGAAATAATTTTTTGTGTTGAGCACATTTTTTCCTGGAGATTTCAATGACAAGATTTTTTTTCCTAGTCTGTATCACTGTCAAAGAAAATAGTTCAATGCTTCCAGAAACACAGGACTCAAATCTGGTAGTCCTTTTCTTTAGATGCTAACATGGTGTGGTACAGCACAGCTTTCTGTATATTAACGTGTGACTAGCATGCCCATCTCTTGTCTTGCCATGGTATTCTGCACTACTACTCTCAACGTCTATGTGGCCTTGATCTGTATTTTCTATTCAACCCAGAAAAATACTTTCCTTGTTTGAAAAGTACCAACTGAGTGGTTTCTCAAACATAGCTACTTCTGTGCTAAATGTATGTAACTATAGGGTTCTGGACAGTGCCTCTCACCCCAAAACTCACCAAAGATGAAAAATGAATCTTCACTGTACCCCATTAAATTTATGGAAATTATGGTTACTCAGTTTGACACGTCAGTGAGGAGATGTGCATGTCATTCTTTCAGTCATATTCACAGGCAATAACTCCTCAGTTCCTCAGTGGGTACAGTAAGACCAAGTCCTTCTTGCTGTCCTGAAATAGATCTGAACAGGTCCCTCTCCACTTCCTGCACAAGCTGGGCTCTGATCACTTGATTCCAGGACCAGGAAGGAGGGATTTCCCTGCTCTATAAAATAAACTTGGCAGAAAGTAGAAAGCATTAATAAGCACAGATGTTGTGATGTTTTAGTGTGTTTACAAGACCCCCATGTGCTCCTTGTGTCATTCAAAATTATGCTGAAATGATTGACTTGCATTTCATTAGTATGAGATAAATTGTTTGTAGAACAGCTCAAAGCTCTCTAAAGATGCAATGAAAGGAGTCAGAGTCTGTCTGAGGAGTTCTGTGATCAGATCTGACTCCAGCCATTAAATACTGGTATTTGATTAAATGGGAAACAGAAATTTGACTTGCAAACCAATACTCATTTCCCTTTCTTTCCTCCTGGAAAGATACAAGCTCCATTGAGATTCTATTGGGAAAATAATACTAATTAGGGAAAAAATAATCTATTAGAATGAAAGGAATCCCAATTGTAAAGTTTCTTTGCAAACAATATGCAGTCATTTATAACTGTCTAACCTTTTCTTTCAACCTCTCTTCCCTTTGGCTTTTTTTCAGCAAGTTACTTAAGCCCATGGTTTTCTTTAAGCAGGCTGCAGATTAAATTGAGCTGTTATATGTTCATCTCCAAATAATACATATTTACTTGTATTAGCGCTATGCAAAATTTATTCTTTAACCTCATAAGACCTCTGTGGCAAGAGCAGAGGGCTTTGAGTTCCACATGAGCCCCTTGGGGAGGTCTCCATGAGCACCAGGCATGAAGGGCACCTTCCAGCAGAAGCAGCTATTGTTCTGTGGGACCCAGACGGTTCCCTGAGCGATTTCTGGTGACCTGGGAAACCTGAATTTCCTGGGCTCTTGCAGCTGAGAGACTACTTATTCATTTGGTAAAGGAATTGGACTAATTTTGCCTTTTTTGACACATGGGGACATCACATTCCTCTTCATGGTGTCAAAAAAGAGACAAGTAGTCAGCCTCTGAACGTAAGTTTCTTCCTGCTCTCCCACATGATGGTTAGTAGTAGAGGAACGACGGACAGCACCAGGGCAATCATATCCACAACAAGTGAAAACTGGTTGGATTTCCACTTTTCATGAAGTACATTCATTCTCTTCAACCTGGGGTGCAAAGAGAAAGCTGAGACGGGCTGAAACAGTACAGCTTGCAGATTCATTGAAAGCCCTGCTAAACCAACCTGGAGCTCTTACGGTCTTTCTGATCTGAACACTTCACAGAATGAAGCAAGGAGGAAAGGCAAGAAGTCAGCTTATTTACCACTAACCAGCATCCTCCAAAATAACCTGTTCCTATGTTCATGCACTCAATCGACAAAAAATAGGTACAACATTCCAGTTCAGACCAACACTTTTCTGCATATGCACCAGGGAATTAGGAGTATCTGGGTCTCCTTCCATCTCCCCAGAGATGTTTTTTTTACGTGCTACATGCACATAAACTTGGGACCATCTCCACCTTGATGTCACTAAATAGACAAATTAAAAAATCTCTAATGGAGAGGGAAAAGAGTATGGAAAATAACATGCACTCAGACCATGCACCTTGAAATACTTTGGCTGCTGTTGTTCCTGTCTTAAAGTCCACACACACCTCCACATTGTGAGCAGTTATAAGCCTGTAATGCCAGATAAACATTTATGGACAATTGCAATTAAGAAAGTAGGGAATGGGCTCCAAATAGGTGCTCAGCAGCTGTCAGGGGCATTGTCGAGCCATTGTTGAGCAAGTCCAGTGAAGCTACTGAACTTGCTTATGGCAATGGTCAAATACACTACTGGTAAGATGCCACCGGTAAAAGGTTTGGATTCAGCCCATTACCTATACATAGAGATGACTTTTTCCCTTCGTTTATCACCCAATAGCTCAAATGGCCTCAGAGATCATCCAGAAGGTCTAGTTCTGTATACTTAAAAGATCCTTTTAGTATATGCTTATGTATAAAGCAGACTCAGCCCCAAAAGCATAAGATTCTGCAGAAAAAAAAAAAAAGTGAGGAAATATTCTGTTTAAGATTATATTGACTGTCCACAGGAGGGAGAAATGTAGGGTATTGTGACATGCGAGAATATCATATAAGGGTATAAACCATTACATCTTTCCTCCTCTCCTAATGGAGCGTGAGGAATTATGCTGTCTCACAACACGTGGATGAACAACTTAGAGGTTGTTCAAGGCTCGGCAGGTTGCTCCCTTTGAGGTACTCCTCCTGAGTACCACATTTGTGTCCCTCCTGCATAGGTGGGAATGGTCTAATCAGTCTGTCGATGAAGCCCAGCACCAAACCTATGAACAGATGGGGGTGGTGATCAAAACCATCAAGTAGATGCATTGAGAGGGAAAACAGACAAGATGCCTTTGGCTGAAGGGGAAAAACAAATAAATAAATAATCTGTCCAAGGTGCAGGGCCCAGAAGCACCCTGTGACATTGTCAGTCTTACACATTTAGGCTCAGGGAGCTATTTCATCATGGGGCAAAGCCCCCTAGCACCTGCTCCACGTGCAGATGGAGTCACTGAGGTCCCCTCTGTCATCTGTCTAGAGCCTGGGCGCTGGCTGCACCAAACTTCAGCTAGGTGAGTGAGTGCTCTAACTACTGCCACTCTTAGCAAAAGGCAAGGAAACACCAACCGACTGACGGTGCAAATGTGCGCTCTTCTGTCCCTCTTAGATGAACAACCTCTTCCAGGTGGAGAACAACTCTGTGTCTCTTTCAAAGTATTCCCATCTAAGAGGTAGAAATCTACTTCTGTCTCTGCTGGAAGATTAACAAGTGCTTTCCCGGAATCCACCTATGAACTGAATCATATTGCTTTAACCTTTTTTTTTTTACAGCATGAGAGATGTACTTTCAGTCCCTTTCCTTGTGCTGCAGCCCCTCATCCTTTCCATTTTGTCCTCTCCATTCTGAGATCATTCTGCCACCATCAGCAAAACTGCATTTTGCCTACCCTGCTAAGAAGCCTTGAGCTGGCTCTCCATTCACAAATATTGGAATTAACCGGGCACGTAGGAATGTAGAGGCAGGGAAAATCTGAGTCATATGCAACTGTACTATTTGAGTGAGACTCTTTTTCTCACTTAGAAAAAAAAAATATTCTGACATTTTAGGTCTGGGGTAATTTTAAAAGTTAGTTTCTGCTTTTCATGCTCTAAGTTGCAATTTTAAAGCTTAATCCTTCTGTCTCCCAGAATGCATAGGATACTTTACCTCTCACAGCTGCACCACTTGCAAGCGGCTGGATTCGATGCGTGGGCGGCGCAGCGCTCTGAAGTGCACGGGCACAAACCTTGGCTAGGGCAGCAGCAGCGAGATGAAGCTACGCTGGCACATTTGGGGCCTGATGAATTGCTGCTCTGAGCTTTGCAGGAACCTGAGACACAGCCTGTGGTATTTTGGAATAAACATTTTAAATAGAAGGAATAATTTTTTGATAAACTGTAGGGAAGGTAGGAGAGAAGCTTTGCCATTAAAAGAGGAAGCTGGAAATAAAGGCTTTTGTTTCTTCCTGCTTGGAGAGGTCACTCAGTGCTTCTGAACTTCCAGTTACCTTCCATAAAAAATACTACAGCTGTTAATGTGAACCTTTGTAGTGCCCAAGTACAAAATGGGAAAGGCTGAATGGTAGAGCTGGTCTTTTTTTTTTTTTTTTTTTTTCTTTTTCTCTGGGAAGAAGAAGAAAAAAAAGAAGCAGAATAAAAAGGGCTCAAGTTGTAAGGTCTTTTCTCTCCATTTTAAATTGCTGTAATAAAAAGGGCCAATATATTAACAGCCACATAGAGAATAACACAAGGAGGAAGGGAATGATAAGGCAGCCCTACTCCCTAAGAAACAGCCCGTTGGGCTGAGCGCAGCCTCGTGTTAATGCAGGATTGATGCCTGCTCCCTGCATTAGCTCACTCCAGCTCTCCGCAAGGTCCTACCTGCGCTGTACTGTGGAGGACCAGCCCGCCGATCCGCACCTGCTCCAGAGAGGTGCCAACCAGGGCAGCTTCTCCATGGCCCTGCTGTGCCTGGAGCTGGGAGCACACCCCTTCCAGCCCAGGCAGGTGTGCTCTGCACTTCCCCACGGATCCCCAGCTTCCAAAAATGACATCCAGGAAAGCCTCTGTGCTCGCAGGACATCCCCTAGCCTCAGCCCTTGGTTTCCCTCTCCTTGAAGGGCCCACGGGCAGCGCGCTCTGGTCTGCACATGCCGTGGTCAGAAAGCCTCTGGCAGGCTGCAGTGAGGGGGAAGGCAGCAGCAGAAGGTTGCCACTTGTGGGCAACCCAGCTGCTTCGCATTGGCTCTTAAGGGCCCTCTGGGAAATGTGTGAAAAGGGAAGTAGTTATTATTTTTATTTATTTATTTATTTGTTTAATTATTTGCACATCCAGGATCTCTGAACACACTCACATCCCTTAGGCAGTCATGCCTCTGATATCTCCTCCAGGCTCCTCTCAAATTCTTAGGCAGAGAAGCTGGCATTGATGTTACATTTACTGACAGCCAGCTGTGTCCTGCTTGGAAAGCACTCTTTGCTTCCACTTCCCGGCTTCCCAGTTGGACTCGGCCACAGAAGAACCCTGTGCAAAAAAACTGAATACCAGGTCTGTGTCATAATGAATATACATCAGTGACTCAGATTAGCCTCACAGAGTGGAACTAATTTTTACACTTCCTAAATTTTATGTGCCTGACTTTGCACCTTATCAATATTCATAGGGGTTTTTCTTCTTTCACATTTTGTTATTGTTAAGGGAATCTCTGACCACCAATTAAATACAATGAGCAGTCCCAAAGAAACCTGCAGGTTATTGGGAAATATATTAATTTGTTCCAGATCTCACTTTACTTATCGCCATTGGTTTTGGGAACCAGCAACTTTAAAGCAGGGTTGCAAATCGTTTCAGCATGTTAAAACCCACAGTGGTGTGTAACTTGGCCTGTGTATGCCATGTGCCTTAAACAGAGATGTGCATTTTATGTCAAGCATTCAAAATGACCACTTAAGAACACGGGATTTTATTTAAATTTTGGCTGCCCAGTAAGTGTTTGACTACATTTCCACTAAATAATAATGACATCAAGACCTTTTTAAAATTAACCACAAGACCAGTATGTATTTCCTATGGCTTCCTCAGGGGACGTCCAGTATACTAATCCTGCCAAAAGGCAACAAGCTCAAACATTGCAGGGACCGAGCACGGTGCAAGGCCATAGCTGACAAGCTACTGCCAGGCACTAAAGTCCAGCACAGACCTATGTAATTTAGGATTGTTCCTGCTATTCTGGACCACGAAATAAATACAACACAAATTAAATGTCAGCATTATGGGTTTCATGATCACTTTGATATACTTGTATAGCTAAGAATGTTCTGTTAATGTTGGAACATAAACAAGTATGCTTTACAGTGTGTCCACTTTCCCAACTGTTGGGTACCACTGAGGTTCAGCACTGACAACGGCTGCCAGAGTCAATGCATGCAAGCAAACATAGGCTGCTATTTTGTGACTATGTCTGGAAATATATCTTTGCTCAAAAGTCCTGCAGAAGTGATTATTTGAACTATCTGTTGATTGAAGATTTCAGCTAGTTGATCTGGTAATTATATAGTTGATGTAGAAATAATATAATAGAATATTCTTCAACAAACAGTTACAGTGGATTTCTGGCAAGTAAAACAAACCAACAAAACCCAAAGACTGAGAATAGTTTATGAAGGAGAAAAAGGACTGCATTTTTTATGTTATTGGTTACAAATCATCTGCCTAGCTCTGGCGCAGAATCAGGCAGGTAGTCTTTCTGGAGCTGTTGCTGTGATGACCAACTGGTCTCTGACTCCAGGAAGTGCAGAAGCTGTCCTGAAGGCAGTGGAGTTTGCGTAGGGCTTGACGGTGTCCTCTGGCATGCCCTTCGCCTAGAATGTCCCTAAGCACACCCAGTGTCGGACTCTGCTATTTACTCATAGTGTATGCTCTGGGTACCAGGGCGCAGAGCTGCTTCCTCTTTTGGATGGGAATGGTCCTGTCCATGAAGTACAAACACGGGAGACTACCTTGTGAGCAGTGCTCCTTCATGCTCCAGGCAGCTATCTGCAGAGCAAGGAAAAGCAGAGGCAGGTATAGGAACTTGGCAGTGGTGTTTTGACAGGAAACAGAGAAGCAGGAAGGAGGACAAAATTCTACATGTCAGTTCAGGCACTTGGACAAGGAAAAATGGGAACTGAATGAAGTGAAAGGGAGGGAAAGCAGTGTAGACAAAGAAAGGTAAGCTTCAGCCGTCAAATGTTTCTGACCTTTCTCTCTGACATTGATCTGATCCTCTCCTATCTTGTCTACTGTGTAGCAGGCTTCGTCACAGGATGTCAAGGAGGAACAAGAACAGAACCTCACTAGAAAATTGTTATTTTAATTTTTGATTACAAATGCCTAAAAAGAATGCAAACATATACTGAAAATGATAAGACACACGAAAACACATGGAATGTCTAATATGCTGGTGCAGGGTGCGGACTAGCTAGGTTGTTGCATTGTTTATCAGTTTCTCAGGGTTTGTTTTTTTGGCAAAACTTTTAATTGGCATATGTCTTTTATCTTGGTAATAACCACTAGAGTTCAAATAAGTTTTGTGGTATTACTTAAAACAAAACTGAAATCACTGTGCTTCCAGCAAGTAATTGTAATTCCTTCAATACACTTAGAAGAATTTTATCAGTGATAAAGCATCAAAATTGTGGTGAGTTCCTAGCTGACAAAATGGAAGAGTTCTGCCTTGCACTCAAGTTGCATCATTTTAAAAGATCAGTAGATCAGTTTCACTCTATAAAGGATAAGAAAGAAGCAGGTAATCATTATCATGTTGCCAAGAGTGTCCTTTCCTGACTTAAGAACATTCTAGGTGTTATACACTCTAAAATAATAAGCTCATTTCTAAAAAAAAGTGAAGGTCTGTCTTAAGGAAGTACTATGATTTCCCCTCTTTTTCTGAGGTACAAAATGCAGCTGCATACACAGCCTTTAGTAAGGCAGTTTGCATCCATAAATGGCCTAGATCCTGCCTGCCATAGCTGATGCTACAGAAGGCAGATACTACTGGTAGCGTCAATGACAACAACTGCTGGCTCCATAGCTGGCTGTCAACAGGTCAGGAGGAGATAGCTACATTCGTTTTTTCCCCCTCTGACAACTTTACACTCTCTCCTTGCCAAACACACACCAGCTATTTTATTTTCCTTCCATACCTCTCATAACCCAAAAGGCCTCGGGGCCTCTGCCGTTGGATTGCCGTTCACAGGTTGTGTAAGGTCAAGCGGGTGTGCAAAAGTAGTGTCTGTCTATGTGGAGACACATGGTAACTCAATGGCAAATGTTTTCACTGATGGGAATCAGCAGCTGCTGACTTTCCATGATAGAGTGGTCTGTATATCAATAAAGTGGATATAGCAGTGGCTGGGAATTGCTCCTTTAGGATAAGGTCTTGACGTCCATAAACCTGACTCCAAGCTCCTTTGTCAAACATGCAAGCGAGTCAGTTGCGTGGCTCACTGTAGGAACCAGAGGTTCGTTCTAATTATACATTTATTGTCACTTTCAGAGCATGGCAGAATTAATAAAGTCATTTTGGTGGTACTGGAAATGAAAGAGAATAAATTTGTTGCGTATACCCAAGGAACATCTCTGTGGGAAAATATTTAAAGATAGAAGGCATGCTCATTCCTAAAGCCTCAGCAGAGTGACCAGGGCAACAAATTTATGTAACTACATTTTGCGACTTTTTTTTTTATCTTGCTTGGTTTAGCCAGGGAATATTGGTCAACTCAGAAATTGAATGACTACTGCTCAAAGGGGGCCGCACTTTTAGTGACTAGTGGCTGCTTCTGGTATTTGCCCGCTAGATGACTGTAGTTGTTGAAAGTAGATACCTTAACTTCCTGGAAGGGGCTTTGGATGACAAAATCTACTTTCTAATGTGTTCTGAGCGGCTGTCCTCACTTTTATTACTTAGAGATCTTTAAGAACATAAAAGAAAGCAGAAGGATGGAATTCCTCAGGTCAAAGGTGCAAAGTCTACCTTGATCTTTGGTAAGGAGACAGTGGCAGAAAGGGGTCAGGGCCTAACCTAATGAATAGTTATATCAAGTAAGATACTAGGAATGTAACTTGTAGGCTATGAGGAATGAGGGAAAAAAAAAAGGAGACTTATCAGGAAATAAACCATACCTTGGAGCTCAGAAAAAGTATGGACAAATTGAAAATATCCAGAAATTAGGTTCATGAAATAAAAAGAGAAATTAGGTCAAATAACAATTGGTAAAGAAAGCAATATATAGGAAAATAGAAAAGAAAAGAAGCACCAGATCTACTGAGCCATAATGATATTACAGAGTTTAAAGATAATCTAAGTATCATGTAAAAGCTAAATGAACACTGTCTTAGATTTCAATAACGATGATCATGAAAATCATAATGATTATTTGCCTTGAGGTAAAAAGAAGGAAAGTTAAAGGGAATGTAGGTGTGTTATCATGTTTGAGGTCGAAACAAGACTCAAGTAAGATACTCAGATACTGTAGATAGCATAAAGACATAAGAACTGCCTCACTGGATTAGACTGAAAATCTGTCTATCCTGACTTCCTACTTATGATTAATCTCCAGCAGATTGTGGCCCAAGGATTTCTGAGTCAGAGGAAACGTGGGGAGCATTGCAGTTATTAACCTTCAGTGTTTCCTCTTTCATTGAATTCTTCAAAAAGGAGCTCCTTTGATTTCTTTTGAATGTATCTTCTTTGACTGGAAGAGACAGTGAGAAACAGATTCCCATTCAGGCTCTCCATTTCCTTTCCACGTACTCCAGTCAGGGTGCTGGACGCTTCATCTGCAAGACCAGCAGATGAAGAAACTGCTCTTCTAGCAGTGAGGATTTTTAGCACAGCTTAAAGCTGAGACACAGAACCGTTAAGGTAATGGAGGAAAGCAGAAAACAGGATAAATGCTGCCTTGGTTGCATAAAGCATTCCAGATCAACATGAAATCTCTCTGAGGAAAAATCACTGACCTTCTAACTCAAGAAAATATAGTAGATTCAATTTTTCTGGGCTTTTAAAGAAGCATTTAGTAATGTGCCACTTGAGAAATAGTTACGTTGGAGAAGATGGAGGTTAGTACGGGTTACATGAGCTGCTCAAGGAGCTAGTTAAAAGGGAAGTATAAACATGCTGTACTGTGCTGCAAAGACGCCTGTCAGGCTGGAAGGAGATGCCCTGAGACCCCTTGAGTCCCCTTGAGACTACTGGTGCCACTTACTATGTTTGTTTCATGAGCCTCACATAAAAAGCAGAAATAAACTGATGAAAACTGGCCATGATAAATCAAAAGAGAAGTGTGTCAATACAGATGAAGATCAGACCATCAGATGATGCCTTTGAAGAGATGATGTCTTTGAAGATGACCACAACAGAAATGGACTGCAATGTAACAGTAAAAGCAGCAAAACATTACATTCATACATTGCCTGGAATATCTGATAAAAACTAGGATTCTGTGAGACAAAAAATCAAACTTGAGTAGATTTGTCCACTATGCAGTAACTTGGAAATTTAAAGTGTGGTTTGGGAGTGGAAAAAAGAAAAGGCTTATTGACCTCATATGTTTTTATCAAGACTTGTGTCTTAGACAGAGGTGGAGAGGTGCTATTTTAGCACATACTGGTGAGTTTGTGTTTGGAACTTCGTTTTCAGTCAGATTACTCCATTTCAAGACAGACTAGTTTGGAGCAGAATAGGTGCAGAGATAGGAAAGGAGGGCAAGTGGGGGAAGAAAGAACCTACTTATAACAGGAAAACTGAAGAGGTAGGTTGGGTTGTTGGGATTTGGGGAGCAGCGTGATTACTCTTGGTAAACATGTTGGGGGAAGAAGATAAGCTAACTAAAACTAACACTGAAGGACACTAAATGCCAATGTAAGTGCAAGAATAAATGACCATGAACCTATTGTGACAAGGTATAAAATACATTTTTTATGGCATTTTACCAGTTTGCAAAACTTTATATCCATCAGTCCACGAAGGTCTTCATTTTGTCATTTGCTGTCATTGACTGATGTTCCTCTTGCTTCCAGCCCCTCAGGAGCTGGCACTGGTGATGCTTGTTCCAGCTAAGGGCACTGCCTGCATGGTGATACCTTTCCTGGTACGGGTTATGTGCCAGCCTTGAACAACTGCCAACAAAATGTACAAGAGCCTTGGCACGTTTGTCTGTGGTTTCACCAGTTTCCAGAACACAGTGTCCTTCCCACTCTTTTTTGGAGAGCCTTGTCTCAGGCTGCCTATTTTTAGCTCCTTTTTAGCCCACTCTCCATGATGGGAGTTTTGCCTCCAGCTTCTTAAAATGCTCTTCATGTTCTCCTTGCATTTCTTTCATTCCTTTTTTTTTTTTTTTCCCACAATTCTTTCTTTTCCTCACTAACTGTCAAGCCTGCACAAGGCCTTCTTTGAGATATTTTAAAAGAACACCAGATTCCCTAAATGCAAGGTTTTCAGGTCCCTTCCTCTTTTCTGTTCAGTGCCATACTGTCCGGTAACAGCCTATATTTTGTCAGATCAGCTTAGTTGTGTTTTCTGGCCATCCTATTAACAACTGAGAAAGCTGTAGTGCAAGATACACCTGGGAAGGCTGGTGTATTAATTGCTTGGAAACAAATTCTCCCACTAAGCTTGCATTTCCAGAATTCAGAGAGTCTTTTTTTTTTTTTTTTTTTTTTTTTTTTTTTTTTTTTTTTTTGTATGTTAATGTAGGGCTCGTTTGAATTTTATTTACAGCGCTGTTAAAGGGACACAAGCCTAACTACAGAGCCAGCTCCCTTCACTAGCTGCCCTGGTCCACTCCCTCCAGCATGCACACCTGGTCTTCGTTCCCATGGGAAGGAGGACATGACAAATGGAAAGAGAAAGGCTATATTTGTGGGCCTTGTTTTGACTTTCCTCACTGTCAGAGTGGGAATTTGGACATGCCCATGGCACGGCCCCGGACCAGGGAGCAGGCTCTGAGGTCTCACAGCATTTTCATAGCCTGTGAGTAGTACTAATTTGTCTTGTCATTATTTAGGTTTGTAGTGTGTTTTTCTAAGGGAGAAGCAACAGAAGCATGGAGAAAGGACTTGTTTTGCCCAAAGCTGTGACAGGCCTGGTGACAGAGTTTAGGATACCTTATCCTCAGATCCAGGAACAAAATAGCATAGGCAATCAACGTAATGTTGCTATTATGGTTGGATTCTTGAAGGTCTTTTCCAACCATAATGATTCTATGATTCTGTGATTGATTTTTTTTTTTTTTTTTAATATATTTTCCCCTTNTTCCCCTTCCTAGGACAAAACATATTGGCTCCCACTCTGGTGAGTCTGGTGAGATGAAAACACACTCATGGATTTCAGAAACAGAAAAGCATATCATGATTACAGAGGCTTAGGAAGAGATGCCCCAGAGACAGTACAGTTTCACCTTTAATCACATAGGTATATTATCTCGTGTGACGTTTCAGCAATACAGGTAAGGAAGGATATGTATGAAATGTAATAGATGACAAGCTGGTGAATGTCACTGTTGTGCCACTCTTCTGTGACTTTATTTACATATTGCCCTTCAAATGACAAAGTGACAAGTGGTGGCTTTGTACCAAGTTACTCTGTTTTCTGTGTGAGATGTTCAAACGCAAATCAAATTAGTCTTTCAGAACTCACTTCTTATTATCTGCTTTTTTCTTTAAGATAATAAAAAAGGACCTGTCTCAAATGTCTGTGGTACATTTATTCTAATATAAATGCACCGTTTTTAATGCTTGATTTGAAATCCTGCATAGACCTTTGAGACCAGACTGAGAGGCCATCATTTCTTCTTCCTCTTATGCTAATTTGCTAAGAGATCTCCCAACATTTTAATCTCTTGCTTTTTCTTCCTCCTTTATATCACTGTTTCAGGAATCATTGTGAGAACTAGGACTTTTTCCCAGGCTTCTGTCTACGTTGTAGGTTGCACGACACAGAGGGACAGCTCTAGATGTTCTAGTTTTAAAGATATTTTCATGAAAATTGATAAGCAATGCTGCTGGGAAGAATCACAAACAAGAACAACCTCAGGAAGTTGGAAAAGTAAGTGGACAGAGACTGGCCTAAGCTATAATCAGGCATCCCCAAAATGCATAGGAATCAGAGAAATATTTCGTGAACTATTTAAAGGAAGTCAGGGTCATTTTGAGCGTATGCCACCAGCGTTTATTCAGAAGATAACCCCGGGTCACAGTGACCATATTAACATCAGAATGCGAAGAAGAGATACTGGGGAGAGACTGTTAAGGAGGGCTGTTCTGCTCAGACATAACTTGTATTTTTCCCCATAGTGTGAAGATTATCTTGAACAGTCTTCCTGAAAATCTGTGTTGCTACTTGATATTCCTCAGAATAGGGCAATGGCTTTGCTAAGGCTGATTTCTTGGACCGAACACCCTGCCTGACTCCTCTCAGCAAATCTCTCCCCAGTGACTCAGAGCCCTGGCTAGTGCAATATTGGGCTTATGGCAAGGAAAATACCACTCCCTTTTTGTGACTGAGTCCTTTTAGGCTCCCCTTAGTGCATCTCCTGGCAATGATTAGGAACATCTACTTGTTTTTTTAAAGGCTACTCCCCCTCCCATAGACGCCAGTCCTGTGAAGTCCTTAGGAAATACAGCAAGATCTGAAAAGCTATTGTTTGCTATTTCAAATCCTGGTCCCTTTATGTCCAGCTGGTGGGAAAAGAAGGGAGACAGACAGAAAGAAAATAGGAAGGCGGCAGCAGGGAATAGTGGGGAGGGTTAGAAGTTTAGCGTAAAATGGATAGAACTTGGGATAAACAGATCCAAAGGATGGATAAAAGTGGGACAAAAGTAGAGCAAAGCAGGCTAAGTCCCGGTCCTGCTAGACGTTTCACTAATGGGGTTGTGCAGGCAGAGGGCGTCTTCCTCACGTGCCCCTCACAGATGAAAAATGAGTAAATTTTCACCAGTAAAAATGAGAAACAAAAAATATTTAAGAAGTATCTGGGTAATAGAGACAGGAGAAAAAAACAACAAACAAACATAACAAAACAAAAAAGAAAAAAAAAAAACAAGAAAATCAAGTGTTTTTTAAGTGGTTTCCTGCTTGGGACAGATGATTTCATCTGTTTGTGCTACATTTCTTCCTCTAGCAGAATGGAACCATGGCTGCTCTTCCAATTTTTCAAAAGCATTTGGAATCTAGGAGTTAATTGGATTGCCAGTAACTGTGGATAATGTAGAGTGAGAGATAAATATAGTACAGACATGGAGTCACCTAAGGAATAACAAGACAAGGGCGACTTTATAATGATTGCCAATATATAATGGTGCCATTGAGACTTTGTGGGAGAAAAATAGGATATGTCTAATGAAGATGAAAAGAGCATCAAGAATACTTATTAAAAAAACCTGCAATATTAGTGTGCAAAGAATTGAGTTGGCATAATTGAAACTTCAGTAGTCCTCCCCTTCAGTAATGCCCCTTATATCTCCAGAAAGATTTTATTGTTTAAAACTTGATACGATCTTTTCTGTTGGTTTGAGCTTATGCCCTCCCATTCCCATCTCCAGGCTGCAGGTCCTCAGACTTGCTCACTAATGGAAAAGTCTTCAGAACATAGTCTTCTCTTTGGATGACTGGGCCAAACACACAGACTGTTTACACAGTCTGATATCCTGCAGCAAAAGCAATTATGGTCTGTCTGATAATCTGATGTTGTATTTCTGATAGATATGTATATTGTACAGGCTGCAGGAGAAGCTTTTCTTTTTGGCACCTTTTTTGGTTCTTTTCCTCGGTGAAAATGAATTGAAATGAAATGAGTTTGTGAAATGGGTTGCACTGGTAATAGCTGAAAATTATAATAATCTCTTTCATCTTTGACATCCCTGAAAAACACACGGCTGTTCTCTATTGCAAAATCCTGATGGTCTTTTGTCAGTTATTTGAAACTTCTGGATGCATCTTCTGGCACACCTAACTTCATCTCTATCTCATGCAAGCTGCTGGATGATGCTTTATATTTGTTCAGCACCACTATGTCTTAAACTACACATGAGTCATGGCAAAACTTGGGCCATGCTTAGAAAACAATATCAGAAGAAATCCGGACGGAGGTCAGATCTCTCATGTTTCAAATGGTATTTGGCCGCAAGAAAGACAATAAACTGAGACCAAAACATTATCTTTTTGGTACTTAGAAATTTAAACAAGATGTGACAGATAAAAAGAAGTATAAAAACATAGGGTCATAGTTGCATTTGTATGCGAGGAGAAAGGCATACGCTAAGTCTTGCAGCAGAAATGCAAATCTGATTTTTTTTTATTGCAGATAAGTGTGTGATGATTACACATCATCACACATTTAGTGTGAGCATTTAGTGATGATTAAGGATGGAATCTCTCATGAACTCCACTCTCTTGGCTGCGCAGGGAGACCTGCTGG
Organism: Nothocercus julius; assembly: GCA_013398735.1. Lineage (NCBI taxonomy): Eukaryota > Metazoa > Chordata > Aves > Tinamiformes > Tinamidae > Nothocercus > Nothocercus julius. Next base: position 3,295,693 of record VZSV01000023.1, on the reverse strand, counting down.
TAGTTTCTTATAATGAAGAGAGTCCCACAGAGTTTCTGTCTTCAAAATTCTGGGCTTAAGAAAGAAGAATGTGAAAGCTATGAATGCTGAGGAAACTAATAGCTTTCTTATTCCACTCATTCACAAAGCATCTGCGGACTACGTTTTGTCCGGAACTGGCCTATGGAACCAAATCACCAGTATAATATTTTGAAATAAAAGCTTGATGGAAAGAGTGCCTGATGGTCTGCAGGTTGGCAGTGATCCACAGCTGCTTAGATTTTGGATCCCGTCATTGATTCAACATAGATTTTTGCATGTCACTTACAGTGATAGACACCAAATTGTCTTCTAGTGATGCCTTGATTGTGGTTATATGTAGCTGTAACACATAGTTGTTCTTTCTTCCATTCCTACCCCAATATTCTACCTTAGGAAAGCTAAATGAAGGTTGTCATACATTTCTAATGGATAAAGACAAGACAAGTTCTCTTTTTCTCTGGAAATACTAAGTTAGAACTTGAAGGCTGCCAGCATAGTTACTAACTGCTTTAAAGTATCACTACTGCCACAATGGAGAAACTGGGTCATGTCCCTGAGCTATGTTGTGAAGACTGAATGAACTGTTTTTATGAACTCCTGCTTCCCTCCACAGATATATAGGATTTAGTTCTGGCTTTGTGATCCCTGTGAGCACTGTAATGTTATGGCTCACAACCAAACCAGGAATAACAGGGCTGCCAAGGAACAGAACTGGAAAAAAGTGTTTTCAGGTTTGATTGCGACTTCAGCATCTGTCCTCAGGTTGCGGGGTTGCTCTTTAGAGATTGCTGTAATGTTACTATCAGTAAAGTAAATACACCCCTATGGCTAGAAGATCTAGGGAGGAAAAGTTTGGTACTCCCTCTATTGATGAAAAGGGTAAAGTGCTGTCACACAAAGCTTCATTTGCTAAAGTCATCTATCCACAATTAACCTGGAGAAACACAGGAGGAGTTAGTTTATCATAGCCGCGCTTGGGCTTTGGGAGTTTAATAGTGGTGTTTCCTTACAGCAAAGACTTAATTTCCATGTGGTCAAGACCTTCTGCTCAGGATTGCTGAAGAGTTCCTTTAGTCTAAGCAAACTCAACCATGAGGACTAGGGATTGATCTGAGGAACATGGGCTACGGCCTGGTCAGTGAGGACCTGGGAGCTGGTATGGCTGCAGGACAGTCTTCACTGATAGAGAGGAGGGAATTAGAGAGCCTCCTACCAAAGGCTTTAGAAGGATGTGAGGAGAATACTCTATTTACTTTGAACATTTTTTTCCCACAACATTCATGATTGTATTCTCTATCTACTTTCAAAGACTTTGTTTCTGCAGAGTCTTGGGCTACTTGTGGATATGGGAGTGGGGTGTAGGAATGCTCCTAGGGAAGGAACACTGGGTTTCCCCAGATTTCTATGCTAGTCTTGAGCAAATCCAATTTCTTATTGCAACCCTCCTACCCCACAGATTCTATCTTCCAAAGGATAAATGGGACCCAGAGGGTGGTCAGCCTCCAGCTGGTAGCAGAGCAGGTCCCAGGGGCTGATGCAAAGCTGTTGGAGGTGTACAGCATCACACAGCCTTTCCTGTGACGTGCCGGGTCACAATAAAGACGAGTCCTCTATTCCTGCCCTAACGGCATAGTCAGAGCTCATGGGCTGTACAGGGACTGCAAGGCACAGAATGCTGTGCCCTGGGGCTTGTGTTGGCCCCGGGACAGCAGGTGAAACCTCCAGCTCTCAGACGGCTTGTTCCCTTCCCTCGCTGTTTGGTGCGATACATCCAGGAAGCCTTCCCAAGATTTATCTCAGGGACTGGCAATACCAGCCTTAGGACAGCCTCTTCACCTTAACATCATCTTCTACTGTTTGAGTGAAACACCACAAACTATCTAAAGACCAAAATTGGAAATAGTCAACAGCTCAGAAAATACACAGATTCTCTTTTTTCTCCCCACTTCCTTCCTCCCCTGTCAACTTAGATGAGACCAGCTGACTGCTTTCTAGTGCCTTCATGCGGTGAGAGTGCTCTCTGTGCCACAGTAAACTTTGTCGCTGTTAAATCAACCCTAGGGGCTTAAAATACACTTCTAAAGGCGCTTTTGTCTGACTGGAGCAATGTCCTGTATCCCTGGTGCTGATCGCATTATGTTAGTTTTACTTGCCACTTTTCAGCTATCTTTAGGCATTTTATTTCTGAAGTCCCCTGCCAAAGATCCAGTTGTCCTGCTGCCTCCCTATCAGAACTGAGTCAGAGCTGAGGAAAAAAAATTTAAAACTATTACTAATCTCTATTTAAGCCCATGAGTTTCTGCAGCACTTTCAGGAGTGAGAGATTTTAGCGAACTGGAAAGGTCCAGTCATTCTGGCGAAGAACTTGCAGATTTTGCCAGAGGTTCAACTGGGCAGGAAGTAAAACTAACTGGGTAAATCTGTATTACCACTATAAGCACTGTATCTGGCTATCAGCATATAGGGCTTTGGGACCTTTTCTCTGGAGTGTAAAGCTGTGGAGTACTTCCCAATGATAACAGGAAGATGAAGTAAAACTTACATTCTATAAAAGATATATATTTATATAATTATAAACACACCTGTACATATCTTTATGTATTTATTCTTAATTGACCACTTTCTATGAGAAAAAAGAAAAACACTTTGTTAGAAAAATCCACAGCTCATGAAAAAATATTCTTCCTATATATGTGCCATGAACATATGTGTGTGTATGTAGGCATATAAATGAATGAGATGCAACTACTCTGCCCACTACCACTACCCACACGTTAGAGCTTAAAGAAACTTCCTTGTTTCTATAACCCTGTGGGGAAACTCTGCTGGCTGTCCATCTAACAACTGCAGAAGTTAATGTTCGTTGCCCTCTCCCCTGTTCGTTCTTGTAGCCATTGTAATAATCTATTCTTTGAAGTTCAATGTGTCACACATTTCAAATGAGTACTAGAGATATAGCCACAGATCGGCGTGTGCCGTGCACGGCTTTAATTGGAATCTATGCCCTGGTTTCTCTGGGGAATGTTTGACCTGACACTGCACTGAATTTATGAGGGTGAAATCCCTTCACAAAGGCAAGTGCTGAAAATTTATTGCATCTCTTTTTCACCTTCTGGGAAAATTATTTGGTTTACAGAAAAACTAGAAATGAAACGAAGCTTCCCAGCCCCCTAGAAGCAGGTGGTTTCATCTGTACTTGGAGTGTTCTCTTCTGGCACCATGCAAACTGCACAGCAACATGACTGGCCAAATATAACTCTGCGATTGGAAATAAAAGGAAATGAAAAGCACAGATAAAAGGAACAGAAAAGTAACAGGTTCAAAATCTAGTGCCGAAAGTATGAGCATCAAACAAAGCAAGACACTGTGCAAGGCAAATCATTCTGTGCCTATTTTTTTAATGCAGCCAGTACCTTACAAGCTGCAACACCTGCCGCCTCCGTGAGAGTGTGGAGAACCTTATGGAGCACAGTACCTCAGCATGCATTTGTATATGGACACCTTTCTATAACCATTCATTTCTATTTTCCCTCCACTATCATTTAGAAAAACCTTCACTTAATATTTGAGAGAAGCTCATATATTTTGCCCAGTCTGAGCTATGGAGAGAAAAAAGTTTGTGCTATTCCCTGCAGACGAAGCCCGGTAAGCCCTGGTGACCTGGTCCATCATGGTTGTTTTGTTTGTTTGTTTGTTTGTTTTTTCATGAGTAAAATCTTCATCCCACTCAGCACAGCTTAGCTGATGGTTAAAGAACAAACTACTACTCCATATGTGTTGCTATTATCATATTACTATTATTATGTCATTACTGTTACATCATTACTATTCTTGATTTGTTTCTGCTTTCACATTTATTGCTGAGAGTGCTGGGACAGTATATGAAACTGGGTAATCCTCCCCAAGCTAAGAAAAATCTGCTCGGCCATATTTTGCCTTTCTGGAAGACAGATTCATTGAGGATGAAATCATTTGTTTTGGAAAATGGCAGCTTGATGTGATTCAAGGAAAAAGTGTTTCTTTTCCTTCACCTGCAGTGTACACGCGTGTCCCTGAGGCTCAGGGGATGCCTGCCTTGCAGGTATGGAAACCCCCAGTCCTGCTCTGCTTGAGCCAACACCAGGTCTCAAGGTGCAGAGACCCTGAATGCAGAGACTTGGAAGTTTGAGGGGTCCAGAAACTACTGATGAAGCCAGTCAGTACTAATAAGACTTAATTGAAGAGAATTGTTTTCACAATTCAAGTAATTACGTAATTATATATATTACTGATTTTACATCGGTGCAGATAAGACTGCATGGGATTACCTTACTGTCTTGAGGACACATCCCACTGGGTGGGCTCTTGCCCCAGGTTTTGTGTGCTGCTGCATTGCACAGCAGAGACGCACCCCTCAGTCACCACAGTGAAGGCTGTGGCACAGAAATGCAAAGAGAAAGGAAGAACAAGTGGGGCAGCATAAGAAAATGTCAATTCCAGTAATTGTATTCCAGGCTGAAAAATACACGAGGGACGTCATCTGGTCTCAAACAGCATGGGGATATTACTTCTTTTAAAGCTGTGCTGAGTCAGACTAGTTAGGAACTTGGCAGTGTGTTTATTTTTTTCCTGGTAATTCAAGGAGGAATCAGTAGGAAAGTGATGTTACGTTAAAATATAGACATTCGTACATACACAAAACTTTTATTTTTACCTTATCTCTTTGCGGACAAGTTTATATTTACCTTTGAAACATCTATACTCTTACCCATTGTGTATGGATAGCTAAAAACATATATCTGCCTGAAATGTAGGTGCATAAGGTTCCTGGGCAGAGACTTTTGAAACCCAAAAGAACCTAAATTCCTAAGGAATCTGCATTCCTATCAGCAAAAATTCCCTAAATTCCTAAAAATCTGTGCCGTCCCAGGGTGTGGACAGTGATGTGTGCCCTCACCACCTGGTTTGCTTGCAGGGCCTTCCCCAGCGGGTGCTGCCCGCTGTACGCAGTCCGCTGAACCTCACCTAACAAAACCAGGAGGAGGTTGCGGTGGTGGGTCAGGACCAGAGGAAGAGCTGCTCCGAAACAGGTGGCTTTGATGTGTACCACATCAAAAACTCAGGAAAAGAGAAAATTGTGTGTATTCCCTGTAAGCTCCTACTGAGAGAAGGTCTGAATAAAAAGCAGTATGTGTGCAGCATAAAGCTGTTTTTCTCCCTACATTGCTTGCAGCCTTTTCTCATGCCATGTGCCACCTCCATCTTCCACCACATCTTGGCTCTCAGCTGCCTGGCCTTATCCACCACTGTGCCTTAGGGCCCTGACTTCCTTCAAGCTGGTTGTTGCTCCTACAGCTCCTCATCTCTGGCATCTATTTTAATGTAACAATTAGCTCAATAGAGTGACAGATAGAATCCAAGTTTTAGATATTGGTCTTTCCTGCTGCAAGGAACCAAGGCATCTCCTCCATGGCTGTGGATTCAAAACCAAAATGGGTAGAGAGATTGGTTAAACACAAAGGTTTATGGGATGATGTGGGAAGTCCACAGCCAGGCAGAAATCTCCTTTTCCTCTGACTGCTGTTTTGACTTTTCCTCAAGCTGTTCCTCTGCTCACAGAAAATGTGTAGAAGTTAGGTCTTGTTTCTCTATCACCATGCCAATATCCCTAAATGTCTCTTACAAGGAAAACCACTCTAGTGGAGAGGAACTTCAGATCCCATATCTTGTTTTTTCTATTCAAGAGGTAGATGAAAATCAAAATCTTATTTAGAAATGTCTAAGAAGAGCCCAGGAACATATTAATGGCCAATCTGGACAGGGTCAGTGGTCAGTAATGGTAGGACGCCCAGGTAGTTTTGGAATGGGTCTTTGACTTTATTCCAGCCACTTTTAGCCTCACTTCTGTCTTCATGCCAGGGGACTCACTTGCTTTGTGAATACTATATTGAACTCCTCCTGCTCCAACCTGAGTGCTTTTCTTATGCTTGTAAATGTTTGCTCCCCCCCAGATCTGCCTCTGCTCTCAGTGGCAATGAGATCAGAGAGCTTCCTAGAAGACATGTGAAAGCTTCAGGACCACCTAAACTCCAGGACCACCTAGACTTTTGAATCCTTTTCTTTCCCCAATCCCAGGTTAGATACTACTGTCTATCACCATGAAAGTGCATTCCTTTGCAACCAGGAAACAGCAGACTAAATTTTAATAACTTTTAATAACTTTTTACTGCTCCTGTTTGCCTCCATTTTTTTTTTTTTTTTTTTTTTTAACTAGTTTACACATTTGGGAAAAAGTATGAATAGGTTTTTGCATTTTCTTAAACAATCATTTCACGTGCTAGTTTTTTGACATGCTTCAGACTACCAGTGGCCTGTGCTCTGCACACTGAGAAACCTTTGTAGACCCTCAGTCAATTATTTTTATTCTTCTTTGATTGCTGTCCAAACAACCCCTGTCTTTTTTGCATGTAACTCCCCAAACTGGACAGTCCTTAAGCTCAGGCCTTCTGTGTGCTGCATAGTACAGAAGGATTATTTCAAGTATCTTACAAATAATACTCCCTCTGTGTGCATCTCATGATTTCTGTTACGGCAACCTCATGACATATGTTGACTTTTCTGCATATCCCTCATTACCATCAAAGTCTATCACCTGGTATTAAAATAACCTTCGTCAGGCCTGATGCTCTTTGACCAAAGAATTGCAGAGCAATTCTCAGACACTATCGTTAATGACTCTAGGATTGTTTAGGTCAGATCTTTAAACACCCCAAGGTAAAATGAATCAGGAAGATAAACTGGAAAAAAAAAAAAAAACACTAACTCATCAACAGCTAAACTGTTCTAAATATTCTGTATGAAGATACAGAATTGTGGACTAATCAGCTGCAAATGTCTATTTAGAAAATCCTTTTATCTTTTTTATATCAGTCCTCAAAAGAGTATCAAATAATAGAAGAATAAACCAACCAAAAAAAAAAAAAAAAGAAAGAAGAAATGAGATTTTACTTAGCCTTAAATGATGAGTAATTTTTTTCTTCATATTCCTAGACTGACGCTGTTTGGAATTTACATTTCCAGAACAAATTTCTACTGTGACCATGTAAGAAGGTTGTTTTGAGATGAAAAACTAATCCGCATAATTTTGGGCTGCAATGTGGTGGTAGTTAACAGTGCAGTTTTAAAGAAAGAGCATAAATGGCTTTGCACAGGATCCACTGTCAATCTCATTAAACTGTTTAAAGTTGTTTGGTGTTGATATAGCCTATTCAGGCAGGAAAGAGCTATCTTGCCAAAAGTGCTTCTCGAGCTGATAGTGCTATACGAGCTGTGGAAGGTTTTACCATACTGTTACAGCTAAAACATTGCAACTTCTCTGTGAGGAAATGACTATATGGACTGGGATGTTCCTTGCACTACTGGTGCCCTAGCCTTCCCAAAAAGCCATTACTTGCAGTTGGTAGTATTTCTGTGCATCTGCTATATATGCTTGCTGGAAGTGAATGAGATCGATGTTATCTATATGGCAAAGCCCATAACTGTGAAACATGTTGTGTGATTGATTTTCAAGAAGGTATCTCCAAGCCAGGTGGAAGAGCTGTTGAAGAAGTGATGGCACAGAGTGGTTCTCAGAGATAAATGCAAAGAGTTACTTGTCCTAAGCGGAAGGCAGAAAACAACATTTTTCATGACATGCTGGGCAATCTTTTCCCTACAGTTGTAACAACTAGGCTGTGACACTCTTAAATAGCTTCAGGATGGGACATCTTGCATGCAAGCCAAATGCTGTGCAAGAATAATGCGGCTTTGGTAGTTCATCAAGGAAATGGTCAGTCTTCCCTGGAAGCAGAGAATGAATCAGTGTCACAGCATGAAATGAAGGGCTCCAGACCTCCATGCTCATTGTTAAAGCTCCAATAAGACTTTTTGTAATAGTGTCTCCCCTAAATCTCAAGCTGAGAAATTATGTTCTGCTTGTCTGTTTTCCTACAGTTGTTTTATCTGTGCGTGATACACTCATTGTCTGTAACTGTTACAGCATTGCTGTCTCTTGTTATAACACACAAAATGTTCCACCTTAGAAGTAGCTACTTTTAAGGGCTAAATAAGGCAAGCATATGTAGCACATAAAGTACTTTAAGATTCCACACAATGAAAAGTCCTATATTTTGAAGGATTGTGTTCTTGTTCTTTTAGGCCCCAAACAGGAAATATTTGAGCACATTTTCAATTAAGTTGTATTGAAGTCAGTATAACTGAAGTCCATATTTTTAGCATGTGATTCTAATTAAACACATCCATAAATACTTTCCTGATCAGAGGTCTTCAAGTTTGCAGAAGCACAGAAATGGAGTCATTCTTTCTGGCTACTCCCGAGCCTTGTTTGAGTATGTATATTTGCCAGCAGTTATCATATTTCCTCAGGACACCATTGCTTCAGCCCTGGGCTGGGAACTGCAGGCGTACAGTTGTGCCTCCAGAGTCCCAGTCTCAAGGCTGCAAGTTGTTTATTGCAGTGCTGGAAGACACTGTGCCAATATCTGTACAAGCACACGGAAGACAGCTGAACACACACGGAAGAACCATAAATAAAGAGGCACCAAAGTTGAAGGAGGCCTAGAGCTCTGGTTCTGAAAGTGAATCTGTATCTCCCTGACAGCGTAAAGATAGATAGCATAATTTAAGTATCAAAAGTTTTTCCTGGTTGGAAACAGGGAAAAAAAATTGCACAAGCAAGATGAGCAATGGTAAACATATTTTTTATTGTGAAACACTGCTGCTTAATGCTAAAGCCTTAAGCTTTACAGAGCAGTGTGTTCACACGTGAGGCACTGGTTTCATCTGTCTATTTGCAGGAGTACTGGGACTCAGTTATACTGCTGTTACATGAAGAAGGTATTTAGGCTTTTATAAATTGAGTTTGCTGAAAGAAAAATTGAATGAAGTACTAGATCCATTAGATGAATACTACAAACTATCTGGTTGGAAACAAATGCGTTTAAGTGCAAGTTACATGCCTGATTTTCTCCTTTACAATAAAAACTATAAGAAATACCAGACTTTTTTTTAAGCCTTTTTTTTCCCCTGGGGATGCAGCTAAAAATACATACGAGTGGATTTATTTCAGGATCTATAGGAAACAACAGGAGCAATTCTTTTTCAAAAAGGAAGGCAGGATCTGATTGTGATTTTGCACAAACAACCTGACAGTCATTTGCCAGCGTCTTTTGCTGTGTTCATCACATCTCTCTTTGAATAGCTCATCAGCTTGTGAAAAACAACTTAAGATTTCTGCATCTTTCTCTGTCTCCTGTTTTGGCAGAAATTTTCTTGTGTGTTTTTACCTTGGAGCTCTAATGGATAGAGCATTCATGATACACTTGATATCTACAAGTTTTTTCCAAAGGCTCTGGATGTTGGTTTCTGAATCCTCCTGCTCTCTTTGGTAGGCACGTGCTGCAGGTGCAAGCTGGCTGCTAGGGAGACCCCGGCAGCAAGACACCAGGGTCAGACTCTTGGGTCTTGACAGCTCCATCTCTGGAAGGAATGAAATTGTTTTGGGAAGCCTGGGTCCTCCAGGCTTGGCGCACAGGTAACTTCGGTAGATCTTACAGAGGATTCTGACAAAGAGGACAAAACTTTGGGTCTTTTGAAGCAGAGGCCTCTAGAGCATCCAAGAATAGACTGTAGAAGGTGGTAATACCAGAGTAAAGGGCATTAAGCCAATCTTCGAACAATGACTTAGAAAAACAAATCCTAAAGCCACTTTGACTCAGCAAAATCACCCTGAGCATTTGAGTGTTGGCATCTGACCATGCTGGACATGCAGATCACCATGTTATCCTCAGCGCAGCTCTTACACTACTCTCTCAGGGTGGTAACAGGTTTAGCTGACATAGCTACTCTAGTTCCAGGCATGCTGCCTCCGGCCCTCCGTCTTTCCTCTTTTCCAGTAACAGGACTCACAAACACTCCTCCACTGCCGCTTGACACTTCCTAGTTCCAGCCTTCAGCACATTTCACCTTCCATCCTCAACTCCCTGGAAACTGGTCCTATGATTTTAACCTCTCGTTATTCTTGCTCTAGATTCTAGCTCTCATTCCCCTTATCCATGGCTCCAGCTAGCCAGGCTAAAGCAACATGTAGCTACTTAATCATAAGCAAACTTTTGGAAATGCTCCAGTAATTGTGATCTTATTTGTGGCAGGAGGAACATACTTTGTTACGTCTCCATTTCAGAGAAGTTTATTTAGCTTCTTAGTCATATGTTTAGTTTCTTAACTATAGTTTAGTTTCTGTATTTTTCTTGATAATACAAGTTAATTAAAACTTATTAGTTAAAACTTTTCTGCTAAAAAAGCCATTGTTCATGAATTAGTTTGATAAAATTTGCCTGTGAACAATTTAGCCTTTTTTATAAGAAATAGTTCCTAGTGTTAAAGGATCCTTCTACTACCAAATCAATTTGTGTTTTGTAGTTCCTTCCCAAAAAAGATATCCCAAAGAATAACTGCCTGTTGATCTCAAGTGTTCTTACTTTTGTATACATGAAGTAATAAATACTTTAATAGCAAATATATCACTGATCATTTTTGCCCTCTTCCTCCTTCTCCAAAAAGCAACAGGCTTAAAACATTAGTCCTCATTTATCAGTCCCAGACTATCCACTGCAAGGTTGTATAAATGTGCTTCAGATAGTTCCCTTTCTAATAGATGATATTTACTGACCCGGCTCTAACTGGTTAGGTATCCCCATATTTTACATGCTGAGACACCACCAGGCCCTTAGACATCTCCTTTGCCCTCCCTTGGGAAAGGTGGAGCCTGTTTTCCAGGCCAGTGATGGTCAAGTTCCTGTATTTACAATAAAAAATATCTGAGAGGTTTTATGATTTTTTTTTTTTTGACATGAAAAATACTGAAACTGACAACAGAGACTAATGAACACTTCAGTCTCTTGGGATCTGTAGCAAAGACAGGTTTTACAAGACCTAATTTAAGTTTCTCAATAATTTTCAGGTGGGGGTCCCAGTTGAGACTGATTTGTGACTTCAGTGCTCTTGCAGGTAAGGTGACATTTAGCACTACTCCCATTGTTTGCTGTTTTATTTTGTAGCTGAGTTTACTAGGAAATAAAGCTTACACGCACATTTCTCCATATCTTTTGGACTGACTGGCCCACGTCAGATACTGCAGTTGGTAGGGGTCACCAAAAGCTTCGTGAAGTCACACAAGCCTATTATATTGCCCAGCTAAGAGAAACAGTGTCGAGAGAACACGGTCCCAGCAGACACCTGAGAATCCTCTGAAGACAGAGCTTTCCACATGTCCCAGAGACAGGGGAAACTTTACACCCCTCTGGACACCGGCTCTGAAACACAAGTCTGTGGGAAACCACGTGCCCTTTGAGCTGGCCCTCGCCGAGTGACGCACTTGGCGGGCAGCACAGCTTTCCCCCTTGCACCTTGCTTGGCAGCGGCTCACTGCGAGCAGCCGCCTGGTCTGCTCAGCCCACATTGTTCCTGCTTTTCCCTTGAACGCAAAGGTACACGGACTTAAGTTCTGTGTTTGCAGTTAGTACCTGTTGCGGATTTACTTGTTAGGAAAAGAGGAGAAGCTGCAATAGTAACAAATCTTTCTGAAGTATCACATAAAGCAATCTATGCACGCAACGCAGAGCTCCAAACGAGTGACTGCAGACTTCACATTCAGTCTGGTGTTTGGCAAGAAAAGCAGCCCTTACCCATTACAGTCCTTCTTCTGAACTGGGCATGAAATACTCTACCCATGGGAGCTTAAAAAGCCTTACCACCAGCTTTTTAACAATCTGTAACGGATCAGGACAGGATATCCCATGCAGAAAGACTCACAAGCAATAGCAATTCCTCTATGTATAGTAGGAGTGAAAAAGCAACGCTGCCCTCTTTTCTGCAGGCTCCCATGAGGCTGGGTTTGCAGTGCAGAGAAGAACAATCCATTCAGTGTCCAGTCCTAGCTGGAATCTCAAATAACCATCTCATTTTTCCCTTTCCAGAAATGAGGCCAGTTTTGTGCAAAGAAGTAAAACTGGAGGCCCAGGGAGATCTGTTCAACGCATGCACGAGTGCAATTGTAATTCGGAAAAAACTTAAAATGAGGCTTCTCAAAGAAGGACAACTTGGGTGTGCGAATAGCAACCTGAAGGAATTTCCAGGGGCATCTCTGTCTCTTCTCCCCACTGATATCATTCTGTTTTGCTGAACCAGGCTTGCCATGGACGGGCATGGGGACTTGAAGGGTGTAGGAAAATATTTTGGAAATGAACCTGAAAGGCCACGGCCAGTGTGGTACACTTTGTGTCAGCTCCAAAATGTGATTATATAAGCCCTGCCATGAGCTTGCAATTGAGATGATTTGTGCCTGTGTGGACGTCATGTCTATAGTGTTTAATGCCCGATAATAGGCTGAAAAGTCATTCCTGGCACCGGTATAGCGCCTTTCCCTACTTCTTGTCACTGAAGCACTAAGCCATGGGGAGCCCACCAAATCCCTCACAGCAGATCCTTCTCAAGGGAGCAGAACTGCATGACACAGTTAGACCCACGGGAAAAGGCAGCGTTTTCATATTTTATTCTGATGTCAACAGCAGAGGCCTTCAAAGAAGGGGAAAATGCCCCCATCTGTGAAAGGGCTTGCTCAGGAGATATTACTCCTGTCGCTTTGTCAAGCTGATCAGGGTTGGAAAGAGCTCTTTTCCTAGGCTGGGTGCACTGAAGAGGCGCCAGGGCCTCCCACCCACAGTCCTCATTAAAGAAAAATAGCAACAGCACAAAGCCCAAGGATTGTTTACTTATTTGTAGTATCGCAGCAACGGCTACTCTCTATCATCTGTTTTTGCTTTGGTGATTTCTTTTTTTATTAAGGAGAAATGCCACATGCTGCCACACAAGTAGCTACCCTCCTGCTGCCGGTCAGGGGCTCCCTGCTACGCCCGGGTGGGATGGAGGAAGGATTCTGCTCCCCAGCTGTTGGACCGGGCTGAGAAGGAAGGGGCACAGACCAGGGCTTCGCAATTGTTTTCGTTCCCTCAATAAATCAAGTGTTCACCCAAAAAAGTTCAGGCTTGTGACACGAGGTCAAGCAGGACAACTAATTTTGGCTGATGCAAAAACTAACAAACAAATAAAGTTCTGGAAATGCCCAACTGGTTCATTTCAACATTTTTTTTCAGAAGGAAACGTCGAATTTTGGAAAGCTTGAGGGGAGGTAGTGGCTTTCATAGGGCAGAGAAGAAAGAGATGGTGGTATGTCCTTGCCTCTCCTCGCCATTCTTATATCCCAGTGGCTAGAGCACTTGTCTGAGTGGAAAATTAATTGCTTTAAATATTTACTATAAATTGAGACAATGTTTTACTTAGAAATATTGGGAGAGCTCCATCCCAGACCACATTTCCTGAGTGTTGAAACTGTCTCCCGAGAAGCAAAGTACTCAGATTAAAGTGGATGCTCTGCAGTAGGAGGAGCACTGAACTGTGTCTCCTGGGCAAATGTTGCTGCAAATGAACTGTCATGGTTAAGGATGGTTAAGGATGCAGGATCAAGGCACATTACCTTCTCCAATATGTTGAACTCACCTGGTAAACCTAGCCTTTAATTTTCAAATTTCTTTTTGTAAAAACTCTCCAAAATGAAATCATGTTTTAGAAAAAAAAAAAAAAAAAAAGTAGTTCTGAGTCAAATGCTGAATTTAAAAATCAGTTTTACAGAAAGCTGTGCTTCAAGCTAGTAGAAGTCAGGGCTGACTCTGTGAATACTTAGCTAGTTAGATAACAGTTTTTTGAGACAGGAACCATGTTATTGCATGTCTGCCTGGGACTGATGGTACCTTGTTGCTCTGGAGCTCTAGGTGGATATTTGACAACATTTTTGTAGTCAGAGTCATAAAACTTTAATGAGAGACCTTAATTAATAGACTTTTCTGAACTATGGATCAATCTGTACTTCTGCCTGTAATGGAGAGTCTGCCCAACTCTGGTGGAGGACACTAATGGCATCAAAAGAAGGGCAGGAGACCGCTAACTAAGTGGTGTTATCTGGAGAGGATGGCAGTACAGAGTGATAAATCTTGGCTTTTCTGCAGCTGTCGCTGCAAGATAAAAAGGGGAAGTCATATGCTGAAATCCATCTGTTTTTTGTTTGCTTGTTTGTTTTTTTTCTGGTGCTACCATAGAGGCCCTCAGTGCCATTGCTGTCCCGGTGTGGTAGACACTTCATAAACACAGTGAGAGAGCCAGTCTTGTCCTGAAGAACTTACAGTCCAGATAAGATAGATACTGAGTGGAAAGAAAGA
>VZSV01000023.1:3208316-3280513 GCA_013398735.1 Nothocercus julius | reverse complement strand
AAAGAAAGAAAGAAAGAAAGAAAGAAAGAAAGAAAGAAAGAAAGAAAGAAAGAAAGAAAGAAAGAAAGAAAGAAAGAAAGAAAGAAAGAAAGAAAAGAAACAAGAGTTGCCATCTTCATTCACAGGTGAGGCAAAGGTTTCTTGTGCTGGCCAGCATTTCAGATAATCTAGCTGTGGCTGAACCTAAGGAAACAAATGCTAACAAATGCTAAAATGTTCTAACTGTACAGCATATGTGTCAGGAAGAGTCAGAAAAGCATCAAACCAACAAAAATGACTAATCAAATCCCAGTCACTCCACAGGCAAATTCTCTCACAGCAGCCAGGGTGGAGAGGACTGCTTCTTTCCCTCCCAGATGCCGTGCTCCACCACACAGCTTGCTTGCAGACTCCTTTGCCTTTGTACTTGCTCCCTTTGGTTAAAGGACAACCCCGATCCAGCCAGCAGGACAGACCCTGCATGTTCTGGCTTAGCTGACGATGGTAAGAAGCACAGCAGGAATTGTTCTCAAGTACTGGAAACAATACTTATAAAATCACTTCACAGTAGTCTGTATTGCAGCTTGCTGGAACATAAACAACTCCAAAGACCACTGGGTACTCAAAAAACTCCATGGAATGAAGTGCTTATGTTCTTCCATTTTTCAGTCTACCTGAATTCCTGATGCTACTGGAAACCACTGTGATACTACCAGGGACAAGACGGCTTTAGAATGGAAACAGGCAGTGAGAGCTTTTAAGAGAAGAGAAAGATGTCTTTATAAAATCTCTGCATGTAGGTAGATAAAGGGGAATGCTGTAAATTATGTGATATTGCTGCAATGGCTCAAAGCATTGAAGGGATGGGCTTGATTTTCAACAGTCGATCAAAACTCCCTCTGCTTTCTGCCCTCTCCCCACTTTAAGGCGTGTAGTGGCTGAAGGTAATTTAGTAACACATATAGCCTCCAGCTACTGATTTGCACATTCAGGATAAATATGCGAACCAAGTACATACACTCAGGTGACCTGCATGTCTGAAAATCCTCAGGCAATCCATGCCCTCTCTAGCCCACTGGCAGTCTGGAAATGATACTGAGTACTTGCTGCGTTTCTGCATTTTTCAGGCAAATTTGGAAAAACAAAACAAAAACCTTTGGTGCCCTTGCAGGCCCAAGTGCTGAACTTGTCTTTTTGAAATGCTATGTCAACAGCTCTTCACTAACAGGTCTATTATTTTTATTGGCTTCAGCTCTCCGTCTAGTGTTGACAGGTTAATTTACAGGAACAGTGAGAGTCACCTTTACTCGCTATGCCAGAAAATGGGAACCGCTCTGCACTTGAATGTCAGAATGCAAGAATGCTGGAGAGCAAGCGAGCGCTGCCTTGCAGCCTAGCGCAGGCACCTGGGGACTAGTACAAAAGAATGTTCCTTTGGTGAATTAATTTTCACCAGCATATGCAACTCAAGCAGGAATGGCTGTGATTATTTCTTACTGTGCTTGTTAGAGAGGACATATGGGAAGATTAGCCTCAGGAATGTCACTCTCGGACATGGTCTTCTCATGAGGTTTATACCATATATTTTTTACTTTAAATTTTATTTTTAATTTTTTATTTTCTTTTTTGTCCTTTTCAATACATCAAAGTCCATTGTGAGAAATTTCCTTTGCTAACATGTGTACAGATAGTGCTAACCAGATCCCAGAAAATAGACTTTGTTTATGAGTAGGATATGCTTAAAGGACTTTTCCCCTCCTTCTCTTCTAGTATTCCCTTCTCTCATTTTTTTTCCTGTTTTTTTTTTTTCTCCTTAAAAAAGTAATCCTAGAAGGCAGCATGAGGAGGGAAGTTTCAGGCTAAGAGAAAGACCTTTATTCTATTTTATATGGCCACAGTGCTTCTCTCAAAGGTCTCAGATAGGCCAGGCTGATATAGTGCAAGTGGTGAAGAAGAAATAAGGAAGCTGATGCAGAGCACATATTGGACAAGTAAGAGGTAGAATTCAGGGCAGTTGAGCAAAAAGAGTAAATGGCACCAAGAAGCAAATTTTAGCAGCCAGGGTGCAGACTGAGCACCTTACATCACAAGGAAACTGGAAAACTCATAGTGATTCTCTGAGCTCTGCTTGTGTTTTTAGAGCACTGGTATTTTTACTATAGCACTGGTATTTTTACTATTTTTATATGGCCTGCCATATAAAACAGGTGAAAAGTTATTATTTTCATCCTAGAAACACGAGACATCAAAACCTTTGCCTTCCTGGAGTTGTCTCTCTGCATAAACTGACCATGTTCTGTGACTGCTCACTCAGTGTGAGGGAGCACCAAGATCCGGTCAGATACCAGGACTCTCAGTTTTGCCGGACAGTGTCCCACTGAACCTACAGCCCAGCTATTTTATTTTGACACATGGCCATTACAGATCTAGAAGAAGTTCCCCTGTGATTGTGACCATATGAGAGTTTTTGGTGGTTGCTTTCAGTTGAAGTGGCCCTGGAAGATTTTATCATGTTCTTTTTCCAAATTGGAGGTCCTCCTTGTTTTTACCTGCTCCTGACATAGCAGGTGAGTGTTCCTGCAAAAAAAAAAAAAAAAAAAAGATCTGTATCTGGTTTGCAAATCCATTAGTAAAAGGTTTTGAAAAGCTTTCGGATCCTTCTGCTTTACAGGTTTGACATCTTTGTGTTTAAAACTGCTCTGTCACCAATCTGCTGTCATCAACCAGCTCTTTGAGCATCTCCGTGGCAGCTTTCCATCCTGCTGGCTCAGCTGTAGCTCAAGATCTCAGGAACTGCCAGAAGTTCCCACCATCCTGGGAAAAAAAATATATGCATGACCAGGAAAAAAATATATGCACCCAGCTTTCTTTTCATATTACTTGATGTCTACACTGCTGTTTTCCAATACTCTATAAAAATCATTCGAGAGCTACTCCTACAGTCACGTTTTAGTATTGCATTGTCACACTAGCAGCTTGTGAGTTAAACCAGAAAAAGGTAAAGAGCAGCTCATAAGGGCTGAGCTTTCCATGTTGGAGAAAGTGTCTCCAAAAGACTTTAAACTTGGAAAAGTCTTTTAAAATCACTGTTTCTTTGCAGTCTTTCCAGAAGGACTCCGGGCCTGGAGCCCCAGCTCAGATGACTGCCCAAGAGCAAGAGCCTTATACTAGATGAGGACTTGCAATGCCCCAGCTGCGTGGAGACAAGCAGAGCGGGGTGATTTCAAGCCTGCTTCAAACACCTTCTCACTGCAAATCAGGCTGCTTTAATACATTTTTCTATAGACACTGGCAACCTGAGGACCATTTTAAGACACGCCACCTGTGAAAGTGATGTACAAATTTAGGAGGAAAAGGCAACATTCTGATACACACAGAGAAAACGAATGCTATGTTCAATATTAGATCAGAAGACTATGACAGAGCTGCAAATTAAACACTAGTCTCTTCATGTTTAAGGCTGCCTCCCCTTTACACCTTTATGCTGTTATCCAGAAGAGAGGCAGCCTGGGTAGCGCTAGACTTAAATAGTTAGATTATTTCCATGAGATGAAAAAATGGACTTCATAGCCGAGTCCCTAATTTAGTGATCTGTAACATCTGTAACAGATTTTTTTTAAGTGAATATCTCTGCCCTGGTGGCTTCCAAGCACCAGAAATATTACACATTTTCCTTTGAAATCATCCTCTTTTGGGACCCGCAGAAGTATCCCAGGCTCACACTATGATTGTACCTGTAGCTGTTGCCCAGTGAGGAAAGGAAGAAGTGATAAAACCACTTATTTGTAGCATGGTCAGGGCTCCTCCACAGTAGCAGCATAGCCTCGAGCCAAGGTGAGACCTGTGGTTTTGTTACAGCGGCAGAGCAGAAGTGCTTGCCCCAGCAGTCTTTTAGTATCTGCTCAGGAGTCCTCTCTTGTTTAACAAGCTCGGAAAGGCAGAAGAAAATATTCAATCAGCCAGAGGCCTTGTATTACTCACTTCCTTTCTCAGTAATTCCATCACCCTTCTCAAGAACTTCCTGCTTCCATCTTCAGGAATTCCCTGCTTCTCTTGCTGGTGGAAGAGAGCTTGCTCCAGTCTTTTACACCACACCTCAGACGGCAGCAGAGGAGGTTGCCCGCTCATTTTCAGGATCCTTAAGCAAACCCTCCTTCTCTCTTCCAACAAGGTCCACTTTGCTTCTTGTGCTCATTCCTGCTGGGCAGGGTGCACAAGCCCTGGCTTCAGAGAGTTGCAGCTTTTGAGTTTGTCTGTTCACCCAGTTTCTCTTTGTTCCTCGCAGGGTCAGAAGAAGACATTGCAGCAGTTACTGTGAATTATGCCTGCACGTAATGGACTGAGAGATTCAAATGGCGGTGGTGATTCATGTTCTCATTTGAGATGTCACTGCACTCCTTAAAGGAAAAAAAAAAAAAAAAAAAAAAAAAAAAAAAAAAAAAAAAAAAAGCATGATCCTCTTATTATACTAAGAATGGAAAAAACCCAAACTCCCATATATTTTGACAAGAAAGCATTATTGTCACAGTCATATATCTTGGGACTCCTTTAACAGTTATTTTTACAGGGTATTTTATTTATAAGGAACACAATGAAAAAAATGAAATATATGAGTTAAACTTGTCGAAAGTGGCTATAAATGCAATACTAATTGTTTCGTTCCCTTTAAAGCTGTGGATTGTGGCAAGACAGCTCTTTTTGCTAGTCTAGTAAGCCTTAGCTTTGGACTAATGTTATGTTTTCAAACCCATTCTGAACAATTCATGAGCAGGAATTTGACCAGTTTTTCTGCCTTCTGTTGTTCACTTGGAGGCTATAAAGTGGAGATATCTTTGTATTTTTAAACACACCTTGTCCTATTATTACAAATAATCCATGATATATTTCCTCTTGATGACACCAGCAACACATAGGAGAAAACCAATTTTTTTAAACAATAGCAAGATTATTTTTATACCTTCATAAAAGAAAAAAAATTCTTCTATATATTGCAGGGAATCAATAACTCACATGAACAAGAACAACTTGTTGCCTTTCAGTGATATTTGCAGAGTATGAAAATCAACCTAGTTTTTCAGTATCTCCATGTAACTTATTGAAAATGTTACTTAATGAAAATGTGATACCCACAAAACTTGGGGGGAACTGAACATGCCCGCAGACGGCATATGGCTCCATATAACTTTTCAGAGAGTTTGATACCGAGCAGACACCAGGACTGGCTTCTCAAAGTCAGTTCTCAAAAGTCTGCTGAGTGCTAAAGGAAACTCATGAGTTCCCTGGCTGATCTGATAGCATTGATCAGCACAATTTAGTTAGCTGGAGTTTGATGCTGCGCTAGTGAGAAGCACCTCGAGGTTTCATAAAAATCATGGCTGCGGCTTTCGTAGGGCAGTGAAAGCTTTATCCTAACGGAGCTGCAGGCAGGGGATATTACTGCTCTCTCCGGGGCTCCACACAGAGCCGAGGTCCTCATGGGGTCAAGCGTGCAGTCAGGGAAAGCATACTCTGGCGGGTGAACATATAGATGTGCTCGTAATATCATGCTGGGATTAAAAAGCTAAACCTGGGACTACAGCCAAAGTGTTGGAGTTGCCACTTAAGACTCAGCTTATGGAAATAATAAGTTAGTGAATGAGTTTAAGCAGTGGACAATGCTCAAAAACATTTCTGCACCATGTATGATGATGAAAGTGGGAAAGATGCTACTGTGAGATTGATTCTATAATTGCTAAAAATCTATTCTTAGCTCGAAATACAATAGATGTCATACTGCTCAGTATGTGGTTCACCCATAACAATATTCTAACTTAAAAAAACAGTCAGCAATCTAGAAGTAGGTGAGAGCCCCTTAGGTTACAGAAATGTGTTCCTCCCCAGCACACTTCTTTCTAACCACTTATATTTAGGGTCATCTAAATCCCGAAGCATTACCTCCTCTAGATTTTTGCAGCATTATCATTTATAGCTCTGTATGTTTTCATTCTTCATATAAATGCTGAATCTCTTTTTCAAACGGACTAGCCATTTGCTGCTTTTTCTAGCTCACTGGTGCAACATGCACACTGAGCCCTGCATGAAGGTACCTGAGTCTTTTTCTTGGTAGTTGCAATAATTAGAATGTTTCTTGGATGCTACCTAAAATTACAACTTGCTATTTCTTCTCTTTGTCACTCACTTAACAATTGGTCCCCCCAAAATGCCAAACCCACTAATTTTAGAAAAGAGGTGTTTGGAGAACTCATTGCTAATCTTGCCACATTGAAAAATGACTCTTTATTGGTCCTAGCCTTTTCTTCACTCTAGTGATTTTGATTTCTAGTGGACTTCTGTGCAGCACGAATAGCATAATTTTATGGAAAATCATTCTGTCTAATTGTTTCTATTTTTCAATTAAAATCATTTAATTTCTGGAATATTATTCACCTATTGATTAAGAATGAGCAAGATCTGTGTAGTCTGCTGATACGCTAAGTTCATTGCGCAATGTCTTGGCAGGCAGTTACTGCAATTGATTTAAAGGTTGGATGCTTCCTCTTACATCACTCTCCCAACCCCCTCCTACTTATGCTTCTAAAAGGCCCGTTTTTTGGAAACAATAGGTGATAGGAAATGTATCACAGCACTCACAAAAGGGAGTCCTACAATTAGAATTTGGCTAGACAAAATGCAACGAATAAAAGGTCTGGAACAGCTTAATCACAGCCTCCCAGAGCCCTTTGAAGGGAAGATGGGCTTTACCAGCTCTGTTAACAACAGAGATAAAGGCAGCCCAAATTAAAATGTTGACATATTTTGCCTTCCAGAAATTTGTGATATGTGCATACCAAACAGTTGTAAAGTAGATTGGTGTAGATCCTTTAGGAAAATATTTTTTAGTGAGCAGCCAGCTATACACTGACTTTACGTTACCTAGGAAAATGTGGAATCTCCAACATTTAAGGTCTTTAAGAAAGGATTCCATAACATTTTTTAAAGAGTAGTTTAGCTACAACTGGTCCTTCCTTGGAGTTGAATCAGAAGACCTCTTTAAGCCCTATAATATTTCTATAATTTAAGGGTCTGCTCATGATTCTCTTGTGATGCCACAAGTGTAAGTGGATCTGCTCTCCTGCTTGCTGCTTATTTGGAAACTGATTTTTTTAGAAACAAATTGCCTGTTATTAGTGTCATGAGAAACTCTTACAATCATTGTCTTGTTTTTTAACCTGGACTTTGCTCTATATACAAACTGTGTTGCTGTAAAATTATTTTACTACAGGACAGGACACCATAGCACTTTTTTTGTGATTCTTTTCCTCATCCATTAATATTTGATACTAAACCAGCTTCATCTCTTAGAAAGTTGGCTTCTGCTCTCTTTTCTCCAGAAAACTTGGCTTACTTTGCTCACCAGTATACTTGGCCTTTAAAAATTCTCTTGCAGTTAGTAGGCAGAAGCAGGGTCAAGATTAGTTCAAAATAAATTAATAGTCAGAAAGTCTAACTTGCTAAGCTGCATTCAATCCACCCTTCAAAGGATATTCACCAATTGCTGTAATTGCTCTCTTCAAGGGCTTCCAAAAATCCTTGGACATGTTAATTAATGCTGTTTTAGATATATCTTAAAGCATTTGACCTGAGAGTTTAATTCTACAGTTTAATTCCATAATGATTGTAAATGGTAGGACTGCCGCATATTTAAAAGAACATTAGTGTGAATTTAGCTAGCTGTTGGCAGGTTAACAGTGACTAACAGATATTAAATAGGCATGAAACTCTCATAGTGAATGACACTTTTATAGGAGCTGGGGCTGGGAGTTGAAGGCAGAAAAAATACTGCAATCATTCTATGGTGACCTTCCCATTCCCCTGGATTTTACAGAGGCTTTGCGCCGTGTTCCCAGCATCAGGACAAGTCTGGTTTGGTGGAAGGGCCTTGTTCTTGCGAGACTGAATGGCATATAGTGAACCTCATGGAATCTTAACTCCTTGGTTTGCTCAAGTCACTGCTGCATCCTTTGTTGATGTCCCTGGGAGCTTGATTTTCCCCAAACACAAGTGAATTCTTCAGCCCTTCAAAACGAATTGCATCTTCCAGTACTTACAGCATCAGGGCAGACATGTATGTATTCTACCCCCTCCTCATCCAGATTAGTTTCTTTTTAATCATTTGTCTATGGAAAACAAAAGAAAACAAGTTGATCCTTTTATTGTCGTTGTTCAAAAGCATCTCTTTATTTTAATTACAAAAATGGTGGCAAGTGACTTTTTTCCTCCCTGCAGTGGCTATATAAATTTCTGCTACTAAGGAACAAACATCATGATTTAAGCGACTTATTCAAAGCAGGTCACAGAGCTACAGCATGTTGTGTCAATTCTCATCATATAACTTATGTGACAGGTTTTATGAATAAAATATGGGCAATTGCTGTCTGGGTGGATGCCACATCTTAGCTACCCCAAACCCACCATCCTTGAAGAGGAAAGCTTTGAAAAATTAGGACCATGTTTCAATCCAAGCGGCACAATATGCTTTTCAATGAAGTGTAATATATTGTTTTTAGCTGAATAACTTTCTTCTCTTCTTTCCCCCCTCCCTCTTTCCCTCCCCTACTTTGAAAAAAACCCATGGCATCTTAAACTAAAGCACACTTCAGTCGGTCTCCCTGTGCGTGCCTGGTGCCAGCAGCCACAACACTTCTTTCATCTTGGCTTCAAAGTGGTGCTGAGAGGGGGAGGGGGCATCTAATGGAAGCAGGAAAACAAATAAACAAACAAACAAACACAAAATGGGGGAGGAAATGAAAAATAGCCGTATACCTTTCAAATCCGAGGGCTGCCTGCAGGCAGGCTCTGCAGTGGATGTTACACTCAACTCCAACCCCTTGTGTATATTTATATATGTATTTTATTATAGCCACTTCCCATGCTGGGAAGATTCTTGTCATCCCTCACATATTTTATCCACAGAAAAGGCTGCCCTGCCCTGTGCTTGGTGATTGAGGCTGTGCCCCTGGTGTGCCACACTATCAGTGGTTCCCAAGGCTGCCTAGCCTGGGAAAAGCTGCGTGGAAACGGTCCAAAATCAGCATTACATGCATTATTGTTCCTACTCTCTCTGATTAGAGTGCACACAATGAAAACAACAGCAACAGCCTCGTTTTCTAGCCCTCCTCCCAACACAAGGCTGTTCTTAGACCTTTTTTTTTTTTTTTTTTTTTCCTCCGAGTCTTCATAGGAATTAACTGCTTCTGTGCTGGTAGGTCCCAGCCACCGCAGCTGCTTCTGTTGCGGAAGCCCAGAAGCTTAGTCCAGCTCAGAGTAACATTTTCAAAAGCACCTAGCTGGCCTAAGAACTGAAATCATTTTTTAAAAAAAAATAGATCCAGACATTACATGATTTCATGCACCACTTCGAACTGCTCAGATGCTGTGGCAATACGCATGGCAGAAGAATCCCCCAGCAAAAACAATAATAAGCTCATGGGTACCCAGGTGTTTGCCCAGTGGATGCTTATGCATTGTGTTAAATGGTGGGTACAACACAGTGTCCTAGCAGTGAACTGCAGCACCTGGGTCTCCACAAGCCTGCCTGTATTGGCATAACTCTTTTGCTTACTCTCTGGCCGGCGGATCTGGCTCTCTTGTCTGGGGGGAGGACACCCACATCCCTGCTAGCCCTGCCCCTGTGACCACAGAGTCACCCCGCAGGTGATGAGCATCAATCTGAATTCCCTGAGGCTGTTGACTCTCACTCTTCCATGCCATGGGGTAGCCACTTGGACGGGATAACGCTCGTGGCTGTTGCTTTCTTTACAAAGTGGAATTCAGTGCCCAAGCCAGGTGTACTGAGATGCCTCCCTGAGCTCTTTGTGGGTCCCTAGTGAGGCATGGGATTTCAAATTGATCCCTGTCCTCCGCATTTCTTACTTCCTGGTAATAAATGGCATCACATAGGAAGGAGGAAAAGTGTTTTCCTCTGGCTTAACATGCCGGATCATCTCCCAGAGTGCCACCAGTCTATTCCTTGAACACCCTCAAGTAATTACTGGAAGGTAGGTTGGTAAGGCCATTTTAGAGAACAGCAGACAGCTCTGAGTGCTAAATGTGAGAGAAGGCAAAGAACATGAAGGACTGAATATATTTTTAGACATTTAAACACAATAAAGTACATTTTGTTCAGCTGTAATCAATGCTGCTTTCTCATTAACAAAAAAAAAAAAAGATGCATCTCTCTCTGTACATACTGGGAACACATATGGGAGCAAACATATACTGTAGGGGACATTTTAGCTTTGGACCTATTTCTCTTTTTTTTTCTGTCTCACAACTTTATTGCCAAAAGGTAATGCTTAGTGCTTCATCTTTCATAGACCTACTGGATCCCTGTGCATCACAAGAACTCTACAGAGCTGCAAGCATCACTTGTGTCGAGTGGCCCAGAACTTGCAGAAACTTCTGGGGGGTTAATGATAGAGTTTCTTTAATGGGCATCCTGCAGATAAAAGACAGATGTTTATTTTTAAACCGTTTCAGACCAGAGTAAAACACATATTCTTTGAATTTTGTGTTTCTGGGACATGAAGCAAAAGTGAAAAAAAAGACATAGATAGCTCTCTAGTCAATGCTAAGTCCATTCTTCTGTTTTTAAGTATGATTAAGCTGAACCATGGAAAACAAATATGTAAGATTGTGTAGTTCTTTTCCATTGTTGATTTCAGAGTCATGGTGGTTAAATCTACAAGTTTTCTAACTTCCACTGTTGCCAGTCCAGCTTGAAATCTTAGAATCTACTCAGCATTTTTTTTCCGCTTTCTCACTAATTATTTGAGGAAAAAAAATGTGAGAAAAAGTCAGTTCACTGGTTCTTCTGAGACTTTATGGCACGATGCAGAGAAAGTTTTAGTTTACTCTTTGAGAGCTCTATTGACATCATATTCCTCCGAAGCAAAGGAAGGGTTTCTGTTTATGCTAACCTGTGAGGAACTAGCATAAGTGAGTAGTTAACTAAGTACTTGTGAGCCAAAAGTAAAGCTGGGCCAATTTCTTCTCCGGTCTTAAACAGCTTCTATATCTTTGGGCAGGATTGACCCTTAGGTTATCTTCTATGCCACAACTTTTTTGGCTCCTGGGAGTTACATTAAGGAAAAGGTAAATAAACCACTGCAAGAAGTCATTTTAATCTGTTTTGTTGAACTTTTCCACTCTTTCTAAAATATTTTGATACTTAGTATGTGAGCTTACATACATCTAGGATGGGGCTTCTGTATCAAAAACATTTCCTCTAATATGAACCTGGAAATTGGCTGAAAGAGTTCTTTCTCCTTTTTTTTCCCCCCAAATCACATAGCTGTGCCAGCTACCTTCTTTGTTTAACAGTTCAGTCTTCAGTCAGACAGATATCATGGCTAATCACAGTATCATTTTCTAGTGTTCACTGGAAGGAAATCTCAAATTGTTCTTGAGAACTCAAATATTAGGTTTATTTTAAACCTGATTAGACAGAGGAACAACTTCCCGAAGGCAGAATGAATACTGCTCCCAAGGAACTGCAAAAAAGAAAACTATTTAAATATCCTGGAGCCACTGTAGTCATGAGCTATTTCAGGAGACTATGGTCTTTCCAACAGTATGGCTTTTCCCTGCTCTCATTAGTTTATTTGCCTATTGATTTCTTATTTAGTTGGTTTATAAAAGTCAAAAATGCAAAGGAAAGTTTAAACTTATCTCTACATTCTTTCCTAACAGGCCTTGTGTGAACTGAAACACTTGTTTTTACCAGTGCATTGGGCAAAATCATCAAAGTGGTGCTGTGTGCCTTTTGGGGCCTCTGGCTGCACGTCCCTGTCTATATACATATCAGTGTTCATTCCGGGGGACGATATCTGTGAAAGAAGCAAAAGTTTGGGGCCCCCCTCATGTAAAAGAGCTATAATTTCTGGTTTAGATTAGCTGTGAGCCTCACTGAAACCTGGAGGAGGTAGGCCCTAAAGTCTCCTTGGAAAAGGGCACTTACATTCTTATTCAACTAGATACTTAAAAAAAAAAAAGGATCCATCTTAAATCTACCTTGGCTAATGTTAGATCGTACTAGGACATACATTTTCTGTGGGGATTTCTGTGTGCTGAGTCATGTACAAACATCTGTCAGAAGGCAAAACCCTGAGCTATGGCCCAAAGGGAGCATCCTTTTTTTCTTTTGTTTTTCCCCCTGGATTACACAGGAGCAGGACATGGCGTGGATGTCCCCTGGGCTAAATCGCCCCATGGGGCCTGTGGGACCCTGGGCTGCCGATGGGGCAGCCATGGGGGACTTGCCACAGCTGGTTCCCATCCCGCCACCAGAACACGTCGCCTCTTTGGGGCACAGCTGCAATGCAGCTACCTGGCTGTTGTCTGCGTTTAATTGCAATAATTTCTTACTGCTATGACAGCCGAGGAATTCCTTGTATACTGCTCTAGAACAACAACATGCGATAAATTCTGACTGTAAACAGCCTGGAAGGCAGTTTTCTTTCTTTCCAAATATTTTATTTATGGGGAGGAGGCCACACGAATAATTGAAGATGCCTGTTTGCACCCACTGCAGTCTGTGAGCGGTTTGCAATGTAAACATGTCAACTTACGACTGAAGTTTGAGAAACACATGTGGCCAAGAGGCGCAGAGCGTCAGCATCAGCCTGGCTGTCACACTGCCTTCCACATGGCCTCCTGCTCGTCTCACACGCAGGCAGCTTGGCATTGGGGAGGTCGGGTCACATACGACCCTGGTGTAGGTTTCCATGGGAAACTGGTCGTGGAGGAGAATGGAAGCACGCACATGACATAAGGCGAACTTATGGTGTGTTTTAGACAGTAAAATGAAAATAGACTGTTTTTTTTTGTGTGTGTGTGTGACATACAAATTGAGATCAGCTGAGTCCCCAGGAGGAGTGGCGCGTTTAAAGGAACTGAAGTGCTGTGCAGAAATACATGGCAGAAACAGCAGGCTAAATGTCAGCAGGGAGAAGGCAAGGGACAGAGAGGCCTGCAGAGTTGGAGGGGAGTGTTGGACAAGCTTGCTTGGAGAAACTGGTTAAGATGTAGTGGGAGACTGAAGTGTGGCTTAATATGATGCAGCAAAAAAAAGAAGAGAAATGACTCAAAAATCCAGGCTTATCTAGGGAGCGGCAAGATTTCTCAAGTCTTTTAAATGAAATGAGTAAGTGTTGAAACACTCAGGTGTTTGTACAGTATCTTTGGAGTGGTGAATCTTGCCCTGCTCAAATTCTTCATGAATCCTACAGCATCCTCCAAGGTGACACAGCTGTAGAGACACGTGTCCACTAGAGGTACTGAGAAGAGCCGGGTGAAACTAATACTAATAATGTTACGCAGAAGCTCATTTTGCTGTCTTCAAGTCAGACACTGGAAGATTCACATCTTCTGAACACCAGTGTGACCTCTGCAATTCAGTTATAGCAGAACGAATCATTTCCTATAAATATTTAAACAAAGATTAATATTCAAAACCTCTGCAGTCCTAAAACTTCAGCGTGTACGTGTGTCAGCCTTTCATCCTCTCCAGCTCTAGGACCAAAGCGAGATAGTGAATTGTTGTTTAGACGTATGGGAATAAATATGAAGGATTTGGAAGAATGTCTGGAGAACCATTTTCCATAGATATGACACAGAATTAGAATAATGAAGTGGGCACATCAGGGCAAAAATAATCAAGGGATTGCTGTGAATGCACAGAGGAAAGTTTGAAGAGGTGTCCAGGACAGACCAAAATTTTCAAGAGCAGCCATTATTACTGAGCTCTCTTTGTACAGAGGCAGAACTAATGAATAGGATTTTGTAGAAATCTCTGTTAAAGTCCATTGGGTTGAGTCATATTGAGACATATATTCTACGAATGTTTTCAGTAATGTACAGCTAGTTTAACAAACGAGGAGGTAAGTCAGGAATAGCATTACATCAAGGATAAAGCTGACCCAGCGGTCTGGTGTAGACTTCTCACTGACTTTATACCGTGTCACATTGTTGGCTGCAGTGGTTGCAGCCCTGATTAATTGTCCTTGTCACTCAGATCCTGGGAAAGATTCTTGAGGGCAGACTGCTACTCCAAGGGGATGTCAAATGCGAGGCCATTTGATCGGGGTCTCAGCTGAGAGCAGACCTGTAATGGTTGGAGTTGCAGGGCTGCGCAGTGACGGCGAGTGTGAAGCCCTGCCCTAAGTACAGGTTCTGCCTCCTGCTTCTCTGTGTGACTAAAGGCCTCCCTTCTGACACGTGCACATAGCTCCTGTCAAAATCAATGGGAATTATGTGAAAATATCTGAGGACGATGAGGTCATCGTTCACTTTAGTTTTCGTCTGTTGTGAGAATTGTCTCACCACATTGTTCCAGGGTTTCGTTTGCTAAGAGTTGGTTTCTACAACTTAAAGCCTTAATATTTATGATAATAATGCCTAAGATCTTTTTCTTTAGCTTTACAGAATTAGGTCACGCCTTACATCTAAATTTAGTCCGGGTATGACTGCTCTAATATTTTCTCTTATTTCATATTATTCATCTCTCTTCTGTCTGCTGGCTTCATTTCAAACACAGAAAGTCAATATTTTCTCTGCAAGTTATTTCATTTTGTTACTCTGTGATATCATAGCAAATGTCAGCTGATCTTATGTAATATAGAGTTGAAGACAGGCTGTTTTCTTTCCTTTTACAAAGAAACAGATTTGAATAAAATAGGCTCATGGTCAAATTCAATAATTCAGTATTTTTAGGGTTACTAATGCAGTTAACGAAGCTATCTGCTGGCGAGAAAGTCTGCCTGTTTCCTGGGTGGTCTCTTGTCTCTCTTCCCCTTGCATTTGATCTCTAAAACAGTGATCATTTTGCTGGTAACAAAGTTACCATTCACCCATTACTTAGCAAGTCCGAGCACATTTTATGGTTTCTCTCTCCTGACAGCGGATTGCCAGCGTGATTCAAACACAACCTCTTTCTGCTTCTTCTTGTTTAGCTTGTAGGGCCAAGGCAGTACAAAACTTAACTTGTGGCAGGAAGGAGCAAATGATCGCCACGATTTTTCCTTGCACTAAAGTGACCAAGTCCTCCACTGATTTGAATGCAGCTACACCTGTTGTCATCAGATGAAAATCTGGTTTTCAAACCTGAAAACCTCCCTATTCATCAGTTTATGATTTTGACAGGAGCCGGACTTCTCTGCGTCCAATGTGCCCTAAGGAAAGGTGGCGTTGGGCACAGATAACAGTGTGTGATCTGCGCAGGCAGTAGGAAATAGTGACCGTGTGGGAGCATTCGAATTTGGCACTGGGTTTCCTTGGTGGGACAGAGCTGCGAAGACAGAGCAAGGCTGCGGGGGCTGCTGCTCGGCCCCAAGCGTTAGCACACTCGCACTTCTGCTGCTGCTGGCAACCGGGCAAGATAAATGTATTTTTAAATCCCTTCCTCCACGTAATCATAATAAAAAGAACAGGTCACAAAAGCTGCTGAACAAATAGCAGCCAAGCGAACCCACCCATCCAGCCTCCCCTTCAATCACTCACACTGTGGATGGCTTTCAAGGCCTGTCTAGGTCATATTATGACTCCTTTATTAGTGTTTAAGGTCACCAGGAGACATGCAAGTGCATCCTATATCAGGAAGTGTAGTGTGTCTCAAGAGTGAAATATTTGGCTGTTAGTAGGAGCTGTGGCTGCGTCTCGGAAATCCCGGGAAGTGAGTGAAAGGCAGCCCGGCCCCAGGCGCCGCGCTGCCGCGCAGCAGATAGAGCGACCCACAAGAATAGCGCCTTTCCTGCCATTCTCAGCACGGCGCTGCATTTCTGTCACACTTTCCTATTGAGTTCCTAGAGGCCATTTTCCACTCTGTCCGGCTGGCCGCCGGCTGCAATTCCAAAGAAAGGGCTTCCTTGCGGGCAGGTACGCAGCACAGAAATGTGGCACGCTCTGATTTCGCGCCGCTGCCAGCAGCTTGCTCCTGCAGGAAGACTGATTAGGAACACGTAATGCAGGCCTTTCGGAGGTGAGCGCCAGTCTGCAGGGCTCCGGGAGTGGGCGGCAGATTTATTTGCTTATTTATGGGCACCAGGCTGTGGTTCGGTTTGGCAGGCATGTGCACGTCCCGCCGCGCTATCACCCCTGCGCCTGCAGCCGCCCAGCTCTGAAGCCTCCCCTGTGCCAGTGGGGAAGATGAGAAAAGCAAGAAAAATGGGCCAGATCCATCTTCCCACGTCTCTTAAGTCAAGGCCGGATGCTTTCCTGGCATCATACAGTCCTCAAGCCCAGGTTGGTTCGGAAGCGTGAAGATCCTTGGAATAAATCTGATGGATAATTTCACAGCTTCCTTAGCCGCAGGCATGTCACCTCTGTGGCTCATTTGGTCTTACTGGAACGTGGCTTGGACAGAAGGCAGCATTAGACCTCATACATCCTTTTACACAGCAAATCCCCAAATTGCTAAATGAAGCAGCTGCTGACAAAAACTGATATATAAAAGGAGGCAGAGATGGGATGAGTTTTCTTTAGATACAAGATAAGGTGCAAAATTCTTATGTTGTATCTGTACGTGTAAGGATTACACTGCCTTCTCTTTACTGTCCTAATGTAAAAAAGACAGAGTGAGACAAGGATGTGTAAACACCAACAGTAATTTCAACATGTGAAGTACTTGACCATTACTTTAGCTCTGATCTCTTTTCAGGATAAAGAATCCTAAGACACATCCAACTGCAAAATAAAAAAGTGAATGTTTTCCCATACAGCAGAAGTACTGTATTAAGAAATAATCATCTCTATCTAATATACTATGATCACAACAGTTCTAAGCCCTCTGGCATGTTACACACAAATAAATGGAGAAAGAAAATCATGACACCACCGATGCCTATTGTAGCTGCATGATTACTCTCATTAGAGTTCGCCTTTTCCAGACATTTGTTTGAAATTGTGTTTTTCCAGATTGTACACGACCAAGCACACTGTGTGTGTTTTTAAATGTGTGCACTGGTGTTCATACATACCAAACACAAACATATTAAATTGTCTTTTTTATTTAATAAAAATAGATAGAGTCACAAATGGCGGAATACAGGGCTGAAAGCTCTAAGGCTGGTTTCACTTTGCTGGGCCTCTGTTTGGAATCATTCTCCTTATGCCAAAAATGTATTCTACATTTTTAAGAAATATTTTTATTGAAATTTAATTTTTCATTTGAAACATAATTCAAAATGAAATAAACCATTATCCATCTTTGCAGTCAAAAGAAAAAGGCTTAGTCAGGAGAAAAGGTGACAAATTATTTCAGTGTTAGTAATGCTAAGATTAAGTGCCTGGGCTTAAAGGAAAATGTCAGGAATGTGGTCAATAGACCAGTTTTCTATGATGCAATTTTGTGTGTTTTGGTCAGTACAGTACAGCACAGTGAGAGGAATGGAAAAATCAGATTTTACAAATGCTCAAGGCTCTGAGTTCAGGCTATGGATTTAACTTCCCAACACAGAGAAAATTTTCACACAGCTTGAGACACTTTGTTAATATACTTCACATACATAAAAAGTGGTGTACGCACATATAAGAAAACGTTTTTACTGAAGAGTCAGCTTTCTCTGAAACATTTTATCCTGACTAAAGGATTTAAAATTCCCATTATTGGCCATCCTGCTGGCACATTCCCATTTGCAGAAGTAATTTAGTACTGAATTTTTCACTGATGTGGCCTTGAGACATCTTGTCAGCCCTCACGGGGCACTTCCGAGCAGCATCGCTGCCCTGCGTAGGTGCCAGCGGTGCAACGCGCCCCCCAAGCGCCGTGGGCGCCAGCTCGCAGGCGGAGCTTTGCTGCTGCGTGCTGACTACGGCAATCACATCAGATCAGCAGGTCTAGCATTATGCGAGCCAGTCTTGACAGACCCAATTTTTACATTAAATATATCTAATTATTTGCAGTTGCGTTGCAATGAAAACCATCTACAGCACGTATCACTGTCTTAGAGGATCATCTATGGTTAACAATATTGTTGGCACTCAAAGGGCCAGCGGGGGACTTTTGGGGAATGTTAAATTCAGTTGATTTTGTGTGTGCTTTTTGTTTATGTCTACAAGAATCATGCTGGTGGGCCGACAGCATTCTCCTTTCCCCTTTCCAGAGAAAGCAAGTCTCATGCATAGACCATTCATGTTTTTTCAGGCCTGAAGAAACTGCAAAGGGCTGTGTACAATCTGCTTTTCTCACGCAGATCAGAGATCAACAGCATGACAAACCTGGCTGTGTCAGACATACATGGCAGGCAGAAATAAGCATTTATTTTAGCTGTCATTGTATGACAAGTCCCTGCTCTGTGAATCTATTGGAAGATATTTACTGCTTGAGTTAAAAAAGAAAACAACAAAAACACACAACTGTGAGACAGATGAAATTAATAAAAGGCTTCACTTGGCTAAGCAGAACTTCGGATTTCCCTCCATGTAAGCTATTATAGTTTGCATGATGATTACCCTTAATATTAGCACACAGAATGCTGTCATCTTACACAAAAAATATAAGGACTGCTGTAATCCTGCATAAACCCCACTTTGGATGTTGAGAAATATTATGCAAGTGTCCAACATGAAAAGAGTTGTGTTTCTTATTCCACCACTCTGGCCAAATACCATGTCGTCTTTACTGGAAAACTGGTGTTCATCAAACGAGTTTAAAGCTAAGAGTGGGAGAGGGTGGGACATTGCATTCTTGGGAAATGACATTATAAATAGTACGGAACTGCTTTGTCTTTGGGCTGCTAGTAAATCTGGGATATTATACTGTAAGCAGGGAGAGCACGCCATGCTCTGCTTGCCTTCCAGCTTCCTTTCAATGATCACTTCTTTCTTGCAGGCATATAGACTAAATAAGTTGCCCTGTGCTCACCAGGGCTTCCAGTTCCCTCTTGAAAGCTTAAAGCTCAACATCAAGAAATATCAAACATTCTCAGACTTTTAACATAAAAACAAAACACAAACAAAAAAAAAAAAAAAAAAAAAAAAAAAAAAGAGAGTCCAGTAAGGCTTTTCTTTTCTTTCCCTATAAAAAAACTGTCTGTCATCAAGGAAGGAAGTCAAAGGAGATGCCAAGAGCTTTATTTTGAGAGACTATGTCACAGAAATGTATAGGTAAAAGCTGGTTTTGTGTGACGATCAATGTGTGCACATTACTGGCTTTCTGGAAGATGCTGGACCTCAGAGCACAAGCACAGAAGACGTTTACTTTAAAGGTATCACTTTTAACCTAGGAGTGTTTTGTTTTTCTTTGCATTTCTTTGCATAATGTTTCACCTACTATATCAGAGGTAGGATTTCTTTTTTTTTTTTTTTTTTTTTTTGGTATAAGTTCAGGTGTTTTCCCAATAGCAGATGTAAGCGACTGTGCTCTAACACATGCTTACTGCTCAGGATGTGAAAAATAACTTCCACTGGGCAGGCTTGGATGTCTGCAGTACCAGCCAGTGGCGCATTGTGTCTGCCCTGGGGCTTTTGCACTGGTCTCACACAGCGTAGGTGCTGCTGATGTGTGCTCTTGTAAGCAGGAACTGGGTGGAAACTCTTTAGCTGAACGATGCTAAAGAGCGCTTTTATCAAAGGAAACAAATGGCATAGCAGCAAGTGTTTTATTAATTTCTTGTATGTACT
The DNA here is from genome assembly GCA_013398735.1 of Nothocercus julius. Classification (NCBI taxonomy): domain Eukaryota; kingdom Metazoa; phylum Chordata; class Aves; order Tinamiformes; family Tinamidae; genus Nothocercus; species Nothocercus julius. Next base: position 3,260,878 of record VZSV01000023.1, on the reverse strand, counting down.
TCTGTGGTTCCTTGGAAATTGGAATGTTGTCAGAAGTCTTGCAAATTATTGAGATGGAAAAATAATAGTAATAATATATATATTTTTTAAATTGAAATTCCTCTTCTTTGGAAATTTTTTCTGGAGTGTCCAGCAGGATAGGGAAGTTTGTGGTGTGTAAAATTGTGATTTGGCTGACTCAGTTGAAAGGTTATGCAAGGCTCTTCTTATCATGTTTTTTGCCTCATCTGTTATCTTTCTTTTCTCCCTTTCCATTTCACCTCCCCTTCTTTCCTTGCTTGTCCCACCAGCGTAGAGCTTTTGGAAGGCAATGAAAGTATCTGTGCAGCCCCCAAGTTCTTAGGAACAGAGGGCTGAAATGAGAGGGAGCTTCTTTCTTCACAGCTGGAGTCTTTAAAGCAGTGCTGTCCTGCCACAACGTCAACAATTCTAAACCCAATAGATTATGGAAGCATTTCAGGGGATGCAGAGAAACAGAACTGTTAAACCTGTTAAGAGAGAAAAAGAATATAGAAAATATTTTTTCCTCCTTCCTTGCTGCTTTGCTGTGGGAAAGGAAACAGAGACAAGTTGGAGATAGGGACTGGGTGAAGGAGCATAAAAGCTTTTTGCACACCAGTGTCATCCATCCTTGTCCTGCAGAAGGAGGGATGTGTGTATGGCACTGTGCCAGCCCCAGGCCCTCCTTTTCTCTTGATAGCTCTGTAAATGTTGTTAACATTTTAGATTACTTTGAAAAAGCCTGAAGACTTGAAGACCAGAATGTAGAGCCTTTGTGTTTCTCTATGGGTGAAAGTCCCAGCTCTGAACAGAAGGAAGCAGAGTGTGTTTGGGATAGTTCACTAAAAGTGTTTGTGAAGCGGGCAGGGCACTTGCCTACATACTTTCCTTTATATTTTCAGGTATATAGAAGAGAGATATTAAGATCCAGGCTGCATTTTCTATTCCCAGAGAACCGCAAGGTAGATCATTCCTATTCATCTGACCACTTGTTATGTTCACATAATTCATCAAAAGTTTAAATCTCATATTAGAAGTATCTGATAGTGATCACTACCCAGAAACACTCTCTTGATGATTCTAAAAAACCTCAGTCACCTTTCCTGCACTGTTTGACCCACAGCTTGCAGTTCAGAAAGCTCTTGGAATACTTGCTGTCTTTTGCTAAACTTTCCTATCTAACCTTTCACTTGAAAGACTTCTCTGGAGAGCTGCTTGAGGCCAAACCATTGGCCTCAAGTCTGTACTGGTGTATTCCAGCTCAGACATGTGACCTTGCACTTGTTCTTGTTGAACTCCATGAGATTCTTGTTGCTCCATGTCTCCAGCCTGTCGAGGTACCTCCACAGAGCTCTCCAGAATGTTGATGGCCTCTCATCCTTCTCCAGTTTTGATAATCCAAATATGTACTGAGGGTGCACAAAATCCTGTCTTCCAGGTTGTTAACGAAGACATTAAATAATGGTTCAAGTACTAATCTCTGAGGGACCCCAATAGTTCATGGCTGCCAGCTGAACTTTGCACCCCTCAATGCAACACTTCGAGCATGGTAGCATAACCAGTTTTCCTCCCACCTTATCATGCACTTATACAGACCATGTCTCACCAGTCTGTTGACAAGCAGACCAGGGGAGGCTGTGTCAAGTGTCTGTCTAAAGTCAAGATGTATCTCTTGCCTGTCCAGAGCACTGTGTCATAGAAAGCAGCAAGATTGATCAGGCATGATTTGTCCTCGATAAACTCATGTTGGCAACTCTCAACCCTCTTTGTGCTCTTTGGGTGTTTGGAAGTTATTTCTAGAAGGATTTGCTCTATTACCTTCCCAGTAGCTGCAGTGAGGGTGACTGGTCTATAGGTCCCTGGATTCTGCTTCTAGCCCTTCTTGAAGATGGGTGCAAAATTTCCTTTTTTCCAGTTCTGAGGAACCTCTGCCAGGAGACATGATCTTCTGAAGATGACATAAAGCAGCATCACAACATCTTCCACCAGCTTCTTCAGTACCCTCAGGTGTACCACATCTGGTTCCATGAACCTGCGCAAGTCAAAGTGAGTTAAGTGACCCTAACTCTATCATCTTCTCACAAGGGTGCTGCTTCTCAAGGCTCAGGGACCTGGAAGGCTTGGACTAGCCTTACCAGTGAAAAATTAGACAAAAAAGGTTTTGTGTACCTCTACTTTTGCTTTGTCACTAGACTCTACCATACTGAGATGGGCTTCTCTCTAACCTGGTTTTGCTGCTAGAGTAGTTACAGAAACATTTTTGTTGTTGTTGTCCTTCACCTCTCTTAGCAGTTCCAACTCCACCTGAGCCATGGCACTTCTGACTCCATCCCTATATGTGTCTGTAATATTCCCAAGTAGCTTTTCTATGCTCCTTCCTTCTATGGACTTCCTTTTTGTATTTGAGTTTGGTCAGGACCTCCCTGTTTATCCACAACAACTGCCTGCTACACTTTCTCAACTCTCTGCACATTGCAATGGACCATCCCTGCGCTCCATGGACACTGTCCTTGAAGATTTGAATATGGTTTAGCTGCACAGAAATCTCCAGCACGCTACCTTAACCAGTAGTGAGTGCAAATTTTCGGCAGCCAAGGCAGTTGCAGGCACGTTGATGCATTGCTGACTGGGACTAGGAATCTGTGAGAACCTCAGTCTTGTCAAAACACTGGCAAGATGCCACTGTGATCCACTTTCCACAGGTGTTCTGTGGTCTGGATGGACAAAACTGCCCCTCTGAGGACCTGTAGCTAGTAAGCACATGACAGAACCGCTTACATGATGTTGGATAAAAAACTATACGTCAACACAGAAATATAGTACTCTAAACTACTTAAGAGTAAAACTGTTTTGTATATATATGCGGCAAATCTGAAAGGAAACAAGGTACTGTCGGAGAATAAAGGACTAACTGATTTCTTCTCTTACCTCAACTGAGCTCATATGATCCTAAATATATTGATTTTTGTTTAATTCCTGATACTATACATAGGCACTAAAGCCAAATTGATAATGAAAATCTAATCTAAGCATCAAAAGTAGTAGGGCATAACGACTTTTGCCAACTATCAGTGAGCCAAGTAGAGCAGGCTGAACCAGTTTAAATGTAAATGGATCATTAGATAAAGTGTTATGTTTTGCTTCAGGAATTTTCATTTCTCAATCTACAATAGTATAGCGCAAAACCTTTTGGCCACGGGGTCCTCCTGAAGTCCCTGACACCTACGTCTGTGCAGGGCCCTAAATAAGGGAATTTGCAAAGATTTACAATTCTCATGGTTCACAGTGGCTTAGTGGTAGCAGATAGAGATCTAATCACTTCAGCTTTCACATTAAGGCAGGTACAAGAATAGTTCAGAACAAGAAACTTCTCAGAGACTATCTCATACTTCACCAGTCTTTAGTGCAATAAAATGTGTATAACAAAAATAGTGTTTTTCTGGGAAATAATAAATAGCTCTGGAAATAATAAATATGTTAAGGGATACTGGGAATAATAAATACTTGGGAATAATAAATAACTGTGAATAATAAATATCTCAAAGACTATTGGAAACCTTCATTAGCTATTTGGGGTTAATAATTGATGCTGTTAATAACTGCAAGTAAAGCATTGTTTCATGATGGGCTATCAAGGAAGACAACAGTAGAATCAACAAAACGCCAGAACTTCAAACAATTAGACCTTTGGACTTGTTTTCTCATAGTGTTGGGATGATGTCAGGATAAAATATCTAGCATTCCCACTAATAAGAATGACTGTTTCCTCAACCTGGGAAGCATGAGTCAACTTCAATGTCTGGTGCAGCGCAGCTGGTAGGTTGTCGATTATTGTGATAGATTCTCAGTGTGTCATTTGAGTTGTTTAAATCAGCATGGAATGTCTTTCTAAAAGAGCTGCTGGAAGTGAGGGATACATTGGTGAAAGGGGTGAAATTTGGTTGTTACCCAAAAAAAGTAAATTCATATCTTAAAAAAAGGAAATTAAACAGAAGCAGAAACAGGAAGCTCAAGTGAACAATACAGGGCTGGATATCAACCTGCATGAAGTGATTTGTTTGCTTATTCTCTGGTAGTTACAAATATGGTTTTAAATGCATTCTATTTATTTCTACAGTGGATGTTTGCAACTTCTGCAGTTGGTAATTTTGTAAACAACACAGTACAGCTACTTAATTAAGACTATAGATGTGGTTTTGACTGCTTTATATTTGGGATAAATCCAGCTTTTGAAGTCACTGGAGGCAGAGAAAACAGTTTTTGGATCGAGTTTCTTTTTTTGTTTTGGGGGAATTGTTTACTCGACAGTGCCTGTAGAGAGGCCTACATGAATAGTAGCGCTGCAGAAATTTTTAGAGAAACCCTGTAAATAAATGGTACAGCAGCATAAATTGCATAACAAACACTTGATATTCTGCAAGGATTGAAACTCAGATTATCCTGCAGGAGTGCATCGGTTCTGGAAAGCACCGGAACCCCCTCCAACTCACGAGCCATAGAAAATATCTGTGACCATTCATATCTTGCATCTCAGTGCAAACTTAAAAGTCAGCTCAGAGATAAAGCATTCCGGATTCTAAAACCTATTGCAAGCTATGCCAAAAGTAACAGCAGTGGAAGCAACTAATTCAGTACATCGTCTAACATGGACCCAATTTAATGCAAGGAAAAGCTGCTCTGTGATTTTATCAAAATTTGTTCTCCTCCCTGGAGACAATAGCTGGACTGTCATGAACTAAATACACTTCAGATTTCTGCAGTTCAATTTATAGCGAATAGTTTTGAAGCATTACCTGCAACATCACAAAAATGAGAGAAATTTGCTCTGGAAGAGAGATAAAAGAGATATGTCTTCTAGTAAGACCTAAAAGTAGGGCTGAAAGGCTCACAGGGGCTCTAATCTGTTTCCTTTTGAGGCAAACTAACCTAAGGATTATACTACCATATACTACCATGCTTACAGCAGATCATATGAACTCTCTAGGACACATGTGGGTAGATTAGCAACATTAGTTGCATAAAATTGATTAACAGAACCATGCAACTGCTGGTCAAGGTCCTGCATGAAGCAGTATGTTGTTAACTCATTTGAAAATGCAGCACTGACATATACATAATTTGGAAAGAACCCTTATCTGCGAAGGACTACCTTGTCCACCTGAAACACTGCCACCTCTGGTAACTTGCAGTGAAAGGGGCTCAGAGTTGTGCTGTTAGAGGTCAACTTTTCTCTTCTTCCCCAGTTTCACAATAATGGAGAAGAGTAACTAGGACTGTGTTGTTCTGAATAGTCAGTTCTGCTCCTGTCCTGATTTAGGGCTGGGACACTGAAGGCTCCCCTGGATGCAAGGTTCATTTATATATTGCTGACCCAAGTTACCAAAAATATAAAACATCAAAGGCAAAATCTACAACAGAAATTGATGCAGTGGTGGACTGTGGAGCCAGTGAACTCCAGGGACTGCTGACAAGCCGGTAAATGTTCTGGGCAAGATGTTGTGGGCCATCTCAGCGATGCTAAGGCTGCTGTGTCAGTATGAGTCATGTAATATGTCTGTGCATTTGAACAATGCTTCACAATTAAACAGTGAACAGATGGGGGCCTATGATATAATTGCTAAGGTCTGTGAACATGGATTCGATCACAACAATGGCACATGCTGCTGCGATGGCTGTCATCTCCTGCTTGAACATGTCAGAGGCACTCTTGGAGCAGGCAGAAAAAGCTTATATAGAGTAATTTGGATTGCTGGAGCAGGTGAGGAGCAAGCATGGAGGTAGGAGGCTTTCCAAAAACTTGGTGCTTCCCTGAGCCTACAGCCTTTGTCTTCAGATGTAATTTAGAGAGCCCAAGAGTTGATCTGAGCTGACTGGAGTGATAAAAGAAAGATCACCGTGTTTGAGGGTTGGCCAAAAGTCAAAGCAAAACTCACCTACTGTTAACATGTACTTTTCATCCGTTTCAGTTCACCCTCCTCTTCTACCCCATGAGGGAAAGGGAAAGGCAAGTTAGAGATCTGTGTGATTTATATTTCTTTATTCTTACCTCACCTGCTTAGTTAAGAGTGAGGTTCTTCAGCTGTGCTCCATGATTTTGCTCATTGCGAGCTTGCATCATTTCAGTCGGGGGTGGGAGGTGGGGGGTTATTTTGTTAGACATGGAATTGCCTCAAGGTAATCTACTGGTAACAGGTATTTCCGTCCAGGAGTGCGATTCAGACTTCGATTGTTGCTTGGTTATATGAAACCACTGATGACGGATGAAGCCATCCGGGTTTCTAATTTTCTGCTGTATTTCATTCATATTTCAAAGAGGTTAAGCAGACAAAGAGGTTGTTTGCTGCCAGACATACTGCCAGATTGTCTGAGCCATCTATAATTTATGCTTCTGAAAGAAAAAAAAATTCTCAACTGATAAGTACTTTGGATACACAAAGGGGAACAGCACTGAATACAAAATTGAGGAGTTTCTTCATCTGTGTAAAACTAAGGGTCATGTTGTCACTCTGACTGATTTGCAGAGTGGATACTTCGCTCTACTCTATTCTCTTAAGTCAAAATGAAACATCATTTCTCCAAGAGTGCCACTAACTTTGCGTGCAACAGCCACCCCTCATTTACTTGTGGTGCAGGGCGAAAGCATGTATGACTTCTGAAAGTCTCAATAGTTACTGACTTATAGGATTATTTTACCTCTCTTGGGAAGCAAGAACAAGAGAATACGTAAACATAGAAATACAGAAAATAGTCTTATTTTGATAGCTGTGCTGAGCATTTATATATTGAAAAATCAGGTCTCTAAAGATGATACAGAGCTAATAGTTTTGCTTAAAAGGAATAGAAATATGTCATTTCTTAAATCCCTCCAGATTTAAGAAGATGGCTGCACTGAGACAATATATTTTTTTTTTGTAAAAATGTAGGCATAATGGGAAATAAAATTTACATTTTACAAAGGACAAATTTCTATTATTAAACCAAAAATAATGTCTTAACATTGGAGTTAAGCTCAAAACTGAATCTAGCAGAAAACAGCATAAAATCTTATAGCAGCTGCTTCTGGGTTGAAGAATTTGTTACGCTGAATAAAATAGGAAACAAGGAGAGACTTTATTATTATCTTTTATATTCCAAGGTTTGTGGGTTTGTTACAGATGTAGAAAATAAAGCAAATAACTCCTGGGATGGATGATGCAGTAAACATATAATCCCTGGAGTTTCAGTGGAAAGTGTCTGCAGGTAGACTGTGTACAATTACTACAGCATTGGAGCAAAGTTAACATAATGAACTATATATATATATGCATACACATATATGTAAAGGAACAACACCCTCTTATTTTCAAATGGAAGAGGAGCATAGCCTAGAAGGATGCAATGCCACTGAGTTTACAAGCAGTCTTCTATGCAGATCATGGCTTATAGTTGTTGCTATCTGAGTAGTACTGGAGAAATGGAAGTGAGAAAGAAAATGCAATGATTTAGAGTAGCTCAAAAGAATAGAATTATAGGAATCAAGTTTTTATGTTACTAGATATAACAGGAATGTGAAATATTATTTCCTGCAAGAGGCCATTTTCAGAACAAACATTGCAGGGATAACAAATGCAAATGCTTGCAGAGACAAACTTGTTAAAATGTTTGTTTTAGCAAGGAACCAAAGTCAAACCACAAAGAACACAGGAATCCACGTCTCCTCATATTGCACTGGGTGGCCGGGCAGTATTCAGCATGCTCCAGATTTGAGGTAAAGTTTTCACCGCAGTAATTTAGGAGCCCAAGTCACATGAACATTGTCTGTGGCCACTCCTGTATTAGGAATAGCTACCCTTCTTTCGAGTATGGCAAGACCAACGATATTTCTGCTCTTCAATTGTGCTTCAATATTAAATTGAAATCAGCACCAGCTTTGGCTGTGCTTCAGCAAGGTGCGTGTTGACTGAGGCAGGCCAGGAGCAGAGACAGGGAACTACGGGGGCAATTACTTCTCAGGGGGTATCGTTGCATAATCGCCCCAGAAAAGGGACAGCTAAACCTGGTCAGCCAAGTAACAGAAGAGCAGAATTGCCTTGGAGCACTGAGACAAATTGTTCAGACAGAAATGCTAGACAAGTACTAATTTGGCGTTTTTTTTTTTTTTTTTTTTTTTTTTTTTTTTTTTTTTTTTGTTGAGGAGAAATTTGTGATTACTCACATGTGATTGAAGAAGGCTGCAGAATTCACATCTGCATATTTGTTTTGTGCCCATGGAGCTGAGCCCGTTCCCCCGAGCAGGACGACAGTGTCCTTGCTGCCCTTGGGAACAGCCCCAGGGCTGTGCTCTCCCCATCTGCTCCTGGGGCTGCAGATCGTGTCCGTGGGCACTGACACCTGACGCCACCAGGGCAGCTTCTGAAGACCCCACCAGACTTCCAGCTGCTTGTCCAGAGGGCAGGGGCCCCTGTAGGCATCTCCACCTTGTCCCAGTTTTCTGTCAGGGTCTTCACTGCCCCAGGGGGCCTCAAGTGGCCCTCCTTGTCCATGTGCAAGGGACCAAGAGGGACTACCATGGGAGCGTCTGCTTTCTTTAAGGTTCCCCGATAGGAAGCAGATGGGCAAGAGCACCTGGGTGCTCAGGCAGATGGCGGCCAGGAGAGCCCAGCATCTCTGGAGACAGAGCAAGCACTAAGCGAGAATTAAATTTTTAAAGTTAGGTGGTGAGACTGGAATACTCTAAACACTCCTCCTCTTCCTTTTAAACAGGCCAGGAATAGTATAATTTGTATAAAAAGGCTGACTTTTTCTTTTCTTCTCTTTCAAACGAGATTGTACTTGGCAAGTGCCTTCAAGTACAGACTGGTACAGTATATAGGGTGCTTTTTTTATCGAAACAAGTTTGTGTGGTGGAATAGTGCCACCATTCACACCAAGCAAGGATTTGGGATTGCATTTGATAATGTTAGGGAACACTGGTGAATTTATTAGCTTCGTTTCGGGTTGCAGTATCTGATGATACTATACAACAGTTTCCTCTTTGTTTGATCTGAGTCTTGAGCATTGGATCAGTTTTTTTCGCTATCTAGCTTGTGTTGGGCAAGCCAACGCTTATTTAAGAGAGGGTGATATTATATTGTATTTTCACATAACCAAACTTTGCTCAATAGACATATATAGAAAATAGGTGTCAGAAGAGTGTTACCTCAGTCAGACAGTACTACTGGGATTTAACCATCCCAGCTTTTGCTTTGCACCGTGTATGGTTCTCTTCCTGCAGCCTGGAGGAGTGTGTATGCAGCTGTGTAAAGGCTGGGAAGGGCAGTGCTATCCAGCCTGTTTCTAAAGAAAATGCACGTAACGACAGTTGGAGTATTTAAGAGAGATTTATGTAGCCATCTAGATAAAGTTACAGGATCGAATGGTTATGCTAAGTGCATAATATTGTGTTAGTCCTGCTTATCTCATTTCACTTACTTGACAGACAGTTCTTGTGTACAAGACCAGTTCAAGCTTGTGTGAAATGAGCAGTAAGAATAATTCCCAATCATTTTTCTTTAATGCTCTTACCACCTGGATCCACAAATGGGCATCCAGCCTGTGGAACAAGGAAGTACCCTTCATAACCTCCTAACAAGCTCACACTCACTTTATTTGACATTGCTCCACGTGTGACACTTCTTAGAACAGATGTGGCAGAGTTTTTTCGAGGAGTTTTGCTTAAAACGAGGGAGTTATTTCCCTGTCTAGAAGTCTCCTCTCTTTACCTCTCAATGAGGAGAAAACTCCAGGCACATGTAAGGTTATTCTAAATGCCGTTTCCCACCTTCTTTAAAAAAAGTTTGATCCTTTATGTACTGGAGTCTACTTCTCTGCTAATACTGATAGCACATTTCAAACCTTTTAACCAAATGCCATGACTTCTTGTGGGGTGTTAATTAAACAGTTCTCCTTGTGTATCGTTAGTGGAGGGTGAGCAGCAGAGGGACAGTCATGGCTCTCAAAATGCTCTCAAAGACTAACACTACCTGCAATTCAGAAAATGTTGCCAGAATTTGAGAGAAAGAAAAAAAAAATTGTATCGATACACGAATGCTACCCTCACAGCCCTGTGCGTATGCTTTTCAGCACTGGCTCAGGGTAACTGGAAATGCCGGCTTTCACAAGAAAACACATGTGTTTACCTTGATCTTGACCTAAGCCCAAAGTAAATATGAATTCAGAGCTAGTGAAACAATAGTACTGAAATAATAATGCAAATTATTCTCAAAATGGAAAATGACAGTTAAGACAATAAGATAGGATCACTCAGGAATCCTGTATCCCTATATCCATTTTACCTATTGGTTGTAAAATTTCATGAATTTTCCATTTGCATTTTGATGCTTTTAGCCTTAAGATATTAGAAACATCTTGTTTATAAGTACTACTGGGGAAAGAAATATTGCATTGGTCACATTAGACTATGCAGCATTAAGTCATATGAAGGAAGAACAATCTGCTGGTGAGCATGTGTGATTTTAATTATTATTTCTAGATGTAATAGCTCAAGTTATCAACACCTACAAAGAACTGAAAAAGGAGGATTCAAATGTACTGCTTATGTCCATACCAAACCTATCTACAGCGATTCATGGCTCAGGCAGGTGCTGCTTTGTCCTTCTCTTGCTACTAATTGCTTTTAGAGCCTTTCTCGCTCCTCACTAAGTAAAGTCATGATTTGAACAAGCAGGGTAAATATTGCCAGATTAAAACAAACAAACAAACAACAGAATCTGTGATCATAGTAGGCAAAACACTGATCAAGCGTGGACGCACACGACCGGTTCACATGTGTTAAAAAACATTGACAGACTCACTTTGTACCTGCAGGATTTGTGCCAGGTCTTGGATTATCTTCCTGCACTCCTCTTAACTTTGTGCTGGTTCAGCTGCTTTAAGTCCTCTCGGAGCCAGACCAAAACTGGCAGAAAAGTATAAAACTGGCACAGACTCCACAATCTGTGCCCCAATGAATCTGACAGAGATGTGACTGTGTGACCGAGTTTGAGCTTCACGGCTCATCTGATGGGGCTCAGCTCTCTCAAAGACACAAGGCAGAGAGGGCAAAACTTTGAAGTCAAGATGAAGCACAAAATTTCTGCCACGGGCCAAACCAAATCCTTTGGATGGAGCCACAATCAAATGTACCAAAGGCTTTGGTCAGGCTCTGAACTTCGTTGCAGCAACCTGCAAGGCTAGGAGCACCAGAGAGCTGACACTTCGGGCTGGCATTTACAAATTGAAAGATGAACTGGAAAGAGAGATTCCTTTGATTAGCCCTAATCACCATTTATACCGACTTTCCTGATCGAATCAACGTGCTTTGACACATCAGTATCATAAAACTGCTTCTTTCATCAGAGAAGGGGCAAATTCTCGAAGCCAGAAATTTTCAGTGATATTATTTATCGCTTTCTTGAAGTTCCCTTCAAACAGACTATTTGCAGAGATCAGACTGTGTTGGAAATACACTTTTACATGTTCTGTAAGAATGGCAAGAACTCCAATAGCAACTTACTAACAACGTTTTTTGCAAGGAAAGGGAAAAATGTAGGAAATATTTTTTATTAGGTCTCAGGAGCGCTTTCTGTGGCCCTTAATAGTCAGATAAAAGGGTTCATGTGATGTTTACACAGCCTCCTGCAGAGTAATTGCCATAGCAGCTCATATAACAGCAACAGCAGAAAGGTGTAAAAGTAATTTGCTAGGAAGAAATAGGAAGCAATCAGCAACACTTTAAACAAATTATTACCATGAAATCACTCTCTCAGCTTGAGATAAGTACTCAGGGTCTGTTAAAGCTATAAGGGCCCTGTGGCTTCCCCTCCCAAGACATTTTTTCTGCTAAGTTTTTAGTTATAAAACGAAGAGAGGCAGTGGAGTTAAGTATTAAGCTGATGCTGGATATCCTTGTCCTCAGGCTATGGCTGGTTTCTGGAGCTGTTTGTTCTCCCACGTATGTGTGTACGCATGTGCAGGGACATTTCAAATGCGTGACTATGAGCCATGTCCTTTTGCAGTGAAGCAAAAGTCTGCCCAGGTTAAACTCCTAAGAAATAGCAGTTTATAGAAGTACCATTTGCAAATGTCTTTGTGGTAGGTAGCTGAGCTCCTAGGTGCCCTGAGAGGGAAGCACTCGGCACAGGTGAGCTGGGAAAGGAATGTCCTTGCGGGGGACACCTGAGGGACGGGAGGGTTTGGGGGCTGCCTGTGAAGCCGGGCCAGCTCCGTGGCCACTGTGGCTCCAGGGGGGACATGCTGACCCGGCACCCTGCCTTGGGAGGGCGAGCGCAGCACCTCTGGGCAGCATTGCCCCATCCCGGGCCCCCAGCCAAGTCTTCACACAACATTTGCCTTGTTCCAGCTCTGGGTTGTCACATCTGAAGGGTACTTGAATTGTGGATTCGGTGTGTTTCATTACAGGACACTCAGAAGCATTTGCTTCAGAAATACCTTGGTTTTGTCATATATTTGGGTGTGCAGGTTTTTCAGTTATTATTATTATTATTTTAACCTCCATTCTGTTAGGAAAGGACAGGAGTAGAATAGACGTGGAAAATGAATATGAGATGAATCATTTTTCCCTTTTGCCCCGAATTCAAGTTGTTTGTCCTTTATGCCGTTACCCCTGATATAACCAGAAAGAGTGTTGATGCAGGTGAAGCCTAAGTAGACGAGCTCTTGAGGGAAAAAAAAAGTCTAATTTTGTAAAACATCTTTCTGAGAGCAACTTAGAGACGCAGGGCTCCAGGAAAATGATTCAAAGAGAAAAACGGGAATAGCAGAAGTATGTGGCAATATGCCATGTGCATACGTGCAGAGCCAGGTCAGCGGGCAGGACATCGGGATGGTTCTGGGAGCAGAGTGGATAGGATGAGGTGGGATGGCTGGCAGGCATGAGGACCCGGCAGCAGCAGGGCAGGAATGGGAGGTTACAGAGCTACCTGTAGGCAGAGGAAATCATAGAATCATAGAATGCTCAAGGTTGGAAGGGACCTCTAGAGACCATCTAGTCCAACCCCCCTGCACACTCAGGGTCACCTACAGCAGGTGGCTCAGGACTGCGTCCAAGCGGGTTGGGAAGATCTCCAGAGAAGGAGCCTGCACAGCCTCTCTGGGCAGCCTGTGCCAGGGCTCGGGCACCCTCACTGGCAAGAAATTTTGCCTTAAGTTCCTTGGCACTTGCAAATGGCACCAGCAGCACCTGGGAGCAGGCAAGGAAGCCACAAAGATGCTCCCTAGAGGCTGCCAGGCCCAGACGGGCTGTGGGAGGGTGTTCAAGCCCATCCCTGGCCTTTTCCCAGAGCTGACATAGCCAGAGTGAGCAGGCTGTGCCAAGCAGAACTGGATCTGGGAGAAGTGTGATCTCTGCCATGAAGGAGCAGAAACACTCTCAGCATTCCCAGAGGGTCCATGATGGTTGGAGACAGCCACAAAGTCAGTAAGAGGCTGGACATGGAGAGGACGTGAGCAGGGAGTTCCCAGCACAGACTTAACAGCAGAAAAAAACAAAACAAAACAAAACAAAACAAACAAACAAGAAGTAGGACAGGAAATCCCCAGCTGCATATTTTGTATATTTTAGGTATCATTTTCTGGTTTAGGTGAACACATGTGGCTGCAGAGATGTCCAATCCTCTGCTGCCTTCGGAGGGCAGAGATGTGAAGGTGTCACTGAGTCAGGGCTCATTTTTGTGATCCAGCCCCCTCAGAGGGAAACAGCCATACAGACTTCCAGCAGTGTTGCGATAAAAAGCTGTGGTATTAGTCATTATATTGTGCATTTCCATCCAGTCCAGCACCAGGTACTTTGCAACAAACTGCTGTCCACTTTCTTGGAAGAAATTCACTCAGAAGGAGAGTGAAAGAAAGATGTTGCTATTCGTTGCAGCTGCTTCCCCACTAGCCATGTTCTCAGTCATAATGGAAGATGCTGACATCAATTTTATTAGAGTAACCCTCATTCTTTTTGTTATCTAAAATACCTTATAATTTATTGAATGCCTTACACTTACCTCTAAGGATGTAACAATCAGAGACTGGTAACAAAAAGGAGACTGGTCAGTCTCCTTTTTAACGCTGTGACTTCACTAATGTTGGACTTCTTTTACCTTTTGTCATTGGTCACTAGTTGCATTTGGGGTTTTACAACAACCTGCCATATTCGCCTTCTACAGGATTTGGCTGTTAGCATTAAGTAGAGATGTGTTTGAACCAGAAAATTTATGCACCTCTGATTTCAAATTTTTAAAAAGTTCAGGCACAATGCAAGATAGAGTTTGTTCAGGCTCATGTCTGTATGGAAAATATTCAACTCTGTCTCAAGGTTTGTTTACATGTTTTTTGATTTCAATATTATATGAGCCAACTGCAATTTAATTAGTGAGGCATTGTAGAAATTCTTCTTATGGGTGTAATTTGTTTTGATCTCTTGCCTGAGGAAGGAGTTTAGCAATGGAACCGCTGTTCCTCCCTAATATGAGCACACATCACTGTATTTGCTTTGTCCTGGCTCTGGGCTAGGTTATTTCTCCGCTGATTTTTAAGTATTGCCTCTTCTTCCCAAACACATCCTTCCCATCAGGAACTGGCCAGACAGTCCTTGCTTCTTTGCTGGTCCAGGCTGGTTTAGCCTTCATGCTGCAGAATCGTTTGCTAGCAAGGTTGCTAGGCCTGCTGAATAGCAAAGCGATTAGTGAGCTGCTTTGGGAATCTAGGTTCGTAACCCCATGGGCTGCTTCAGATTTTTATTTTACATTTTTTTACGTGTTTGTGCAGAAAATAAGAAATGAAGCCATTCCTAGCAGCCAGCAAAATCTCAAGAGTAGCACACGGACAGGCACGTACTTGCTGTTGTGATGACACTGTCACACTAGGTCTTCTGAGAACATCTATCCCATTGATCTCTTTGGTATGAAGCAGCCCAAATCCTCTTCGCGATGTTTTTTTAGTTGTATTTATTCTTCCAGGAAGAAGTGTGCCTGGACACGCTGCGAGGCCGAGAGCAGGAGGCGAGTCCGGCCCTCCTCCTTCAGGAGAAACAGCTGCCTTGGAGTCAGGCTGAGAGGAGAGGTCGGCAGGTCAGCTTGGGCTCAGGGATGCGGGAACCTGACTTGGGGTAAAGCCGTGGTTTCCACAGAAACTGCGGATATTCCCTCCCACTTCTTGTTCTCCTTTCGTCTCTCTCAGCTCCTCCCTGTGGTCTTGCCATCTGATGTGCTGGGGCCAGGTAGCTCAAATTCATCTTTCAGCAGCAACCAGAGGAGCTGCAGACACTCTCACTGCGCATGCTTTTTGCAAGCCTGGCAGCTAAAATGCTCTTCTCGGCTGCAGGCAAATCCGAGCTGTCTATAGGCAGGGCAACAGCATAACATGCACCCTAAAAGTAAGGGGTGAACAAGCTGCTGAGAGAACAGGGCAGGATATACCCCTTTAGCAAGGTGAGCACACAGCAGAGCATATCTGCACAAGCAGGGAAGGGAAAGGAGGAGAAGGGAAATGCTGCTGCAGACAGAAAGGGTAAAGCAAGTTCCCTCTTCCCTGACCCTGGTTTCTGAAGGGACGATGTACATAGGAAAATTAGCGTTGCACCAGTTTACTCTGTAAACTATGAGAGCTGCAGAATGAACTGCATGAGTTAAGCTGGTTCAGTTAGCGCTTCTCACTGTGTTTTTTTTTTTTCCTCTGTTGTTTTTTTCCTTCACTTTCTATATTTTGCACTGACAGCTTCAATAGTTTTCTCTAAACAAATAGTTTTCTCTAAATAAACGCACAACAAAGTGTGGCAGGCAGCAAGTATGCAATGCCAAGACTTCTCTTCTTCTCTCACCCCTTCCGATGGCCACTCTCTGTGAAGTTTGGCATCCCCTCTTGCTTTTAGGAATAGGAAGCTAGCAGACGGGAGAGGCACTGAAACTGGGGAGCGCGCCTTGCGTGATGACGGCTCTCAGAGCAAACATTCCGTGTGTGCCCCATATACCTGTACAACAGGGGTGATGCTTCCTTCCTAAATGGTGGGACTGTTGAAATGAGTATCATGTAAGAGTATTGAGAAGACAGCTGGGCAACATATCTGAGGAAAAAACAAATTTGGACTCTTTTTCCTTGCAAATGAAATGGCAAAGCTTTCACTTAAAAGCGCAGGATGGAATGATATAGCTAAAAGAACCCACTGTGAAAAAGAAGGGGAAGAGCATTGTTTGGTGTTAGCAAGCAATGCCTTTGTGGTGCCCTGCTGTCACGCTTTGCTGTGCCCTTCCTAGCTTCGCCACAGAACTCAGGCTTCACTCAGACCTTTCAGATGGCTGGTCAGAAACTTCACACTGATCACTGCCCAAGGAGCTGCACATGCCATTCAGCCCATGTCTCTAAGACAGATAACATTCTGATGGCTGCAGTGTTCTTATTCTGAACAAATTTTACAATGTTCATAAAGGCTTCAGAATGGTTATTTTGGGCTGACCTCCTGACGGGTAGGCTCTGCATGAGAAGGCGCTTGCAAGCTCCAAGCTGCACCACTGTGTTAGGAAGCCTCCTGCTTATTTGTAGAACCCAGAGAAACAGAAGCAGCATCCTAAGCTCACCTGCCTTGTGCTACCGATGTACTTCGGCCCCAAAATCAGGAATGAACTGCTCACCCTTCATAACCTCGCTCTTAGGCATCCCAGAGCCTGCCAGAAAAGGGGCAGGGTGAGGACTCGCTGAAAGACAGCGTGGGGGTGAAACGAGGATGTGCAGACGGCTGCTGTTCTCATCTTGCAGCGTCTGTGATACAAACATGCTGGGATTTGGGTGAGAGCGAACGCTGTCATGAAGGGAAATATGAGACTAAAAGGAGGTGCAGAGGTAGTGCAGTGATAGCCCTTAAAATTCCTTGGGCTTTAAGGAGCATAAAAAATGTCTGCTTCTCCAACTGTTGAGGTAAAATACTAGAGGAGGCAGGAACTAAGGGGAAAGGATTTTTTTTTCTTTCTCTTTGTACCTTTGTTGCCCTTTTCCACATGGTGGCACAGGATTCCATAGTGGAGGAATGGGGAACTTTGAGCCATAAATCCTCTCTGTCACCAGCACACTCCAGACCCAAACTCCTGCTGATCTCAACGGTCTCAGCTCAACACTGCACTCTTCTTCTGTTTATGAAGCACCTTGAACCACCTGGCTGCCTGAGGAGGGGCATTTCTTGAACACCCAAATCAGCGATTTATATTGTGGTAAAACCTTCGCATTATCGATGTGCCTCCCGAGCTGTGTAAGTGAGGTAACAGACAAAGTCCACACCTGGATCTTTTCCAGACTATGGGTCTTCTGCGGTTATAACTACTTGCGGATTTATTTAGGCAATCCCAGACCTGATTAAAAAAGCCAGCTTTAAAATGGCTATTCAGCCACCTCAAAGAAGGACAAAAGGCTGATGCTGAGGGTGTCATCACGGTGCTCTTCCCTCTGCCTGCCTGGCATCCCAGAGGGGCTGGCTGGCACCAGGCTCCTGCTAGGATTGCTGTCTATCTTCAGCTGGACGCCTCACCAGTGACTACCAGATGTGTTGCACCAGACCTGTTTTGCATATGGAGAGCTAAAACAGATGGAGTGACTTGCCTAAGTCACTGGAAATCTATTGAGCGGGGCCTTAAAGTCAGGTATCTTAAACCAAATCCTCTCGCGCACTCTAAAAAGCTTGTTAGTGCCCTTGGCAAACCTGGGGCATGCGGTGCAGATCCGTGTTTCTGCATGGTGTCCTCTGTCAGGATTTCAACCACAAAGTACTAAACTGGGATAACATTGCTGCGGGAGTGTAATTGCCTTGGTATCCGCAGGCTGAAGGAATCCAGGCTGCATGTGATAGGTATGGAGGCCGGAGGTAAGTGTGACACCTGGTATGGAAGTTTTGCCCTTCCACTTGGGAAATTGCCCTTTCCCTTGCATGTACCCACCAAGGCACTGTACCCAGAAACGCAGCAGGACATATACAAACAGATACTACACGAGTGAAAAACAGGTTGTAATAACATTAAATCCTGAAATCTTTGCTTCAGGGTCTTCACAACTGATAACATGGTGTGCAGTGTCTGCATCTGTGCTGCAGATTAAGCGATGCAGCCATAGCTGTGCATGACAGGCCACGTATAAGCTGTGCTTTGAACACTGTGCTTCACGCAGCAAATCTGCACCTTCCCAAACAACAGCCGTTGCTGTTACTTTTAAGAAAGATGTTTTATAGATGGGAAAGTACACAGAAAGTGCAGAGTTTTGACTAAAGAAATGCTCCAGAAATCCAAACTCCCCTGCCCTTTCAGTTGGGCTTAATATCCCGTGGTTATAGTATACCCATAGGATAACACACAGAAAATGCATCTAATCCTAAAATTATGTGTAGGAGCAAGGCTGTACCTTTAAACTGTGTGTTGAATATTGAGATATAAGTAAATCAGAATAATATTGCTATGTGCAAATATAAAAATACTTGCTTGAAGTTTAGCAAAGGTTTGAAATTAAAGTGTATTTATTCTAAAATAGCAGGGAAAAAGTAAAATCTGATATAATCCAGATCTACCAAAAGTGTCTTTCTTTTAATTATATTCTTCTGCCCTTTGTTAAAGCCCAACTTTTTTATATAAACATTGTCTTGTCAAGATATGAATTTAGATCGTAGTAAGATTGATTCAGGGAGGAAATCAGTATCAAATCTATCCCATAGCAAAGAGAGCACTCTGATACCAGGACAGATCTTAGGCATCAATAAGTTTCTTTTTTGGCTTTTGCCTTTTGGTGAAAAGCTTCCCCCCTTTTGGTTATATTTCATCCTAGATTTCCCCTTTCCGCTCTTCAGGTTGTGTGATAAGCCAAAGCAAAGGCATCTAATCATTTCTAGGACGTGACAACATTTGGTTCAGATTCCCTTATCAGCATCACCTTTCCTTCTGCCTCTGCCTCGTCCTTAAAGAAGACCAGGCAATGTGCCTTGGAGATCAGTCACACGTCGACCACTTCTTCAAACACTTCACGTGGGAAACCGTGCAGAGGCATGATTGCTGAGCTGCAGACCTGGAAAATAACTGTCATCGAGACCTTTACATCTGTCAAAGGAATTTTGGCCCGGTGACACTGCTTTGCCCCTGCTTTCTTTTTTTTTCTTTTTTTTTTTTTCTTTTTCTTTTTTAAACTTTAGCAAGCTGTTGAGTTCTTTATAACCAAAAACTACTCCAGCAGTGCAGTGCATTGGGAGAGGCTCTGTTTCACATAAATGCTTTAGACATTTGGTTACTCACCTTTAAAATGAAAAAAAATCAATTACTGTATTGCACCCCCTAATTCAGCTGAAGCTGCTCTTTTTTTTCTTTGCTCCCGTTGCTCTGCAGAGGGATCACCCACCTCTCCAGGGCAGATGTGCCTCTGCAGAGGAGAGCTGGAGTGGGCTGTGAGCCAGTGGCTGGGTTGTCCCCGGCTGGGCCCCTTCCTGGACTGGTCCTTACCCTGCTCTATCGGGGCAGGAGGGATGCAGGAGGGATGGCCCTGCTGCAGTCTGCCACCTTTGCCTGTGCCTGGCTCTGCAGAGATCACAGAATCACAGAATCCCAGAATGGTTGAGGTTGGAAGGGACCTCTAGAGATCATCTAGTCCAACCCCCCTGCTCCAGCAGGGACACCTAGAGCACCTAGGGTGGCATGCAGGCGGGTTTGGAAGATACATTTGAGAGTCTGCTAGAACTGATGCTTGACATGCACTGATGCCTTTTGCCAATATCGACATGCTCAGGTTTGTTACTCTGAAAGTATATTATTAAAAGTTTTGTTAAATCAGGATCTGATTAATGGCAACATGATGTGGCCCACTGTAGAAGCACTAAATGCTGCTGCAAATGCCCGCATTAAAAATATAAAAGCTGTTTCTATATCTCTTCTAGCTAAATCTGTCAAAATACTTGGTGCTTCCTACTTGAGTGATTTTACTCACTATGGCTTTGGAATTTGATGGCATTTAGTGCATTACAGAGCACAATTTTGGTTGTTTGGGAATTTGTATACATGATTTTTTCATTCTTAAAAATAAAATGTGCTTGTCTGTGAGGGTGTTATATGAATCCTACATAAACCTGAACTGAAAAGTCCCTTTTGTGAGCTATGAGTGTATATTCTGAAGCTATGAGAAAAAAAAAAAAAAAAAAAGCAAATTGTGAATATATTCAAACACATCAGTGTTAGCACATTGTCACTGGTGTACATAGAAGGTAGAATGTATTTTGTTCTCTTTCACAATTTGCACTGAAATCCCATTCTATTTTTTTTTACAGCAAGTGATCTTTTTGCATTTGGTCAAATGCAAAATAAAGTTATGTGTTTTGAAAGCAAATGTTCCCTTGCCTCCTCTTCTTCCCTCTGCCAGTAATAGCAGCCTTAAAAGGACATGTATAACTTGTCCCTTGTCATTGTCCCACTGTCCTTCCCTCTGTAGAACACAAGGTAGAAGGCTTTGGCTTTTTATCCTCCTCATTATAGTGACCTTCCTACCATGTAGTGATTAACACTTTGAATGCACATAGTTCCTTTCTCTTGAAGATCATATAGAGTTTGAAATTACCCTCCAGAAAACACTGAAGATATTTAACACAGTTCTTCATCTAATTTACATGTAATTTCCCTGGCACGTTAAGTGCTGTTTGGGTACCCTTGCTGCCATTTAGAGCAGAACACTAACCAGAGTCATCTGGAAAAGAGTATTTTCATCAGGCTTCCTGTACTTTGCCCTAGGAAAGAGGTTAGTTCTGAATGTGGTTATAGTCCTTCAGCAGACTGCAAGCACAGGAATGATACCAAATATTCCTTTTCCTTTCCTTTTCCTTTTCTTTTCTTTTTCTCATTCTCCCTCCCCTGTATCCCCCTTTCCCTTTTCCTCTTTTCCATTCCCACTTCTGTCTTTCCTTTTGTTTTTCCCTTCTGCTGTCTTTACCCTTCTCTTCCTTTCCCTTCATTTCCCTTTCCTTCCTTTCAATAAAATACAAGGACATGTCACATTTGTCAGTGCAAGACATCCAACAACATATTGTCTTAGCCTGCTATACATTTGCCCTGAGAATCTCTTTATCTCTTTATCTATGTATCCACAATTACTCATAAAAGATATTCCTTCCTGGTATGTCCTGGTCTGTGTTGGGACGCAATGGCATTTCTGGGGCACTTGTCCTGTGCTAACAGTGTTACGGTCCATCTGCTGTGCAGCAATGCAGAGGTTGTGCCAGCCGTGGAGCAAAGCCCGCACGTTCTCAGTTCATCACTACAAAATCGTAATGGGGAGAGATGAGCCTTTTAATGGAAGAAAAAGTCGGTGGCTCGTAGTTGACTCAGCTTGTCCATCAGCTGCCCTGGCCGAGGGGTTATCAGCTTGTACATTTCTGCTCAAGATGAGGAGATAGCAGCTTTTTTCCAAGAGACCTTAAATTGGCTTTAGTCAAATAACACGGAGCGCTGATAAGTTATCAACCATTTCTAATCAGGCATCAGTTTGGTACTGCAATATCCACGCTAGGCCCACTCAGACATTGGTTGTATGCCTGGTGCTGGAAGCAGCTGCTGGCCAAGCAAAAGTTTTATTTATAAATAGGTCACCGAGCAGCTAAAAAGCTGTCCACCAAAAAAAAAATAAAATAAAAAAAAATAAAAAATTCACATCAGAAGAAACAAAATACATTCCCAAAGGGCATGTGCTTTGTTTGTGCACACGGCAGTACTGAAGGCTTTCTAATTATCACCTAGTTGAAGGGGATGTTTTGTGTTTTGCACATATGACTGCTTGTTACTCATTCCTGGCTGCATTTTCACTCCTGTAATTTCAGCGCTCATCTGTAACGCTGGAATGCATGCCCAAAGAAAAAAAGTCTGTGAAGAAATATTTGTGAGAAAAATAAAAGCAACTCCTCTTCTCCTTGAAATCTATAGCAACATCCCCTCTCGCACAGTTTATTTGTAGGTGTCTAGATCTTCCTGCTTTCACTTTCCCCAACATCCAAATTACAGCCTCTTTCAGGACATACATACCAAGCTTTTTTCAACACAGATGCTTCCTTTCTCCTCTATAGAGTACCATGAGCACTGGCAGAAGGTGTCTCTTGCAGGGACCTTGCCACGAGTGTCCAAGAGTGACATGCAGTAGAATGCTCTCATTCATTTCCTCTTTCCCGCTCAGTCAAAGCACTGCCAGAATGGTGACTGTATTCTATGATCAGTAGAAAAACAGATTTTTGCAGTAAAAAAGGATCTCTCACAGAAGCATGTAGGGTAAGTTATTAGAAAATTCCCTGCTTCTTGCTTCACTGCAGAGAGTAGAGGGGGCTCCACTGTGCCCTGTGAAGGCTGCAGCCAAGAGATCCTTGACTAATTCTCAGTTCACATCGTGCCAGGTACCTTTGGGAGAGAAGAGTTGCCTTGTAGACACTGTGTTTTAAAATAAAGATGCCATGTTTAAAAGCACAGAGTCAGTGAAATCTGAGATCATCTATTTCTGGTTTTCATTAACATAAGCTGCGCATATTTGCTTCCCATGACAAAATTCTGGTTCCCTCATTGCTCAGGAACCATCTCAGCCTGGAAAGTGGTGACCGGATCGTGCCACAGTGCCTAGAAGTTGTATATCCATGATTTTCCCTAGCGTAGGAGACACAGTGCTAAGGGAGCAGGGGGAACAGGTGTCCAACAAGCATAATGGGAAACCTACTGGTCTGCGGTGCCTGGCTAAACTCAGGAAGCCAGTGATCCTTCTGGATGCCCCACCAGAACACATGTAGCCACGGTGTCCGGGCAGTTTGGGCAGTGAGGAGATTTCCATGATTTTTATTTTCAAATGGAGAATTTGAGGCATGTGGAAATGAAAGTTCAGATTCACAACTGTGAACTGAAATCACAGACACTGAAATACTTTTCAGGAACTCTCCCACAGTCGCGTTGAACCTCTGGTGCTTCCAAGGAATGGACCAAGATTTAGGTATCATACAATACTTCTATACCTTAACGTGACTTGCCTTTCTGTCTCTTTAGGAGATAATATTAGAGCACCAGGTCCATCCCATCCCGGCCAGTCTGGAGTGGTTCATTCCTGAGCAGTTGCTTGTCTTTTCCCCAGGCTTTTTTGCAACGTGTCAATGATGGCGGTAAAAGTCTGCTGAACTGAAGGCAATGTAAACAGACAAGTACTGTCTTCACATTTTCCCTGTAAAGTGCTTCCTGGAAAGACTGGGGAAGTGATGTGAATAGTACATTAAGTATCATAGTACACTAAGTACAGAGTGTCCATAGCTGTTTTCATAACTACCTTTCTGGTAGCCTCTATGGAGACTAGTAACGAGGTTGTTAATGCCTTCGATGACAACAAATCATCTGATTGTCTCTTGTCCATGAAATGGGATATTATTAAGTAGAAAGCATAACAGCTACCAGGAAACTCTGGTTTCTTGGGGCCGAGCTCTATCCCCGCTGGAAGAAGGAGTCGGCTCTGAGCTCCTGGAGCAGCCCGGGCACTGGCGGCAGGAGAGGCTCGCCTGCCCTCTCTGGCTTTAGGCCATTCCTATCAACCGGGCTCCTTTTAAATCTGTAGCCTAACTTTCAATTTATTCTTGAGAAACACCAGGCCCTGCAGTCATTGGGAAGGGGAAAAAAAAAAAATGAAAGAAAAAAAAAAGGGGGGGGGGGGAAAGAAAGCTTTCAATTCAAAGAGCATAGTTGTGAAAACGCCATGCTCCGAGCAGGGGTGAGGGAAAGCAGCTCAAGGCATATATTCTGCCTTGGCCTGTACTTAATTATGTGTTTGGAATTGAAAACAAACATTTTTAAAATGGCTACTGAGGCGCGCTGTTCGCATGCATCCAAGATGGTGGCAGATGTTACGGCTTCTGTGATAAACGATTTCAAAGGCACCGAGCACCGTGGCGCTTCCAAAGTGACAGCCCTTCGCAGTCTGCAGCCGCTTTGGAGCACTTTGGCGGTTGCTTTATTTGACTGCTTTCAGGACTGCTTTCCACCCCGTATTTCACAACGTTGCCACATCATTCAAACGGGACGAAACCGAACGCTTTCTGTGACATTCGTGCATGAGGACGGCCACTGTGATCTTAAAGAATGTGGCACCCACAAGCAGACACATGGCTTTGATATTTCCATTTTATTCAGAGCCCTCTAATTTAGAAAGCCATGTGTCACCAGACGAAACCAAATGCTGGCTTGCAGCGAGCACGGCCTCCTGCCTCTGCCATCTCCTCTGTTCCTCACGGTGCTTAAGGATTCAGGAGGAACGATCGCTTGGCACTGGGAAGGTCCTCCCTGCCATCTTGAAGACACGTGCAGTGGCGGCCTCGTAGCCAGAAGAGCAAATGTGAACAGAGAACTGCCCCAGCGCAAGCCTAAAGAAACACTGAGCTCTATAAAAAAAACAGCAGCTTATAAATTATAACCAAGTGTAAATCGTCAGCTCTGGCTTAAAATAATTGCATCCTTGGTAGTGGTAGAGGAGGAAGAGTCAATACATTCAAATATAACAAAAGAGTTTTGGAAAATAAATATATCCTTAGCACTGACTTGGGACTTAGTACCATATGCAGTAGATGTGGAAAATTACCAGTATCCCAGTACCAGTGATGAAGGAGGACAAATAATTGTGGATGGGAATATAACATATTGGGGAAAAAAAAAAAAAAAAAAAAAAAAGTCATTTAGCTCATATATCCGCTTAGAAGGAAGACAAGTTTCCGTTCAGACAACTCTATTATTTCAGCATGTCCCTTCTATCCCTTCTTGCCGCTCACCACGGCTTTGGAGAAGGATGGGCTTCCCCATCCCCTTCCCAGTGCAGCCTCTGTCTTGCTGGTTGTGGCACATCCTACAAAGGCAAACATGGTTTTAAATCCTGGCAAGTGAAGGAGGTGACTCTGTAGAGCTGTGTCACCTCCCCATCGCACCCAGGTGCCTTGCTGCATCCCAGTGGGAAGCTGAAGTGGCGCCGGCCCCCCCAGGCCACACAGGGCTTGGGGCGGCCCCTGCCAGCTCGGGCAGTGCTGGGGCTTCTTCACGTCTTGGGGGGCACTGAAGGCCCTGTTGCTTGTGGGTGGCTTCTACTTTGATGCAGAGGGTAACTGGGGACCTTAGGTCTGCAAGGTTTTATTTATTAGGACTAACTCCTATTTTCTATGAGACTTATAGCCCTAAGCACTTTGAGGACTGAGTTGACATCTTTTCATGGGTTCAGTTCAGATTCCCAGTCAGTTTGCATTCTATCCCACTGTAAAGCAGAGGTGCTCCCATGCTTTGACTGGATGGTTTCCATGGATTCCCGTTTTTAATACCTATCTAATTCCGTCAGTCTGCTGTACCACGAGTCTCAGTACCTAGCCCAGGTCCTCGGAATGCTGCTGCGACACAGTGTGCCTACAGCAGATCAGCATTTCAGTGCTAAAATCCTCCTTGTGGACCTAGCCCCAATCATACCTGAGGCAGCTATCTTTTCCTCCAGATAATGCTTCCTAATGGTGTACACATTCAATCAATAATAAGCTTTTAATAAATATATTAAAGAGTCTCTAGAGGTGTAGTTAATGCTTGAACTGTGGTAAGGTTAAGTGCCTGACTGTTATGGTGCACTGAGCTGAAAGGGATCCTCCAGATTACTTTTCAAAGGAATATATATATTTTTTTGCACTTCCCTTTTGGTAGCTTAGCAGATGAATTTATTTCCCTTTGTTCTGTTTTGGTTCTAAAGGTATATTCTGAAAAAATCAGTTCAGAAAAATAGACTTAAGAGCGCTTTTCTTAGAGTCAAAATTATGCTACACTTCACCACAGAATGTGGAAAAGGAATGTTAAATATGTTTAATAAAAAATGAGATTATGGTTCAAGCAGTATGTACCATCTTAATAATCAAGCCTACAAATTATAATAATAAACCTGAAGCAGTATACCAGACGTATTATCCTACAGGAAGCCACAGATCCTTGTAAATGAAGTAGTTTTGAGGGGACAGAATGGCAACAATATGCAAAATGCACTATGCTTTTTTCTTCAGAAGATGGGCCTGCATTTCTGCATGCTACCAAAGGACATTTCTCTTTTATAATTGGTGTACAACACCTACCTGAAGCCCATGTGTGTTGTGGTGGTTGCCATTTGAATCCACAAATTGCCTTTTGGAACTTAAGTAGAAAACAATTGGCAGTCATTGCCAGAAAAATACCTTTACTATTCTTCAATCAAGATGATAAAACAAGGTAAATTGTACTGTGTCATATTCTCCATTTAGGGAAGGATAGAAAAATGGCAAAATGAGTCATTATATTCAATTAAGTAATTATGAAGATCCTAAACATGTTTTTGGCCGTGCTTTTACACTGACAACACTTAGCTTCCCTTTGGCTTAGAAGAGTCTTGAAATACGTGCTGCCTCATCTAGTTGGTTCTGCTTGACCTCCCACTTGACTCTGCTACACCTCGCCTGTGATGGAGACCATGGCCTGCTCTCAGGTTTCCCACTCGGGAGCGTTGAAGTGTTAGCCCCGTAATCCAGTTTGTAAGTGGGCTGTAAGATGGGTGCATGAGGAACAGGCAAATTCCTGCTGCGAGAGATAAGTCTCCAGCAGTCGCAAACATGCTGGTCAGATGGGGCAGCCCGGGGTCAAGACTCCAGATAAGCCCAAGGAAAGTCCCTCCTGCCTCCCAGGATGTCCTCTGAGCGAGAGCGCCGAGCCCGGTAATCTTTATTTCGCCTTGCATCAACACAGGGAGGGGGAGATCTCTCCTAATATCATCTCAGTCTGGGTGATTTTCAGCAGCAGTTCCTGTGACAGCAATACTACAGTCCTTGGCACAAGAAGATACTGTATTGAATTCTTTATTCACTGGATGCAGCACATAAATGAAATCCACAGGATAATTGGCAGTGCTTCTTAGGAAACCTTAATATTTCCTAGAGAGACTGGCCCCAGAATAATCATCAAAACAAAATGAAACTTCTTAACAGCTTCAGTCTTGCATATTAACTTTTTAGTAAGTGTCACTTTTAGTAAATAAGTCTAGTAAAAACACCAAAATGGAAAAAAATGATGCGGCACTTCTGCATCATTCTCTACTCTGCCATTTGGCTAGCAACAGCTTCTGGATGGATAAATCACACATCGGTATAGATATAAATGTCTGTTGGTTGATGCTAGGATCATGAATGCTGCTTGAGAAACTTTTTTGTTTCTGATTTTTTAATCTAGAAAATGACCAAAATGTCACTTCTCTTTGTCGTCAGACTTTACAGCATTCTGGCACCTCATGATTTATGCATTCTGAGTGTGTGTGTGTGTATGTTTGTGTGTGCGTATGTTTGTGCCCTTGTTAAATGTGCACAGGCATGCAGTCATACATATGATGGTCTTCTGGTTTTCCAGAATGTCTTGGTATCATCGTTTGGCTGTACTGTACTTTAAAAATCCATATTTTTGTCTATCAGTTTCATGACCTGGGCATAGGCATGGGAATGACACTCATCAGAGAGTAACCTCATTGACATTTGTATTGCTGTTTTCCCGCAGCGGCTTTCAGCTTCTTGAAATATGACCTGATGCTTTTTTTTTTTTTTTTTTCGCAAAAAGGCTGGGAAGCAGAGTTATTTTGAGCTAAACCAAGAAAAGACGTGGTCATGTAGAAATTGTGGTGCGATTGGCCGGAATGTAATCTGAAGGCTTTTGACAAGGCATGCTGAGCACCAACCTAAAGCAAGTTAATGGGAAACACAAAATGTGGCAGTATGTATGAAATCCTGTGCCAATTCCAGCTGTTGGAGAGAGCATGAGGACTGGGAAGCTGTTGCCTTCCTGCAGTGAGGAACTGCCTGCCACAGTGTGGGATTTCTCCTCTGAGCAAAATGAGAAAGGCCTATGGCAGCTGCTGCCACCTTTCATATAGCACCTGGTGATCCTCTTACATAGATAATCCTCTTACTCTGACCGCTCAGAAAGAAAAGAACTGGAGACTGTGCCCTTGCCCCTCAGCAGGAAGGGTTTCAAAGCTTTCCGTGCTGGGGCATCCCATCCCAACAGACTGTTGTGGGAGTTGGAGGGTATTTGGTACCCCTCCTGCTGACACCATGCCACTGTACAGGGAAGCAAACCATGCAGGGCAGGGCGGAGGATTTGGGGTGAAAAAAAAATATTGTGACAGCAGAGATCGGTACCCAGCTCTATTCCTTCCTGACTGAATGCTGCCTGCCTTTTTAAAGTATAACTGATATTTCCAGACTAGCAGAAACAATTCAGCTTTGCAAGCTGGAACATGGCTCTAAAATACAGCTGAAATCCTGTGGGCCAGTGCTCTGCAGAAAGCCAGCATAATCCTTTATCTATAAAGAACTGAAACGTGGGAGCGCACTAAACCACTTTGCTGGTGTTAATAATTCTCCTTTATTTTTATTGCTGTGAAAAAACAAGCGTGTTCACCTTTTGTCTTTTCTCTGTGAGAACACCGTGTTTGTGGTGGTTAATTCCAGCATATGACTACCCAAGACAGTCCTTCCATGGGAAAGCAACTAGCCTAGACATCAGGCAGGGCAACCTCCATGATCGTTCCCATTCAGCACGTACTGGCTAGGGTTAGAGAGGAAAACAGCTTCCGCAAATGTCACAGTGTAAAATGGTGATGAGAGAGGAAATAACAGAGACAGAGGAAATGGGAAAGGGCAATTTTACTTGCACAGACTGGCAGATAGGGAAGCACAACTGGGAAAACAAATACACTGACAGGGAAAATAACAAATGAACAGAAAGAAAACACCCAAGAAAGACAGAGGCTGATGTAGGCTTTGTAGGCAGGGTGTTTCCCTTTACAGCATTATTTCAACAAAAGGTTGATGAGGAAAACACTGAGTCTTTTTTTAAGCCTCTATATCAGTAAACTAAATAGAGACAAAGCCCATTCTTTGACCCTGAAGCTGGGCACACAGTCTGGCCACATCGGTAACCACTAAACTCTCTCAGCCTCCAAAACAGAGTGGCCACAGGTAAACTGCCTTTTGTGACAGGCTACGTGAGCACCATGACCAGGAGATCTTTGGGAGAACTGCTGGTTGGCTGGGCTAAACCATGGCATGGAGCTTTTAGAAAATTAAAAATCTACATAATCGAGTGCATATTCCCAGATTCCAACAATCTGTGGTAATGAAATTTACCACAGATACAGCCATGGATGCCAGTGTATGTGGCACTCTTATTAAAAGCCAGCACCTAGAGGACTTGGCAGTGAGATGTAAGGATGGAAGATGAACTGTGAGAAGTATAATGCATAAATGATGGGGACATTAGAAATAGAAAAACTTCTATGTGTGGACATTGTCCTGTCTCTAAGAGAGGATCAAGTCCACATTTTACAGAGCAAATTGGACTAGCGTGACTACTGCAGAACAACTACTCCATGGCACCAGCGTGCCCAAGTGTCTGCCCTTTCTGCTTAATTCTGAATGAGTTAATCTGCAAATCAGTAGTTCAGATCATCCTTTCTCTTAAGGAGACTCTCAAATGTAAAGAATGCATTTATGAGCCCAACAAACTTTAGCTTAATTTCGCCCATTCACTCATGTTGCTTGGGTCACTTGGAGACCCTACAATTCTTTCTTGTCTGATGTAATGCTATCGACTGTTTTTGTCACCAGTCTTCACTATTTTTTTTTTCACCTGATTGTGACTATATGAGACAATAAGCAAAGACTAGTTAGTCAAGAAGCTAAACTACTGCACAGTCTAAGACAAAATCCTGGTTGCTACCTTTTATGGCACTCTGATATAATATTGTATTTGTCCATAGAGAGAGAAGTGATTTTAGATCATATCCAGTTGTGTTGGTTTTGTTGTCCAACTTGAACTCACAATAAAAAAATTAAAAAAACACAAACTGTAGCTGCTGGCATTGTGTTTAAAATTATCTTTTGAAGATGATACATCTTCAAAATTACAGAGACTTCTGGAAGCGGGATAGGAGTTTTAACTATAGGAATGCTTATGTTATCACTTGATGATGCCAGAATAGAATTGCCTGAAGGAATTCTGTCTCTGCCACAGATATGGATTGGAAGGCTTTTTTTCTTAATTTATTTAAATTCCACTGATTAGGATCACTGCTCTTTATGGAATTTGCTCCTGATTTTCACAAGTGAAAGCCAGAGTCAGGTCCATTGTATTTTACATGCTTGAACTGATAATAGACTGACCACAGGTTATTAGATAAGCAGGCTGAAAAGGGCCATGTTTCCTTCTCAACCACCTATTCTTGTTGTATATTCTGCCTATTCCACCTATACACGTATTCCAAGTCATGTCCTTTCATAAAGGGTTTAGTTCTTTCTGTGCTGCAATTAAACTACTCTTTACAGTTATGTTTAGTTCCGTTAAGCCAAAATAAACCTAAATGACCTGAACAGCAAGTGGAATTGGAGGACGGTAAAGAAATAGAGGCTTTTTGCATGGGAACACATGGTAACCCCACCAACTTTAATAGCACCTTACTCCAGTGCAATAGAAAACAGAGTCTCTGACATCGCTGACCTTTCTCTTTGCCCATGTGGTTGGGTGCAAGTTCTCTCCTTAAGCAAAAATAATGACCCCCTAGGCCTGTTTTGTTATTTGGGGTACAGGCCATGCTTGCAGGCAAGCCTCTGTATAGTACATGGGAATGATTTCCAGAGCCGTATCAGCACACCCGCCAAGGAGAGTCTAGCGCACTGTGTGTCCTCCCGAGGGGAACAGGAGAGGCTGTGGGCGGGCGGCGGGGCGAGCGCCCCAGCACCTTCCCCTGAGAACCCCAGCGGGAAGGAGGGATCCGAGGAGGGCTAATCATGGCCCCTTGGTAAGAGGATAGCCTGAGCCGGCCACTGCGAACAGGAAGGCTGTGGACAGGATCTGAGCGCAGCTGCTGCTCTGCTCACAGCATCTGTGCCCCCCGGCTTTGATCGGCGGGCGCGTGGCGCCCAGTGCCATGCGATAAAGCCGCTCTCCGAGTGGGCTGTGTTTGCCTGGCACGTATCTCCCTAACGAGCCGTGCGCCCGTGCTCTGCAAGCCCAGCTGCAGCACGACCAAGCCGTGCTGGAGGGGTTGTAGACGGTCCTTGCAGCCTTTTCACAAGTCAGGGGAAGGATTGCATCAAGTGAGCGCTGCTCGCCAGCCTCGAATTTCACACAAACATAATCACCATTCTCAATATTCCTCGCATAAAACTGGGTAGACTCCTTTACTCCCACCCGCCTCTGCTGTTGAATCCCTGAGAGCAGGGCACCACACTTAATGTAGTTAACTCTCATGAAGAAGAAGATTCTAGCTGGCGTCCTGGCATGACTTAAGCACTTTGCATGGCCTTGCTGGAGCCCTCAGGTTTGGAAATGAGCCGGGGATTCCAAGTTCCCAACTAACAGTGGCCAGAAACGCTGCTTCAGTGGGAATAGACTTGGAGTCGTGCCTGGGCCCAATCCAGCTCCCATTTGAGCCAACAGGAGCCTGTACAGAAACTTCAGGGCATGTTTGGTGAGTCATTTGGTAGCTGAGGAGGGACCCTGAATAAAAGCCATGGCCTTGGATGTTCTAAAAGGCTCTGAGGTCTCCCGTCTTCCCAGTAGTTCAAATGCTTACCATGTGGAGAGTTGAGGGATTTTTGAGTTCCCGTTTTCAGAGATTAGGAATAACATTGAGCATGGGGTTGTTTCTATTTGCACGTGATATTTTTGAAAGGTAGGACTCCTCCTGTGTGTTATCCATCATTGAGAGTAAACCTGGGACATGGTAACTTGTCTGTAGATATTTTTTTCCAGAAGAAACAGTGAGGAAAAAAAGCGAGGAGATCAGTGCTTATTGTCAAATCGTATCCTGCTCATCTTCACTACTAATTGTAACCAAAGGATTTAGGTGCTGTCTGCCCTCAGTGGGAACCCACCTCAACCTGTGATCTCTCCTGAAGGCCCTTGGGGTAGTGACTACGTGCATAAATCTTTCTGGAATTTCTTCAAGTCAGCCAGCATTTGTATACCTGGTGTGTAGATGTTGCCCGTGGACTGGAAAACATGCACCTAGCTATAAAAATGCTTGAATGTGGTTGCAAACTGGCAGGTCGTCTCCATCATATTCCTAGCATTGTCATAAAAGGCAAATACGCCACACTACTTTCTGGAGGCAATTGCCAGATAGAGAAGGAAGACCTTTCAGATGTGAAGAATGAGTCAGGTGGGCATTCAGGGCCTTGACTGGGTTGCCTATTGCAAATCATTTGTATCCCTGTGATCTTAATGGGATTTTCATTAAGGAGAACAAACTGGCAAAACTCTGTTCTAATTTGTAGCTGCCTAAACCCATTTGGCCAAATTCACTCATAGAATTATGTGGTGGATGCCTGTTTACAGACTAAAACAGGCCTAGTCCAAAAGTTAATACATTAGATTAACGTTATGAGAGACTGACAGGGTGAAAAAACTGAATTTAAAGCTTAGAATCCGGCTTCATATAATTGAAAATCTCCCATTACTTGCCGGGATGTGGTTGCTAATAAGTAAATAGGTTATACTTTGTCCTTGTTCACAAGTTTGTGGTTCTTTCCAGGGAAGAGCTGCAAGCGAATACTTGTTTCCGTCTGCATCACGGATTATGCTTTTATTTTTTGACTAGGCATTTCAGGCTTTCCTGCGAGTCCCTCTCATTTGTCTTGCAAATTGCAACACTCCTGAGGTGTGTTAGCTTTTGCTTCTTCATTCGCAGGAGCCGTTCCATCCCAGCATACTCTCCTTGTTTTGTCTTACGTTCTCTGAAGTCAAAAGAAAGACTCCTTTGTTTGTCTCTGAGTAAGATATTTATCGTAAAGCACACAGCAGCGTCGGGATCCGCACCACTGCTTCAGTCAGCTTCTTGGAGATGCCAAATATTGCTGCTCCTCAGTGGGCTGGTTCAGCAGATTTCTGAACTGGGAGCACAGAGAGCTTCCAGAGGGCTCAGAAACAGCCTCCTCTGCGTGGCACTTCCCTTGAGCTTTAAAATTTTGGATCTGGCCCGAAAACACTTATTTCAGAAGTACAAGATTGTGGGAATGGGAAGAAAAAGCATTGAAATAAGTATTTTTTTTCTATCCTGCCATTTTTCAAAGTTGCTTTTGTGTCTGTCTAATATGCTTTCAAAAGTGTGTTCCTACAGCATATGGACTGAAGTCAGTATCAATAGTATTACAATAACTGTATTGTTTTTATTTACCACCACTGTATTGAAAAAAAATCATGTATCAGTTATATAAGAATTTATAAAAATATAAGTTAAATATGATATGTATATATTATAAAAGTTTAGAGGAAAGAACTCAGCAAAGGCACTTACTAAAAAAGCTTCAGCTATTACAAAAATCTCTGGGTGTTTAAATAGGAGTAAGGTTTTATATCTTGCATTCTCACTAGAAGACTGATTTCTAAATCTAGCTAGTACTGGCAAGTTGTTGGCATCGAAAGGTTCTACCAAAGGCTTTGGTGTGAACTCACATGAAGCCACAGCCTTTTCAAGGCCCTCATGCCCTACCCCCAATTCCCGTCAACACCGAGAGCAGCACTTGCCTCCTTTTTACCCTCTTTGCCAACAAGAGGACAAAAGCTCTTGTTTTCCCTATTCCTCCCAATGTACTCCCATGCTCCAGTGGGAAAAAAGAAGGTGGCAATTAAAGATACTATGCAAATGCTAGGTGAATTCAAGTTGCAATCATAATTTTCTTATTTTTTAGTTCTCCACTGCCCAGTGTTTCAGCTGTAGCAGTTTCCTTGAAGACCCACGTGTCTGTGGCTGCTGGTGTAGGCATGTGGGTGCATGAGCAGTGCAGGGGCTTGACTTGGTGCTTTGCTGGCCAGGACCAGATGTGAAGGTGTACAGTGGTCTGGGAAGGCCCTGGGGGCCCTGGAGGCTGCATGTAAAACAGATCTGCCTTCTGATTTATTGCTTGACGCCTTGGTTTTCTCTTTTCCCTTTATGATAGAAATGGGATTCAAGTCCTGAATCTGTGACCACCCAGTTGCTCTGGGTGCTGTAAATTTAGACCTGCCAGATTCAGTGATCTGAGCCCCACTTGCTTTCGTTCAGGACTCTGCTCTGAGCTGAGCCCTTCCCACCTGCCTTGTGCCAAACAGCCAAACCGAGCACCCCATGTGTGTCTTTTTGTGAGGTTGCTGCCCTTCTAAGATTTGCATGGTAGCAAGGAGAGGTGGGAGCGAGAGCTCTCCCTGAGAAATACCAGTGACAGAAGTTGGTCTTTCACCAGGCGCTGCAGCTGGGAAAGGACAGGGAACAGTGGTCAGTTCCAGCTTTGGAAATTGCATTTTTTCAGCATCTCGGAAGATGGGAGCAGTGTATTTGGGAGGGCTTAATTAGACACAGGATGTTTTAGACTTTATCAGGAATAAACTTAAGCTCCTGCACACATTTAACCCAGTGCACTGAAATACTCAAGTCTCAGAAAATATTACTTTATTTCATATTTCCAGAGGCATGCCATTTATTTGGCTTCTTTTGACTTATTAAGTGTTTGTGGAAACTTCATTTTATGCAGGAAATAGCTATAATCACCAGTAAATGTGACTTTAATAACCAAGATACCAGGAGCCTTTCTTGGTTGGCACTAAACCCCCCACACAGTAAGACCTTGTGATAAAATGGTCTATTTTCTTATCTGAAGTTGAAAGTCAGGACAAATCCAACTGATTAGGAAAATCTTCATGCAAGATACTGTATATCCTCTCTAAAATTAAACTCTGGCTGAGCATTCGTTTGCTTTTCCTGGATGCATTCAAAATGTAAATATTGACAGCTATAGACAGTAAAGTCTATAGAATCTTTCCTTTTTAAAAATAATACAGTTCCCATCATATCTACCAGGGAAAGGAAGATAAAGCACAACTTGAGAAGCCAGAAAAATGTTTTATTAACAATTGACTTCCACTTTTTAATTTAAATACCAAAGAAATGTTTTCATGACATTTTTTGGTCTTCCAGTCCGAGGAGGGTTCATGTGAAAATACATATGTGTGTACAGGTTAGGGCAGCCGCTGACCCTGATCCCATTGAAATAAATGGAAAGACTACCATCATTGTGGTATTAAACTTTAAATAGTGTAATGAAAATGTTATGGAAAAGACTCCAGCCCTTTGCAAATAGCAGCCTTAATGGGATTTTTTCTCACCCATCCCCATTGCTTGCAGGACACGTGACCGTCCAACTCCTTACCCAGACAGTCAAATACACAGTGAAAAGTAGCGCTGACCCTGGGAATCATAAAAGGGGAAAAGGACACATCCATAAACAGAGACAAACATCTTTCTCTAAGCAAAGCTGTCAGATCTATTTAAGCAGAGACCTGCTCAATCTTTTCCTCTGGGGCCACTTTTTCCTGTCTGGGAATGGCTGTGGCATTGCCTGTCTGCTCCCGAGCGACCATCACTGGGAGTTTCAGATAAGGCAAGAAATCGCACTCAACAGCCCTACAATCCCGAACAAAACGGGAAGGCTACGCTTTTGCCACCACTCTTCCAGAAGAAAAATAGCCCAAGCACATATCAGCTGAACAAAGCTTATGCTGTCTGGTGGGAAACGCCGATCCTTAGCAATTGTCCTCGTTTGTATTTATGTAACAGAAGTGCTTTTAGGTGGCCCAGCTAAAGTACTTGTACGGGGGCGGCAGTCACGAGCTTTAGCTACGTAGTCCATTCTAGGAAACTAGAGGCAAAGCAATAGTCCGTGCCAACATTCAGTCGTAAATACCTAGGAGCAAAGCTCATGTCCTGTATTATAATAAAGGGTCAAGCACAGTGACTGGAGACTGCAAATATCTTTAATATATATCCCTGACAGCATAGAATTTGGTCCTTTAATTCTAAGGAGGGAAAAATACAATGTTAAATATCTGCATACACAGTGATATTCCTCAAATGTTTACATATGCAATGATATTAATAAAAACATATATGTAAATACTACTGTGTATAAATATATATATATAAATACAAATAAAAAGATCTGTAGTGCCTGAGAACCTGTCTTATGATATACCTCAGATACAGATAGAAATAGTACATCCCTTCTCTATGCAGTAAAATGATCAGAACCTCCTCTGTACCAAATGGTTGTATATGAAGAGCTGAAGGGAACGACCTGAACTCACTGCATCTCTTCGACTGCCGAAGAATGCCGGATTACTTGGTCCAAACCACCTTAGAATTGCAGACCTACTGCATGGCTCAAATACAATTATTGTTTATTATTTTTCCTGAGAAGGGACCCAGTACCACATTTTTTTTAAAGTCCTGTAAAATGTGTAATGTAATGAGTGATCAGCCCATGCTCCTCAGACCTTGACGTAAGACCTTGACTAAATACTTTCTGTTTTTAGAATAGGTGGCAGCTGCTGATAAAGGAGCACAGTGAGAAGATCCTGAGGTACAGAATTATGGGCCTTGCCTTTAGCTGAAATATACTGGCATAGTCCCAGGGACATCCCATTATGTGCCATGTCTTCAGCTGGTAGATCTTGGCAGAGCTCCAATGACTTCACAGAGTGATGCTAATTTACACCAAACTTGTCTGGCTTTATATCCATAATTATTGCCAGAAACAATATACAGTTATAAAGGAAAATTATTGTTTAAAAGCTTGAAAGAGAGGCAGACAAGATGCTTTCAGTCTCCCAGGAGAAGATACATGCTGGTTTCCCCTTTTTCATCATTCAGGAAACTTGCCAAATAAGGGCGCAGGCCCAAAACAGGCCGAATTCAGTAGGAAGCTTTCTTACCCTGGGATTTTTGGTTTTGGATTTGATACTGCTTCAGTAGCGAGATGTGCCAGGCTCAGTGTACGTTCAACACAACACCACGCTTTTGATAGATATATAAAATAACAATGGAAACATCTATCAGAGGCAGTTAATTTTTGACTTTGGATAAGATCACACTGGATATTAAACTAAAATCAAAGTCTAGCTTTGAGTACTAGGTCTCCTTCTCTTTAAAGTGTTAAAACCTAAAATTTAATGTGAGTCTGCCTCACCTCCATGGCGCAGATTAAATGGGAAGGAAGTGAGGGCCGGGAGTGGTGTTGAGAAGCCCCACGAAGTCCAAGTGAAGAGGATTGTGGCTCAGGCTGAGAATTAGAACGTCATTTCCTCCACATGGCTTCTCAGGGAGGGTGGAGGGACCATCCCTGTGGTGGATGGATGAGCTTTGTTTAGGCTGCAGAACTGAGGTTGAAGCCTTGGGTCTGTCACTTAGAAGAGAATAGGGTGGTTAAGTCTCCCATACAGTTTATTGGTTTAGTTTCCAATGTTTTTCTGGAGTGGTAGGACAAGAGCCACCACCTTAGAGGGAGGCTTATGAGGGAGGATTTTCAGTCTGGAGCTCCCAGTGATCCCTGTAGTCTGTTACAAAGACTTGCCCATGCTTCAAAGGCAGATCTGCTGATACCAAAGTGTCACGGGTAGGTAACTTTCCATGATGCATACCAGTGTATGCCATGTTTGCTCTCGTGGGAAGTCAGGAGCACCACCAGGGGATAGATGGGATGTGTTTCTGGCTATGCTGTAACACCCTTCACTGCTTGGGTTCCTGATGCCCTGAATATACTTGTGTCCAGGTGTGCTGCTGTAAGATGGAGCTTGACAAATTTATGAAAGAAGTTACATGACATGGTGCTGACAAGAACACAGGGACAAACTTTATTTGGGATGTTTTTACACCTCCTGTATTCTTATGTCTTACTCCAGCCCTGATGTGAAGTGACAAAGATGAAAAGAGTCGCATTCATAAAATACCCAACCAAAATAAGACAGTGTAATTTAGCTACAAAAAGCTCCATATATTTATATCTGTCATGGATGCTTTTTACTTTTTATAGCAATATACTTCACTGAGTCATAGCAGAGAGACTGGTATCACTTCCAGGGTGAAGCACTTGGAGGATATTCCTCTTTTCCTTTTAACCTTAGCTTTGACCACACATTATTGCCTAGCAGAGATAATTCAGGAAAACTAACTTGAATGAGGATTGAGTTGTGCTAACAAATATCTAGAAAGGAGAAAAGTTTTTTTAGCCAGAGCACTGGCCCAGACACTAGAATATCTGAGATCAGTCCACATTCCTCTAAGTTTCTTTCAGCCGCATAAACAAAGATGTCTCTACATGTCTCTTCTTCCACTGGACTGGGAGAATGCGACTCATTTTATTTCATGTACCAAAGCCTCTCATCTGGAATGAGATTGCCTGAGTACTAGAAACAAGGTCTCTGAACTAAATATTGGATTGACTTAAACTTTGGATAGCAATTTCTTCATTCAAATTGCAGAAGTAAAAATGAAGGAAAGTCTTAGTGTTACAATACTGCTGATAGTGAATGGATACCCCTAATATTTTAATAGTTGTTATTCTTGCATGAAAAGCAAGACTCATGTATTCTACTTTACAGACACAAACCAGCAAAGTCAGTCTTTGGAAACCAAGTGTGCCTGTTCCTTGAGCTGTGAAATTTTAGAAGCTGCAGAAAAATCAATTGGATAGTTTTCATGTGTAAAAAGCTTTAATACACAAGAACTTTGTGGTCCTTCTCAGAAAAGAGAAACTGTATTTCCTTGCCATGTTTTAGCACAGGGCTTAGTGGCAGTGGCAGGAGCCATCAGGAGGTTTTGCGCACTCCTCTGAAGGAAGTGTGCACAGTCTGCATTGGCTGGCTCCACTATCCAGTAGGAATATTCTCAGAGAGATGGAAAAAGACTCTCTTTATTTGATTCCCATTGCTGCTAAGTCAGCTTCTCCAGAGACCTTTTCTTAAGAGACCATTAAATGAAGGCTGGTGCAAGACATGTACTAACCCATCCCGTATCTACCTTGGGAGTATTTCTGACTCCGGCCTGTAAGGAACCAGGTACTGCTGGAAGTGTTTCTGGCATATCTGAACACTGTCTGGATTGCAGGAGTTTCCTAGTTCTAGGGTATCATGGCAGAAGCCAGATTATGTTCCGTTTGAATCATGACCGCCAGCCTGAGCAGTGTGGCATCAGCACCCAGGAGCGTACTGAGTCCATTACATCTGGAGAAGCTACTAGTTTCCCAGTAGATATTTGGGAACTGTATTTGCACAAAGAAGATGGCATAGAGCATATTTATTATTAGCATGATTTTATTTCCTGTTCTCAAGGTTGGTTGTTTATTAAATGAACCTCCTCTTCCCATTGATGTTTTGACAGCGTACCATGCAAAACAATGAAGATTCTCTCCCTGCTGTATTTGAATTCCTGGGAAACAGATGCCAAAGAGATTTTTAAGTTAATTAAAGATTCAGTTGTGTAAAAAGAAAGTCTAGATGATAATGTGAAACAAATTAGGTTAATGGTAGCAGTAGTAGTCTGTAGTGTTTTCCTCCATGGTCATTTTCAGACATATCTTCACAGTCTTTGTATTAACAGGGTTGTTGCCAGTTAAAGTGGCACTAAATAAAAGAGCAAACTAACACATTTCCTGTGATAGATGAATGCAATGGCAGCTTTTCATTATGGCATATAATTTCGAACTTCCAGGTATTACCTAAAATAGCAGAACTGTATTGCAAGTTACAAGGCTACTCTACTAACAGATCTATCAAACACTGGTCCAGGGCCATCATGTAAGATTATTCCCATGGAAAGCATGTGACAGTTTGGGAGAGGAGACCTAAGTGCCGCTCGAAGTTGAATGACAAAAGCAAATACAGGCAGCCTGCAGCCTCCATGGCGTTTGCATCTCCTGCAAACCTGTGCACAATAGCAACCCCAGTGCCAAGCTTAACAGGAAGCTGAAGTGCGAGCCTCATCCAGAGGAGTCACAGGATCACGTTACCTGCATTCGTAAAGTGTGGGTACAATTAACTTCTCAGCTACCCTTCATTAAAGCCAAACAATCCCACATTTGGAGGCTGCTTTCTCTCCTTCCCACACTTGGTTTGTGACATCCTAGCTTTCAGAAGCTGCACATAACTAGTGTTATGGACACTGAGATCAGCATCTTAAATTACAGAGTAGCTCGCTGGATTCGGGGTTTCCTGTTCTACTCAGGCATGTTGTTGGGTTCCTGTTGGTCCCCAAATTTCAATGCACACTGGCCTTCATTTTATAAGCATATTCCCTTTGTTTTGTTTTGTTGTTTTCTTTAATTCTGTGCCCTTGAGGGTGTCCTCGGGTTGCAGGGTCCCTCATTTGGGGATCTCTGGAGGTCCCTGGACAGGGGTCCACTTCTCTGCCCCCTCAGTGCTCAGTGGGGCCCAGATGTCTGAGTCCCTCAGGGGAGCCCAGTGAGGCAACTGGATGTGCTGCCCCAGAGGGGACACAGCTGAGCTGCCCTGGCTCCCAAAGGATATAAGGATGGTTATGCACTTATTTCTCACTCATTTCACAAAAGCATAAGGAGTTAACACTCAGAGAGATAAATTACAGATTATTTTGTTATAAAAAAGTTTTCTGGGACTCATCCAGAGTTAATTAAGTCTCCTAGGAAAAGATATCCCCCCCAGATCTCCCGCTTTTTAGTTGTCATTCATTCTTTTATTTTTCATTTATTTTTTTTCTTCTTGTGCAATGTATAATTTAAGGCTGTGGGCTGCAAGATCAGGCATGCAGCCTGAGTAATGCAAATGTGATTAACATGAAGCATGTCCCTTGCATGGGGCGGTTCATGTGAGTAAAATTAGGCATTTCTACTGATATAACAGGGAGGAAGCTATAAATTATAGCCTGCCAATGGAGTGATTAATGTAGAAACAAAAATACAAGATGATAAGTGCGTGATAAAAAGCTGACTTTTTCTGCAGCAGCATATAAAGGAATAGACTTGGCACCACACATATATCCTGACTTTACTTGGAAGCACATAATGTAATTAAAGGCCTTTAAGAAGCAGGAAGGTTAAAAAGAATATTGTGGAATTGAAAGTAGCTTTAGGGAAAGAAAAAAAAAAAAAAGTGTTGTCACCAAACCTAAAAACAGACATCCACCAGGCCACCCTCCAAAATGTCCCAAACTCTAAAAAGTCAAGATCTCTGTTGTACAACATATTTTTAAGACTCAGATGATGACAGTTTCCAGACCCCTGGCATGTTTTTTAGTAAAAATGAGTTCCTTTCAGACATGAAAGCATATCACAAAACTGTAAAGTTCTGCGTTTAATATTACATTAGCTGGGACAAGGAAATTTGTATCAGCAGCTCCGTAACAGAGTGTTCCCAGCTTGATGAAAGTGTTTGACTGACCAGTAATGACAAGTGGTAGGAAAAAGGAAAATATGCAAAACAAAAAACACTTGCTACAGATTTTCAAATTTTTAATGATTTGAGAAGAACTGTACCAATTTGCCCACAGTGAAAAACTTTATCCTTCATCAGAAAACTCTGGAGCCTCAAAATATGAAAAAAAGTTACTTCTCCCCAGACTACAGAAAATGCTAACTCTCACCCTGAATACCGTTTAGCATTAAGCAATGCAAACTTAGCCAAGAATTTTGAGGAAAATTGGAATTAAATCTAAACTCTATTACAATCACAGGCAAAAAAACTCACATTAATCCTTGAATATTGAGTATAATAGTATAAAATTTACTACAGAAACAAACAACCATGTGGCATTAACATTTTCCACGTTCGTTTCTGGTTTGCACAGTGTACAAGACACTTCCAGACCTCCGGCTACCCTTCTGTCTGAGACCCAGGCCAGGTAGGAATGTGACAAGCTGACAGTCACGGCACGTAGGGCATATTTCTTGCTCTTCAAATTGCTCCTGCTACAGCACTTAAACTCTTTAGTCTCCCAGCATATTCAAACTCCTAAAGCACAAAGTAAGAGATAATAAGTCTCACTTTATCTGTTCAGGATTTGTAGCTCTTTTATGCATCAAACACAAGTCCTGTCCTACTTGTTGTTCTTTTTTCTTTCATGTAGGAATGTCTTGTTCATTTGTTTTAGCAGCTTTCTATATCAACCACTGCAGTCCAGATATAGGAAAAAATGTGAAGGATTTTAACAGTTCGGCTTAATATAACACTCAAAGAACATGATGTAGCCTCTCTAATCACATGATAAAATTGTATGAACTTACACTAAAATACAACAAAGGAGTTTTATAAATTGAATGATCCCTGCTTATACCTTATTGTACTGTAGCTGTAGAGATAGCTCATACATTTTGATGAAGTGGTTAGAAAGTTATCTGAGTCTTCTGGTCATGAACGAAGCAGTCGCTCGTCAAGTGCTATCACAGATAGCCACGGTGCCTGCAGAGCTAGTTCTGAGAGACAGCATGACACACACACATCCTTTATTACACTTTTTGAAAAATATATATTCAGTCATAATATTGAAAGCCTGTTAATAACAATCTTTGCTCAGGATCACCATGTGGACATATAAGAAAAACAAACAAACAAACAAACAAACAAACAAAAAAAAACCCAACCTTCTGCAGCTATAACAAATTAGCTTAGCTCGCTTTCTGTTGGAGGTTCATTCATTTTGCTCATTCAGTCTAGCAGTCTCCTTAATTAAATCATAGATTTCATGTCAGAGAAGCAAAGGAAAAGAAATTTTCTCTATTTTCTCTTATCATCTTTATACTGCTTTCCCCTTTTGGTGCAGCCTAATTAGGCCTGTCGTATTGTTCTTTGCTAAAAATAGATTGGTTTTCAAGCTCAAAATTATCATATTACAGTACTACCTGATATATAAAGCCCTGGAAATTGCTAATATTTTATGAGTGGTTTTGAACTCCTGAGAAAAACAAGTGACACCAATGAGATGAAAAGTTGAAATGAGAAGCAATGCGAGTAATTCAGTGATCTGGACAGTAAACTGTGTTTTGCTAACATGCAAACAAGATGAATGAAGTGTTATTGCTCTGAACTTCTGTATAATCCTTTTAACCATAAGTTGGAGCAATAGAATGATTAATATATGCAATAGCATATCTCAAAATTCCAGCATATCTCTGATCTCTGGTATATTTTTGATCAAAATGACACCAGAAGAGGAAAGACTATTCTACCTGAAGCCATGTAAAAAAAACTCTAAGTCTCTGCGATTGAATGTATACTGGAAGCTTTACTCCTCAAGGTTGTCTGATGTGAAGGAATTAACTGTGCAAAAGCAAAACAGGCAATAAATGTAAATTAATTTTGGAAGAGAAAAAGCAATCAAAATGTGGGGGGGAGGGGGAGGGAAGAAGAGCCTAAATTTCCATATGGGAGAATCAGGAACTTGTCTCTTCTGTCTAGTGCCGGATGAAAGGGAGAACAAGATAGTAGATAGGGAGGAATGGGCTCAATCAAAAATGCTGTCCGAAGTCAGTGGCAACTTTTCTGTTGTGGTGTTCATATAGCAATTATTTGCCTATATGCTAAATCTGGCAGCCTGTATCATAATGTAGCAAAAAGGTCAGGAAAGGTCAGGCAAAATCAAAGGATCTTTTGGTCAACATCCCCCAGTGCATTTTTTTGTATAATGACCTTGACTCACACTTGTGCTCCATAAACATCCTCTAGGCAGAAAATTGGTGAGAATATTCCTTGTAAAGTGGGAGAATAGTTGCTAAACTATACTGCATTGCAGATTAGAACAAATCTAATGTCTCATTGCATGCAGACTCTACCAACAGAATTTACAATTACTCTTGTGTTAGCAGAATGAAGGACTGATTTTTTTGTGAGTTGGAAGATGGCTTCTGCAATCCCTATTGCCTTGAAAGGCTGTATTGTTTTCATCACTTGACCAATTACTCTTTTCAACATTTAATTCAATTATGAACTCTCTTGCTGATGCCGCTTGCCTGGATATTTTCCCATCCCTCTTCATATGAACTCCTCTTCACCTATTGCTTTTCAATTTTCTAATCTGCCTTGCTATTAACATTAATGCTTGAAGTTAAAAGCTAACACACAAATCCATGTAAGACAAGGGCTAAATTTAGTTTTTTGATCTGATGTAGTTTTCACTAGAAAAAAAAGAAAAAAAAAAAGAAATCAACAAAAAAGACCACTTTATAAAGCTGTATCAATTTCTTTGTTTTAAGAAAGAGGCACATGAATGAATATACTTGTCTGTTCTCCCATCATGTGTAGGAGGTGACCTGGGCTGCATTTACATAGAGTAGATGGGCTTTTGGAGGTAAACTGTAAAACAGTTACAGCTCTCGAACAACATGGTTCTCCTGATTTCAGGAACAGTAGAATGACTTTCACAGAATTAAAACTTCTCAGCAACTTTCCACTGACATGTCAGGAAGATTGTTTTTTTTTATTGTTTTTTTTTAAGCCAGTTGAATTAATTATGTCCCTAAGCTTGCTAAAGAAGATGAAATTATCCCCCAAGTAACTCGTACTCTTTCCATACGCAAGAACTTTAGCAAAGTCCATATTTGTCATTGCAGCAGACAGCCTTGTTCCGGAAAGGGCTCTGGGCACATACAGGAAGAGCTAGGGCAAATGACACCGTCGACTCAGTTTTTGCCTCCTGACAGCCTACATTTGCTCTGTGTGCTCTGTGGTACTCACTACTACATTTTTTAAGAAGGGGAAAAGACTGTAAAGACTTTGCTTTATCCATTGCAGAATTAAGTTCCTAACTTCCAAAATGAATAGGTCTAACATCCTGAAGACAAATTTATTTCCCTGTGTTAATGGAGGGGAACTGCATGCTGTAGTTCTAA
The DNA here is from genome assembly GCA_013398735.1 of Nothocercus julius. Lineage (NCBI taxonomy): Eukaryota > Metazoa > Chordata > Aves > Tinamiformes > Tinamidae > Nothocercus > Nothocercus julius. The sequence goes on along the minus strand of VZSV01000023.1, from coordinate 3,216,147 downwards.
CATATGTCTAGGAAATTAGCAGTACAGAGCTGGCAGGTTTGCATGGATACAGAAAAATAATCCTTGTTAGAACTGTTAGATATACTCCATCTTTATCACCACTGTTTGTATGAGTAGAAAGTCCTTTCTCATAAACACTGGCTTAATTTATATGTTTGCATTATTTACTATGCTTATTTGGGCTGTACTTCTGTATCACTTTTCTTTCACTTATAGTTCTTTGATTTTCTGCTGAGATCATCAGCTCCTAAAACTGGGGACAAATATATTAGAAATCCTTTGGAGTTGTGATTAAGGCTGGTCTGTTGATACTATCTGCAAGAGGTCTTCATTTTTTGCATATTGCTCTTGTGAATTCATTGTTATTTTTCCTTACGCAATTACTTTTCCGCTCAGTGTGTGACTTCAGATACTAAAAATGTTCATCATATGATATTCAGTCTCTTTCCAGTGAGGGCTCCTTACTTTCTCTACTTCATGCAATATATGGTATGGAATGACAGAAGAGGATGGCGTTTTCCTGTAACAACCACATTCATCACTAAAGGATGCACTAAGATCATTAAACAAGTTCACAATTGAGATTGCTACCTCTATTCTTATTGTCATTGGTACTGCAGTTGCATGCACAGGCCCATAATGCTAGAAGCCGTGTAGCCATGTATTAAAAAATCTAGAGTCAGGCACCAACAGTCTGGCCCAAAATAATTTAGACAAGATATCAGTAGCCTCAACACACCACATGCTCTGCAACATACTAACTGTGCAAAGTACTGGAGGAAAACAGCCCAAATGATTTTTCCTGCTTGGTATGATGGGCAGTTTTTTGGATAGTTTTGTGACTTGGATGGCTCTGATGTCAACACACGTACTTATATTCTGTGTTTCTCACATCATTCATGCCCAGTGGCTGCTTAGAAAGACATTGGGTGTTATTGGAGGTTTTCCAACAGTGGGTTTACATCCTCCTTTCTTTCCAGGTATGCACCGGTTCAGCCAAATTCCTAGAGGTCCTCACCTCTGGCACATCTACAGATGTGAAGCAAAATCCCAGCTGTATGAGAAAGGCAGCAGGTCTAAGTAGATCAAAACTCTCTCAACTCCTTGGGGTTACAGAAGGAATATATGCTTACATCTGGTCTACTCCTGACCGTCCCTGCTCCGTGTTTTGCCCCTCAGGCCATACACATCGCATAGCTTGTATCACCCTACCTCCTGCACACTTTCCCTGCCCAGGTTCTGATCCTAGTGCTTCATGTATATGTGTGTAGGGAGATGGCCTCCTTCCTAGCAGGAGAGCAAGGAATTACATTTGTGCCTAAGGATTACAAGCAGGTCCTAAATACTTTCAGCATGTTGTTCAGGTATTTTAAGAGCAGACTAATGTGCAGGTTTAATGTAATGCCTGGTATGGCAATCTTTCTGTTTGCCATGACTGACTTAAAAGCTGACAGACAGAGTAGCTGACTGGAACCAGCCTCTCTCATCCTCATCTGAATGGAAAAGAAACATATTTAGAAAAATCCAGTCACCATCTTCCGTATAAGTTTGGATGTCATAACAGGCTGAAGTAGCATATGTATTCTGTTTCACAGAGTTCCCTAAGGAGCTTCGTACACATAAAAAATGGGTTAATGAAATACTGGTTTTAGTCATAGTGGTGTAAAAGACTACTTACAGTTTAGAGATCACTAGATCAACATTATATCAGCGTCCCTGTAAGCCCTCTCCGTCCCCAGGGCAACATTTTCCTCCCGCGCCATTCATCCTGGTGTCCCTCTGTATTAAGCTACTGAAAAATGGAGCCCCTCCAAGGGATCTGTGTCAGATGAAGAGGAGGAGGAGGGAGGGAGGGAGGGAGCGCCCACACGCCTGCGCTGCGTTTAGCTCCAGTGCCCTGTTGGCGTTACGGAACGAGGTCCTCCAGGTTGAGCGCGGAAGCGGGAGGGCCTCGAAACCCCATTGCCGTGTTTGCCGGACACAGCCCAGCAGGACTTGCTGCCCTGGAGGGTGAAGAACAGGACGGCCTTTTCATGCAGACTGTCTGAAAAAGTAATAATAAGATAAGGCTTGCTGTTTCCCGTCACAGGTCTGCCGTGCCCAGCCTCTTGCCTCTGACAGAGGTCAATAGAAGGTGCCTGAGGAAAGCGTAAGAGCAAACTATGTCTGCAGTGATACAGGCCCACTCTGTTCCCCTGGCTTCCAGGGATTTGCTGCCCCTCAGCCACAAGTGATATTCCTATATTTAATAACTGTTGATAGAATTTTATTCAGTGAATTTGTCTGATCATTTCTGAACATATATAAAGTTTGTTCACACTCAGCATCCTGTAGCAAGGAGCTCTATGGCTTAACCGTGTGTAATATGAAACAATATTTCCTTTTGTTTGCTTTGGAAACCTTTACCTTCACTCAATACCTCCTAGTTCCTGTGCTAGCAGAGACATAGAACAGTCACCCCCATTGCCCTGCCCTTCATGACCTCTGTCAGGAGATCATCACTCATCCCTTTCTGAGGTTTAAGACTCCTCTATGGTCTCTTGTGTTAAAGTTGTTCCACACTATTGATCATCTTTGTTGCTCACCTCTGTGTCTTTTCCTACTCTATCTTTTTTTTTTTTTTTTTTTGCAATAAAAAGACTAGAATTATATACAATAAATCACTACTGAGCGTTTAGATAATGACATCATAAATCTATTTATTATAATGCTAAGATTTTATTTCTGAGTGGTGACAGTAACTTAGAGCTCATCACATCACAGGAAGGGGTTGGGGGGCGTTGCCTGTGCATTATTCTGCATTTGTCTGTGTTGAATTCCACCTGCCACTTACTATCATGAAATGCTCCTGTAGTTATACAGCATTTTTACCATCAGTTTCAACGAAATCACATGCTTTATCCTGTGCAAAGAATGACAGTGGGGAAATATCCCCATGCTGCTAAAATGGAAACATAATTTTAGAGCTATATTCTTAGATAGAATGTTGTTTTTCTCTATGCCTGGAAGTATAGGCATAAAGGGCATCTCCTTATGCCTTTTCTCTTTGCATAGAGATGCATCTCTTCTCCTGCAGATTCCCTTATACATTTGTTGTTCCTACCATGTTTGAAAAAGGATTTATTGTACATGCTCATATCTTTTGTCAGTTGTTCCTCTATCTCTTCTTTTATGCTTTTACATTTAACCTTCCTCCTAATTTTCCTGAACTGGGCACAACCTTAGCATGCTCACGGATGCTTTCTTGAATCTGTTGCCTTTCTACACAGATTTCTTTTAGTATTTTAGTGATCTTTTTCAAGATATGGTGTGTGTTTGCAGCGTCTCCAGTACCTTATCTGTAAATTATCGCCATGCCATTTGTAAAGATTTTACTCTTTACAAGCTTAAAGTTTCCTTTTTAATGTATTTTTACACATTTTGGTACTTTTTACCACATTTTTACGCTATTCTCCTTTTTTTAAAAATTAAGCACAATTAAGCACAAAGTAATAGCTACTGAGTTCTATTTGTTTTATTTATTTATTTATTTATTTATTTTATTTATTTTTTTTTTTCCACAGTAACATTCATGAATAAAGTCCAGCATTGCTGCGGACCAAGTAAAGAGATGTTCATTCTGGTTTAAGCTCCCAGACTGCCTGGATCTGGAAGAAGTCATTAACAACAACTAAATACTTAGCTTTGATGTTGTGTCCAAATACGGCATTTGCTGATACATCTGAGAGCATTTGAGGTCTCCTGTCACAGCTGTGTCTTGTGTTACTGCATCCTCATCTCCACCAGCACATCACAGCCCCGTTCCAGTGGGTCACTGGCAGAAGGCAGTGACAAAGCACTTCAAGCACTGACAAAATGATGCAAATAATAGTATGGAAATATTTCTAATGCTTTTGGAAAGGTTAATGAAATTTCAAAGCTTGAAAAAAAGTTGCAAGAATCTAAAAACGCAGAACTAGCAGTGGAGCCAAAACAAGACATGTTCAAATACATATTTGAGGGCCTTGCATGCTGACAGTGTCGACCCTGCAGGCAGCTTTGAATATATCACCCAAGGGACAGCTTCCATGTCTTCATAGCAGTACACTACTAAGAGATGCAAGCAGAAAACTGTTCCCTAAGGTTGGCTTATTACTGCAGTGCACCCCTCAGAATCTGATTATCTGCAATAAAACAGTAATAATTCTTGCAAGTGCTGCGTAGCTTAAAATAGCTAGTGAAGGTAAGGATGGTGGAATGAAGTGAAAAAGTATTTAAAGCAATGATACAATAAAAAGAGGAATAAACATAAATAAGTCCCTTGTCTTTCTAACCTTGAAAATGTCATGTCCTTGTTCACAAAGAAAAAGATGTCCAAGACAAGTAGGGCATTGTACTGAAGAAAATTGGCTCCCAGATGTCTTCAGAAAAAAATATGCCATGTTCACAAATACCTCCCCTGACCTGTTTACTAAACTGCACAATAAATGGCTGAGCAGTGAATATTCAGGGCCTGGGAGATTTTATCAGGCATAATGTTCCTGAAAAATTTTGCATGATACAGCTGCCTGTGGGAAGAACTTCAAGTTCAGATCTCACTCAGGTCAGCTGATTCTGTACCCTTTCTAATTCCATGTACAGTGGCTATTTAACATTTTGACAATCTTCTGGGAAAGTCTGTCAAACAAAAGTCTTGAATGTGCCTTGCACACTTTGCTGACTGCCTCTCACAGCCTGGACACTTTATGAAGTACTTCATGGGCAACCGTGTTTTGTTTTACTTTTTAACGTATTCCATAATGGAAGATTTCTGAACTAAGTCACTTACTCAACTTAAGCACTTAATCAACTTGCAAACAACACAGAGAAAAGAATTCTTTATATTACTATAGTCAATTCCTGCCATTTAAGGGAAGTGTCATGAATAGAGCTTATTGAAAACAAAATGCCTGAATTTATTTATAGATCTTATGTACAAATGAAAAGAGCAAAGGAGTCTGAAAAAAACAGTGTGCTAGCTGTGATGCTGGCTTTGCTGGAGGTCGGGTACACCAAGTCACCAAGGGTGAGACTTTGTGCTCTGCAAAATTACCTATATCTGCAGCTGTTGAAGTTTGCAGGAAATCTCTTAGTTACTTCACAGCTAACAGATTTATACAAAAGTTAAGCTCTTCTGAAGACCTTCTACTTCCTAAAAACTCAGAAGACTGCAGACAATATGATTCAAGTGTTCCAGTAATGCTAGGAAACATCATTAAAAATGCTGAGCATTTTGCCCTTGGAAATAAAGAAATGTTTTAGATACTATTACCAAGCATTCAGGGAGGTTTATTTTGTACCCAGGAGATATACAAATAAATAATCCCTCAGTAATGTGTTCTGCCCTGTTCTTTAAGGTGAGATGCTTAAAGGGGCTTCTCTTAAAAATAGCCCAACAGAGTAACAAAAGAGGTTGTTAAGTTAGGATTCTTTTTATTTTCCTGGGAAGAGTAGCAGCTCTAATACATTATAAAGAGAACATTTTTAGACTGTATTTAAACACATGGGGGAAAGACAATCCCGTTCGTGGTTTCAAATATTTTATACCACTGTGGTGATTTCTGATGCCAGCATAACACTAACATCTATTTCACAGAGGGGAATCATGTACAGACATTGTATACACTAGCAAAGATGCAAGACTTCTGTATCAAGGTACTATTACTCCACAGCACCCATGTCAGTCAAGAAGAGCCCCACAGGAGTCAGTGGAGTTATCCCACAGTGAAGAGCTAAGTCAGAATCAGACCTTGTATCATCACAAAAGAAAAATTGTTTCGTAACAAATGCACAACTCATTAACCGTGTGAAAACTACTAAGCCTCCACCAATTCTATCTCTTTCATAAGCAGGGAGATATAAATTTCTTGCTTTATCCCCGGTCATACATCATGTTAATTCATTGAAAGAACTGCAGAGATTGACTTCTGTTAACTTTTGTTATTATTAATATTATTTGCTCATGATAAGCAGCACACACAGTCTGCTAGCCACTGTCCGAAAAAGCTTATTTAAGAGGCTTTCTCTCTTGCCCATTGGCTTCTGAGGGGCATGAACTGAAGCCAAACAGAGCTGCAAGAAATTTTCACTTGAGGGTCGTATCCTAGCATGGAATCTATTTCGAGCCCAGCTGACTAGGAGTTCGGCTCGCCTTTAATTTGGCTTACTGTGGTGTTGCCCATCAGGTTCCTGATGACAGGTGAACAGGAAATTTCACCACTGAGTCATCAGAATATTTCAAATTTCTCCAGGTGCAGCATCGAGTCAACCTCTCTGTAGAAACTCTGACCTGATGTGATACACAACGAAATCACTGCCTCTCACTCTCCTAGCAGCATGGTTGAATAGGCTGTGGTAAAACCTCCCCAGAGATACAACAGAAGCCCTAATCACTTCAGTCATTTACAGCCAGAGAGTACGAAACGCTTATGAATGTACTGTAGAGAGTAATTCTTCTTGGCAAGGGCTATGTTAAAGTGATGTAAGAGAGGGCTTTTCAGCTCTTATTTCTAGGCCTTTGAAGGTATAGTCTTGCTATTTGACATTTTTAAGCAAAAGACCGACCGTCAGAAAGAATAATACAAAAGAGGAGGTGAACAACTGATTTCCTTGCATACTTTCTCTACATTCACAGAAAATTCACAGGTGAGGTGCTGGGTAGAGGCAAACACAGATAGAGTTATGAGGAGCTGAGAAACCAAGTAGTTCCTGGTGTCCCTTTGAGTGTGCTTCTCCTATTATGTTTTTTTTTCATATTTTCTGTCATACCACCATGCATAGATGCCTGCCTTGAATAACACTATAAGGCTTCAAATTGCGGTCCAAGATTTTTATGTTCCCTGACTTCCACGAGAAACTGGCAGATAATAACAGCCAGCCTTGTACAGTCAAAATGGGAATAGTGCGATTGAAAAAATGGAAATAAAATATTCATGACTAATCAGATAGTGGTCAGTGATAGATATACAAGTATAGTAACATTCATTTTCGTGCTAGGTCTTGCTAATCTTCTATCAGCCTTTTTTTTTCCCTCTTCAGCAAGATTTTCATTAAGTGAATGGAGCTTTGCCAGATTCAGTTTTCATTCACATCATTGTAAATCATGATTGAAACCTGTGGTATTATTCCTGCTTTCTCCAAGTACCATTGAGATGAGCTTTTAGACTGTAGCCTTGGGGCACAACACATTTTGATACCTTTTGGAGGAATGTTTGTAAAATGAAAGAACTGTTTTGAGGCGTCTTTTATTTTTCTCTTTCTTTTTTTTTTTTTTTTTTCTTCTTTCTCTCACTCACTTGCTCCTTCCCTGTCTTTCTTTCTTTCTTTTTCCATCTCTATCACTTTCTTTCTCCTCTTGTTTTCCTGCTGTCCCAGACTCATGTCATCTCCCCTGGGTTTCTAAAAAAACCCTCATCATTATCCTCATGATGAGCTAGTCAAGTAATTTGGAACCTTTCCCACATTCCATCAATGTTGTGGTAGAAGTCTGCAATACCCGCAGTTCCGAGCCGTTACCATCGTGTACCTACTCCTCTGCTATCTGCTTGTTCTCTCACCTGCATGCCCGTTCATATGCTAAGATCCTTTCATGTCAAAAATAATACATAGTGTTAAGCTTCATGAAGGCATGAAATGTGAGACTCCCCTAACAGCAGCATACTTATAACACAACATTTGTGTTAGGATTTTCTTGTTGCCTTAGGTGTTGTTCGTGTGTTTTCTTTCGTAACCCACCTTTAGGGAGTAAATTATTTAATTGTTACCTCTTCTGATTAACTCTAGATCTCTCAAGTACCCTCATCATTGCTTTAAA